>OX031006.1:300114454-300440965 GCA_943735925.1 Pollenia amentaria
TCCCCTGCCCCTATCGAAAAAATAAGTAGCCTATTTTATTTTTAGGGCTCACATGATGTTACTGTAAAAATTTCAGGAAAATCGGTTCAGTAGTTTCGGAGTCTATAAAGCGACAAACAAACATACATAATTCATTTTTATATATATAGATGGTCACAGTGCTGGTGAAATTTAACTCTGTATCAAAGAGGGATGTAATAATGAAGATTTAATTTGCAAAACAAGATTTGAAATTGTCTAGTTTTGTTTCTGACCAGCTTGGAAGGGAAACTGAGATTCAAAAAAGAATATATTTAAATTACCATTTGACACCTAAAGCAGGAAAAATTTGTTATATTTGTCGTAATTTGCGAAGAAGTTAAAAAATTTCTAAGTTCAGGTTGCTAAACACAGACATACCTAAAGTAAAAATTACTCTTGTTGATGGAAGTTTAAAGATTTTTTGATTTACCGGAGCTAAATACATTTTTCAACTTAACTAACTCAGCACAATCTGGAGAAACAGAGGATGTCGGTCAGTATGCATCAATTAACTAGTAACCATTTAAGAATTTAAATTCCAATTTAATGTTATGAATGTATAAACTTCATTAGCTAATTTTTAACCTTAAATATTTCTCCATTCTGATCATACTTTAACTCGTTAAAGTATGGTTCAGATTCGGTATTTCCCACGTTTTCAACGGAATTGTTATCAGTCGTAATTAAATAGTTCAAGCAATCATCTGCTTTTGTGAAGGATGTGCGGCCTGGAAAAGATAATATACTTACTTTGTTTTTATGAAAGCTTTTAAGACAAGTTTTTTTGAAAATTTTAAGTACAACAATAACCTTCGCATATTCACTATGTATATAAATATTAATTTCAATTCCGTTGAAAATAGTTATATTTAAAGCTATGATTATACATAGCTTTAAATATACTCGGGATTATTATAAATTTATTAAAATTAATTAATATTCTATTGTTTTGTAAATTATGAATTTTAAGTCATGCATTATTTTATTTGATCAAGTGCAGTTCTAATTTTATTATAATAAATATTAGTGTTAGTATTATTATTATATAATTATAGTTTAATGAATAATGAAAATCATCCATTGTTGGAAAACTTAGGTCCTATTGTTGATAATAACTACTGGTTAAGTCAAAAACTTAAAAAATAAAGTGCTTGTTTGAAAATTGGGCACGTTAACATAACAAGTCTTAAGCCAACGTTGAAAACTTCAAAATTTGATGAATTAAAATATATTTTTGACGGCTCACTATTTGATTTATCGCAGTATCTGAAACATGGTTAAAAAGTGGAATATCTGATAGTTCTGTTGCTATTCCCAACTATTACATATTTAGAAATGACTGATGAGAGGAGGGGGAGTAGCGTTTTATATACGTGAAGGTATATCGACTAAGATAATTAAAACTATTTCTGATCCGGAAACCTTCGAGGGTTTATTTATTGAGGTTGACAATGATAATGGCAAGGCTTTAGTAGGTGTAATATACTCCCCAAGGGGAAACATTTTTCAATTAAACGTAGAATTTGGAGATTTAAGTTGTCGTTATGACAATATCGAGATTGTAGGTGACTTTAATAACAACATTTTTAAGTGTCGGGGAGTGAAAAATATAAGGCGTCTATGTGATGATAGTAACCTATTTTATTATCACAACTCAATGCCTAATCACTTCGATACCCAACATTCCTCAACATCATTAATAGACTAAACATTAATTAATGACCTTAGTTTGATTAAGGCATCTGATCAGTTTCTGGCACCTGTTCTCACACATCACTCCTTTATTTATGTTTGTGTTGACACTCCGGTAATAGTTAAAAGTCATACGATAGAATATAAGAACTATGAAGCTATAAATTGTAACGTATATGAAATCATGTATTCTTATCACTAGGATGATATTTTTTAAACAAACAATGTCAATCACCAAATAACAACTTTTTATCAACATTTATATAAAATACATGATACTGTTCCTGTGAAAAAAAGACGAACTCAAAACGATCCAAAATTTTGTAATATTCCTGAAGTTAAGAATGCAACAAACATGAGAAATTTGGCTTTTAAGGCGTATAAGGAAAACACAAGTGATACCAGCTGGAGAACCTATTGTAAACATCATAACAAAGCTAAGAATATTTTAAGAAAGTACAAGAAGAGATACTGGGCTGAGGTTTTTGATAATTGTAATAGTAAGGATATGTGGCAAATAATTAATAACAAACCTGGTAACAAAATGGAAAATCCATTTCTCCATTATGATCCTGAACTTTTTAATGATCATTTCATTACGTCACAGACGGTTAATGATGATGTTCCCATGGATTTTTCAAATTCTGATTTTTCCTTTAGGTGCATACATAGCGAAGAGCTTTTAAGTTCTATGTTTCAAGTTAAATCTAATGCTCTTGGTCCTGACGAACTACCTATTCTATTTATAAAAAAAATTTTCAAATATATTGAGAAATATTTACTATTTATTTTTAACACCATAATTACTACATCACAGTTTCCGGATTTATGGAAAATGTCACGTATAGTGCCAATAAAAAAGAAATCATTCAATTCCAACTTGGAAGATTTTGGACCAATCGGTATACTTTGTTGTTTGTCGAAGGTATTTGAAATTATATTAAAAGAGCCAATTTTACATAGTTTGAATACTAGGAAATTGTTAAGTGACCAACATTTCGGGTTTCGAGCTGGCTCTAACACATCTTCATTGTTGCTTAGTATGACTGAACAAATCCACACTGGTTTCACTTGATTTAAGTATACTCTATTATTTTGGACTGCTACATACCTACTAATATTAGGATCAAATTATCCCATGCTTTACTTATGACTCATATCCTCTACTGTTTAGAAGTTTATGGCAACACCACTCGAATCAATATTAATTATTTGCGGATAATATATAATCGTATATTACGATATATTTATCGTATAAAAGTTTTTGACCTAGTGTCATCATACTCATTTAACTTCATAGGTTATACATTTCCACAGTTCATTAATATGAGGCTTTTAATCACATTATATCGAATTGTAAAAACACTGAAGCCAACATCTGTATTAGGATATTTTCGTTGCTCTAGCTCAACTCGTAAACCTGAAATAATTATACCTCGAATAAATAATAGCATTTTCGAAAAATCATTTTAATGAAATCAGCTAGAATATGGAACTTTTAGTTACACAATATCAACAATACGACCTAAGCTTTTGGAACACATTAAAAATTCATAGATTAGGAAAAAAAATTTGAACTTTATGTACAAATTATAATAATTTGATCATATTATTTTACTGTATTAATCATATATTGCCCTATGGGGCTCGATTAAGTAAATAAAAATGAAAAAAAAAGTTGGTTATATATCTACCTTTTAGTATTCCGACCGACACAGAAACACTTTCTGAACCGATCTAACGATGTCCGTCCGTTCGGCTGGCTTTTTGTCCATATAACACAATACAAAAAATTGTTCATGTAACCTCCCAGCAAATAAAGATATGCAAAAGAAGTAGTAAATGAATGGGTTCTAAGGATAACGCACAGGTTCTTTTTATGTGAAACATGCATGATTTTAACATTAGCGTGTCATTAGCGAGCATGGGTTCGCATTAAAGTAAACGGCTCGTCATTAAAAAGACTGCTTAAAACCAATGAAAGTTCAATGATTAGAATGTTCAATGATTCTTATGCGTATTTTCATTGGTGCTCAATATTAATTATAATGTGCATTATGTATGGAATGTTTTATAAATTAACTAAAAATAACATGAAAATATTATTAAAACAAGGCATTTTTAATCATTTGAATTTATTTTATTTAATAAATGTATATTTCAGTCTGTGCTTTAAATTATTAAAAAAAAAAAAAATACTGGTACATAAGAACATATATATGCATTTGTGTATAAACATACAGTTATAAGAAATAACTTATAATCAAAAATATTTATAAATTTTCTTATTTATACATATATATATTAACATATTATTGTGTTTTTCGAACAAAATCGTTTTCCTTAGTAGCAGAAGATGTATTTTCCTTAGAGGAACTTTTTTTCTTTTCTTTGCAGTAGTAATTTTTCGCTAATTTCAAAGCATCTTTAATATCTGCTTTAAACGACTTCTCGGTACTGCCTTCGCAATATGTTCCAGCTGTAATCAGAATTAGATGTATATATTTGTATATATTTATAAATAGATCATTTTAATACTTGCCAAATAAAATATGCATAAATTTCGGGAAATTTAAGAGAAGCAATTTGTTGCGAATCCCATCCAAATTATACAAATCTAAAAATTCCGGGGTTATGAGCTCTCGCAAACCTTTTCTCATGGTACATCTCTTTTTCACTTTTTAATAAGCTAGTGCAGCATTGTACAGATGGATTGTACTCTATAAACAAATTTTTTAATTTTTCTCGTAAAGAATGCGGCAAATCTTGGGTAAAATGTTGTTCCAGTTTATGATGAACTTCATATTGCGAAGTTTCTTGGTGTGCTTTTGTTGTCGTCGAAGAAATTATTTAGATAGTATTTAGCGGTGCCGTGTTATAAAGCCATAGGCAATAAAGCCATATGGCCTTATTTCAAATCGGATTGAGAAATAAGGCCCTATGGCTTTATTTCCATGTAAGGAATGAAATAAAGCCATTATGGTGTTATTGCTCATTTAAATTTTTTTTTAATATAATTCTAATTGATTTGTTCTTTATTTAAGCTAATAGGGCCTAAGGTTAATTAGTGTAGGTTAGGTTAGGTTTAATTAGTGTAAATAAAAAGCAATTTTTTATTACAGTTTTCCCGACGTTTCGTCGATTTTTTGTCGACTTTTTCAAGGGAGCGTCTATTTAAAATTTTAAAAATATATAAATTAACATAAATACAAATAAATTACATTAAAAAAGTTAAACTTACAATATGAGCTTTTCACATTAAATTAAATTTCTCCTTTTACATGTAACATTAAACATAGAACATAAATTTAAAGTTAAACACATATCAAAACAAGTATCACTGTAACGATTTAGTAATTGCAACCCTATAATTTGCGCTAATATTGTTAGTGTCTTCTTTGACATTCATCGTTTTCTTTATGTTTTCTTTTATCTTTAGACTTTCAATTGTAAATCTCTTCTTATCCCCCCTTACTTTATCTAGTATTCGCACCCCCTCAAAATCAATTTTATGTTGTGTATTTAAAATGTGTGTTGATAATGCTGTCGTTTCTTTTTTTCTTTGTATATCCATCATATGTTCTCCCATTCTAGTTTCAAGGGATCGTTTTGTTGTTCCAATGTATATGAGTTCGCAACTTTGTTCGTTATTCCCTTTACATTGTAATTCGTACACAATGTTGTTTTGTTGTTGTTTGTCTATTGGAGCTTTTATTGCAGAGAATATAGTGCTTACAGCCGTACCTAAACAAGAGCGGAAGGCGGAACGTTTTCTTCAGCGTAGCTTTTACGCTGATATGCCATACCTAAATAAGAGCGTCAGCGTTGTGCCATAAACAGTAGTGTTAACTTTCGTGCCGACTAAAACCCTCATAAAAGACATAAAAAATTTAATTAAAACCGCTAGTTTGACCTAAAAATAGCTAATTTGCCATTATTTATTATCAAACAATAAAAACAGGGTTGTCAAAACAACAAATATAGCAGCCCTGTTTATTTAAACGCGCTGTCAAAATCGGATTTTCCAATTGCAAAGCGCTACCGTTGCGTTGCCGTCGCGTTGTTTCGGTATGCTACATACAAATTGTATGGGCATGAGGATTTTTGACAGCTAGAAAACGCGTTCCGCTCTTGTTTAGGTATGGCTGTTAGTGTTTTGTTGGGTTTATAAGCAAAGCTTAGATTATTTGTTTCTATTGACGTTCGTATGTTTTTATTATCAGTGAGGCCAGGGATGTATTTTACACTGTAAAAATATTTTTGTTCTTTTTCTATATTAGTGGGGCTATTATCATTTTTGTTTTTCATTTGCGTAATTGTGTCTTCTATTAGTGTTGATGTAAGTTTATTTGGGAAACTATTGCTTTTAAGGATATTGAAAATTATATTTTTATTTTTAGTGTGAAAAGGTTCATCGCTTATGTGTAAAATCCTGGAAATGAAATTTTTAGCAGTATTAATTATTTGATTTTTCGGTTGGGTTGCGTGGAAATTCATTATCCTTCCTGATGAGGCCTCCTTAGCGAACCAGTCAAAAATTATGGAATTTTTCCTTCGAATTGTAAATTGTAGCTTAGGATGATACTTGTTAAGTGTGGACAAAATTTCTTCTTGGTCGTCTGATTTGATGATCGCTAAAATATCATCTACATATTTAACTATGTATTTGATATAAATGTTCTTATTTTTCAATTCTTCTATTGCACTGTCAAGCAGGTTGTCAAGTATTATGTCTGCGATTGTAGGGGATAGTGGGTTGCCCATGGGCATGCCAAAAATTTGGTTATATATTTTATCTTTGTATATAAAATAATTATTATCATTGAGACAAAATTGGAGAATTTTAAGAAATTGAGAGCTGTACATTTTTGTTTGATTTTTTATTACGTTCCATTTTCCCATTATTGTTGTTATTACCGTTCTAACTGGAATGTTAGTAACTAATGAGATGACATCAAATGATACAATTGTTTCCGATTTATCAAGTTTTATGTTGGTAAGTTGTTTTTTAACTTCTATTCTATACGTTTCAGAGATTAAATGTTTTAAAATTGTTCCAATGTATTTAGACATGTGGTAGCATGGTACCTGGACTGATGACACAATGGGTCGGTATCAGGTTTGTGAATTTTTGGTAACCCGTAAATTCTTGGTGCCGTAGCGGCGGAACAAAAAAGTTGGCGTTTTTGCCAAGAGTCTATATGGTTGTTTTTAAATAAATCTGAAACAATGTTGTTGTTTTCTTTCTGTAGTTTCAATGTAGGGTCTACTCTTATAGTTTTATATGTGTTTTTGTCTTCTAGTAGTACTTCCATCTTCCTTTCGTATTCGTTTTTATACATCAGTACGGTTTTGTTCCCTTTATCGGCTTGTACAACAATAACGTCGATGTGTTTACGTAAAATTTTTTTCGTTTTTTTTCAAAAATTGTAAGAATGAATTTGTCCTTTTCTGTGTTTTTAATGTTTCTTTTAAAAGTTGTTACCTTGTTTGCTACTTTAGTTCTAGCGATGTCTTTCTCTTTATCTATGTTACTGTCCATTGCCTGGATACATTGCTCTATATCCGCAATGACATGTAATGGTGAAAAACTCAATTTGTCCACCGGAAGTGAAAATTTTTTCCCCAGTGACAAAATCCACTTGCACTCTATTGGAATATTATATTCAGTTTTATTTTCAAACCAATTATCATTGAAAACAAGTCCATGTAACCTAAACTGATTTTCTTTCAGTGTATTTATTTTGTTGATCTGTTTCTCTTTAATATTTTTCGTAATTTGTTTTGTCCTGTCTTTTTGTTTGTTAAAAAAGGTTGTGTGGTCAGCTGTTGATATCATATTTTTAATACCTGCATTGAGATGAAAAAGTTTACGTTTGATTAAAGTGATATTTGTGTTTGTTTGTGAAATTTCTAGATTTAAAATTTTTTATGGAAGTTATTTTCTATTTTTCCTAATTTATTTTTAATTGTGGTGCATTTAAAAAGATGTGTCACCTGTTTTGTAGAATTTCTTGTGTGTTTTGGTATTATGCCATAACTTCTACACGATAAAATAAATTTCAGCCGTTCTTGTTGTTGTGCTAGTTTTCTAACTTCGTTACAATACTCCTTTAACGTTCCGCATGTCACACTGTTGTACTTCAATGCTATGTGTTTAAAATAACCCTTCATTTCTATGTTGTTGTTATTGTACCTGTTGTTTATAAATTGTTAATAATTTAAATAAAGTTGTTTCGGCAAGCTTTCCGACGTTGTTGTTATTTTTGATATTTGGCCAATTTGTTGTTTAATTGATTTGTTCTTTATTTAAGCTAATAGGGCCTAAGGTTAATTAATGTAAATAAAGAGCAATTTTTTATTACAGTTTTCCCGACGTTTCGTCGATTTTTTGTATGATTGCTGCCAAATTTTGCTTACCTTTTGTATTAATTTTTTTCACAAATATATAAAACTTTACGCGTCCGAAATGTTACAGAATTTTAAAGTTAGTGATATTTTGTTTTAGTTACAACTGACTACCCACAGAAAGTGAAAAGTGAGTAGTCATTATGTTTTACCATATCACAGCCAAATTATGTGTAATTTGTGTATCATACGTTTTTTAAATAAATTGTTGCCAATTAATATAAAAAACTAGCTTAACCCGGTGCGCTTCGCTACCCCTGCACCTACCCCATTTATTTTTGTTTTAAAATTTGTCCTGTAAAGGTTGATAGCTCTTGTGTTCAGATATATGGTATTTAATATGTCTTCTATGAGGGGTACTGCTCCTACTCTGTCTACCCCGCACATTTTTATATTGAAATTTATAGTTTACTATAATAGTAGCTTTAACCACGTTTGAAGACTCTCCCTTTAATAGTTCTTCAGTTGACGCAGACGCTGAATCTTATATACAAAGACATTATTCCTGTTGAAATAACAAAACAAGGAATAGCCGTCTAGAAATATTTTAGGAATCATCATCAATCGCATGGATGGTTAAAAGAAAAGCGAGGACTTATGCCTTAGATGCCAAGTGATGTGCGGTGGAACTCTTTTGAACATTGCTAAACATAATTTATTTCTAACTTTGGTCTTTATGCCCGAATAAGATTGAAACATTTAAATGAATTTGACAATGACATTCATATAATTTTAAATAACATTTTGTTTTATAATGAAGCTTTAAATCTAATGCTATAAAAAATACAATACTGTATTAACTGAAAATTGCTTTTATCTTTTTGGCAAAAAACAATACAAAACACTATGGTAAAAAATTCCCATAGTTCTGACTACTCTTTCTTCATAAAAAAAATGTTGTGACTTTTTTTTCACCTGAAAAGGTTTATATCTGTGAATCAAGAAAACAAAATTATTTTGAATTGTTTGAAGTGATTGGCCATTCTTTTTTTTCACATAAAGAGTAGTATTTTGCGTAAAGCTGCTTTGTAATCATAAAAGTTTCTTTTATTGAGGTAGTATTTTCAGTTGCAACTGTTTAATTGATTAAGGCTAAGTAACTTTTTTATTTTAATTCGAAATATGACTGTTTTGATGACATAATCCTTAACTTTTTCCTTGAGTTGTGACTTTTTCTATGAAATAATTAACATTTTTATTAAGTTATGACTGTTTTGAGGAAATAGTTTTAATGACTTTTTGTAATATTAACACTTTAATATTTTGCATTTGGCCAATGTAGCATTGCATTTTTTTATTATTAAATTTATTAAACATAATCGTGAATATTTGAAATCAAAAGGTCTAATCACTTCAATTCAGAAAATGAGTTGTCCAAATGAATAACACTATTCATTATTGAGCAGTACAAGATATATAAATAGTGAAAGATGTCATTCTTCTGGCAGTAGCACAGTAAGTTCTGCAGATCCATTCACTAACAATTCGAAAGATGATTTCGATCCACGTACAGTGAAAAAGAGAACAAAATAATAACGACAAAAACGGCAAAAAAAAAAAATTACAAAACTGGGTGTTCGCATTAATCGATTTATAATTCTTCAAAAACGATAAAAGAGAAACGTTTGCGAGCATCTTGAGGAGAAAAGTGTCACCTTCAATGTAGTAAAAAAATAACACAACCATCGCGCTATTAAATATTTCATAAACATTAGGATATGATTATCTTGCAGAGGCTCTCATGGGGACAGTTCTGTGAATCCATTGATAATGTCAACGAGTTGTCTAGCTTCCGGCGGATTTTTCCAAGGATGCTAAGACCCTGGGGTATGTCCAAAGGAATCACGGCTCATGGACTGAGTCTAGCTCTGAGATCCTAACCTTACTCATGGAGGCGCACTTTCCTGGGTGTACGGAAACCGGAGGTATGAAAGATGGTCAGTAGGACAGAATGTCTGATATCGAGTCATGCGTCCGCCTGCGTCGACGAAATAGTCACAAGGGAGAAGCTCTAGTGGGCTGTCAACGACCCATATAAATCACCGGGTCCGGACGGTGTTTTTCCTGCCATGCTCTGCAATATCCCGGACGGCGCATTATTTCTGCTGGTGAATATATTTAGGAAAGGCCTCAGTAGGAGGTATCTGCCTAGGGGGTGTAGAGAGGTGACAGGCCATTCCAAGCCGGGAGATTTCAGGTCTGTTAGTCAGTCTTCATTCTTATTGAAGACACCCGGAAAACTGATAGATCTCTTTCTTAGGAGTAATATTGATACCCACCTCATAAGCAACGCTCAACATACCTACCTTAAGGGTAAATCTGTTGAGAGTGTGCTACATGAGGTGGTGGGTTGTGTTGAGCACGGCCCGAGGCATAAGAAATATACTCTCGCCACGTTTTTGGACATAAGAGGAGCCTTTAATAACATTAGGATTGAGGCGATCAAGGATTCCTTGGTGGAGCTGGGAGTTCAGGGCTTTCTGGTAGAGTGGATAGTCTGCATGCTTGGCAGCAGAATTTCCAACTCGAGCCTGGGGGATCATAGTGTAAGGAGGAAGGTTACCAGGGGGACACCACAGTGGGGGGGGGGGTTCTATCTCCTCTACTGTGGTTGCTTGCGGTCAACGGGATTTTCAGATCATTTGATTTCAAGGGTATGAAAACCTTGCCTATGCGGATGACATAGTTCTGCTGGTCAGGGGAAAGTTTCTCCACGATCGGTGAAATTATGCAGGTGATGTTGGGCGAACTCTCGGCTTGGGCGAAGGATAGAGGGCTGGGGTAAACCCTGCGAAGACTGAGCTGCTTCTTTTAACCAGAAGGTACAGGATAGAGGGTTTTAAGGGGCCAGTGCTGGATGGCGTCGAGTAAACTCTATCTGACTGTGCTAAGTATTTGGGTAACTTCCTCGACTGTAAACTGTCTTGGAGAAGAAACACCCAGGAGAGGATGACTCATGCAGAAAATCCATCGGTAAGAATTGGGGATTAAGACCAGATATGTTAAATTGGATTTACACATCGGTGGTTAGGCCTATTCTTACCTATGGATGCACTGTTTGGTGGGATGCGTTGAGAGTGGATAGATGCTCAACAAGGCCCAGAGGAGTGCAACACTGGTGCAAGGAGGAGCACGCCACAGGCGCCGTTGGACATCCCACTACATCTGTCCCCCATTGAACATTATGTGAGGAGTGTGGCTGCCAGGAACTTGTTTAGACTACGGACTTCGGTGCAACACCACCCCGGTGGAGTTCCCGGATAGGGAAGATTGTCGTGGATCCAACGGACACTGGCACTGGGGATGGTGTTTTTATTGCTGACACTGACGTGAATAGGTCATTCAGACTCCCGGATGAGTGCAGTGTCTTCCAGGCTGACATCCTAGCGATCTGGAGGGCGACGGAGGTGATACTGGATCACATCATAGGGGGATCTGTGGTGACAATCTACGTCGATAGTCAGGCTATGCTAAGAGCATTGTCAAATTATACGGTGCCTGGTTGCACGGTGTAGGAATGCTCTGAGAGAGCTCGTGTTGGCATTCACAATAAGGCTGTGTTGGGCACCAGGACACTGCAAGGTGGATGGCAGCGGTGGCGGACGAACTCGCGAGAGGGGGTTCAAATCTAGACTTATAGGTAAGGGACAGAGGGGTAAAAGGGGGTTTTATGTCACTACTATGGGGTGATACGGGAAAGATACCGTGATGCCGTCAACCGGTCCTGGAGGGATAGAACGGATTGCAGGGTGTCGAGGGCCTTATGGCCCGGATTAAATGCAGGGGCAACCAGGGTCTTATTAGGATTGGATAGGAGTAGTCTCAGGACCCTTATAGGGTTCCTGACGGGGCATGGTTCTGTTAGGCCTTTTATGTCTAAATGGGACAATGCCATATCGGACTTATGCAGGCTGTGCGGGGATGCCGAGGAGCTAGAGACGGTTGAGCATGTACTGTGCCACTGTCCTAGGATGCAGGGTCCCAGGCAGAAATAGCTAGGGGCTAGATTCCACGACGAACTGGATGTAATCTAACCGATCTACTGGGGCTTGTCAGGGAAATCGACTCAGAACAAGTAAGAGTTTGAAAGTTATTTTTTAAAGCAATACTTGACATAAAGGACAAGCTACGGTTATTGCCAAGAAAGACGAAGCGGAATTTGTAGATAGTATCCATTTTACTATGAACCCTGAAATTAAAAATAGTATTAGACAGTTTATTAACAATATTCCAAAGGGCGAGAGTCACTACTTACGTGTTCAAACAACTCGTGACTACATTGAGAGCGGCAAAAGCCTTACAGACCAGTGTTGTCAGATAATTCCCTTCACCCCCTCCCCCCCCCCTACAAAAAAAAAAATTTACAACCCCCCAAATGTAATGTATTTTGAAAAAAATTTCCGTGTAATTAATTCAAACTTTAGGCTACAACCTTTTGCCACTAGGCGCGCCTTAAAACGCTCTATCCCACCACTACTATCACGTTTAATGGCGAAAAACCATCTGCACCCTATAGCTCTGTCACCTTTTGGTAAGTCAACCGGACTCGAAGTGTTGATTTTCTCTACGGTATTAAGTTCAGCTCTCATAGCCGCCTTCCAGTTGTTGCTGTCATCACATGATACTGCATCATCACAATTTTGAGGAATAAAATCATTACCACATTTTGTACCTTTCTGGTGCGTCCTGGTTTTCCAGTTCTCTTCGATAGCATATCAAGGCTTTTGCTCTTCAAATGACCATATCTATCATGCCATCTAGTATTTGTAGCGTACAGCTTTGCACCGACATCATCACATTCAACAACAAATAAATTGCTCTGTTTAGCAACCTTCATTAGGATTTTACCTTGTTTATTTCTAACGTTAGCAGCATCTTTATCAAATGTTGCAATACAATCACGTTCTACAGCCTTACTAATTGAAACAACATTTGGCTGTAATTCCCGGGAATACAACACATCACCATTATTTGACTTTATTTTAACATCACCTTTGGAACGACTTAATTTTGGGATATACTCAGTCTTTGTCCAGGTTCGTTACAAGAAAACAATGACACGGGTACATTTTTTCGTTGACAATAAAATAATTCAGCTTTATTTAATATATTTCCTTATATGTAATTTACAATTCAAAATAATATCATGGATAGTTGGTTTTGGCTTCCTGCTTCGACTGCTTCAGCAACTCCTTCGCGCGTTATATCCTCCCTCACCTTGCTGCTGTATGACCCTGACTGATTATGCTAGTACGAGCTTCTGGCGGTATGGAACTGCGCTGTGCCGTTGATGCGAGAGGTACGTGGAACACTTATGGAACTTGCTACTACGGGATAAACTGGAACTTGTGCTAAAATTTCTCTCCGTGAAATTGTCTACTGGGAATAGTTGCCTACTGGTATTTGTTTTGTTTTACTAGAATTTCAGTCTGTGTTAGAAGCCACGCGGTGAAATTGTCTACTGGGTATTGGTTTTGTTTACTAGAATTTCACTCTGTGTTAGAAACCACGCGGTGAAATTGTCAACTGGGTATTTGTTTACTAGAATTTCACTCTGTGTTAGAAACCACTCGGTGAAATTGGCTACACGGAGAAAACTGTTGTGCATTATTTATGCACAAGCTGTTCATAACTATAAAATGATTAGGTACATTTTTGAATATGCAACTTTGCGCATAAATTATGCCTAATAATCATAAATTCTGCACAATCTATTAAAATTTTGCATAAGTTATACACAAAAAATGTGCACAGTTTGTGAACATTGTTCATAGCTTAATTATTTAAAAATTAAACACAATTGATCATAATATATGAACATTGTGCACTATTAACGACTATTAACACTTATTGTTCATGAGTTATGCCTACTTGTGCATAGATTTTGCCCAAGATATTGATATGTGTGTATCTTGTTCATAAGTTGTGCCCATTTATGCATAGATTATGAACAATGCGTACACATATGGATAATGAGTACCTATGCATTAATTGGAAGTTAGTTTCACTTATGTATGTTCTTTGTGTCAAGGGTGCCGGTTGTGTTTAGAAGCGACAGTAGTTGAAGTGTGTTATATATTATTTAATATTATTTAGAAATATATAATTAAGAAAACCAGAGGTAAGTATTGAGTTATTATCATATATCATATACAGCGAATTGCTTTTCTGACTGGGTAGTTGCTTGACGAACTATTTATGGAGTTCTGCTTCAGCTGATTTTGTTTACCTTTTGTTTGTGTTTTGCAGAAAACCATCCATTGAAGTTCTAAATATGGAAAACTTCGCAGGTCAACTAAGCAGTTAATATATTTTTTCTACAAAAACGGAAAATTATGTATTAAAATCTATTACAGAAATTGAATTTCCTAAACCCTTTGAGCTTCATCCAATATTAAGCACTAGACTATATTTTATAAGAATTTTATAGAAATGTAAAAAAATTAATTACTTTATAAATTATATAAAATAAACATGTTAATACTGAAGTATATTATTTATTTTATTTTAATATGTGTATATATAGTATTAGTTATTAAGCACTTGTACTTTGGAATAAAGACATTTAAAAATAAAATGAAATTTTGTTTCTTTAATATTAGCAGGAGGTGTAAAAATGTTTCCTATTTGTTCACAACCTATGAAAATGTTGTTCATAACCTATGCACAGTTGTTCATAGTCTTTTCCCAGCTGTTCAGAATCTATGAAAATTTTGTTCATAACCTATGCACAGTTGTTCAGAATCTATGAAAATGTTGTTCATAATCTATGCCCATTTGTTCATAAAACATGCTCATAGTGCTGAACTTAAGTTATGAACAAGTGTGCATAGATTATGAACAACTGTTCTTGGTCGTTTTTCGTGAACAATTTGTGCATAAGTTGTGCCCATAGCGCATAATTTCTGCACACAATTCTCTCCGTGTACTGGGTGTTTATTTTTGGTTTACTAGAATTTCACTTTGTGTTAGAAACCACGCGGTGAAATTGTCTACTGGGTATTGGTTTTGTTTACTAGAATTTCACTCTGTGTAAGAAACCACACGGTGAAATTGTATACTGTGTATTTATTTTGTTTTCTTATTACTACTTTTCTTCGCTATATGGCAGTTCTTATCTCATGTGTTCTCGAGCTCGGCCAGAATAAAATTGATTCGTTCAATGTTTATGTTGCCCATTTATACTAAATTTGTAACAATATGAACATTAACAACAATCAATCACCTCTAGTTGTTATTGTTATGTGCCTTTACTCGTTCGACTCATATTTTGTTGCTTGTTGTTTACGTATTTAACAATGCTCGCTTTGTTTTGCTACTTGTTTGTAATGTGTGTTGTTAGTGTAACTTGTTTGAGCGATTGTGTGATTTGTTAGTGTATATTGTTTATTTGTTTTGTCGCGTTTGTGTGTAGTGTTGTAGGTTGTTATTTTACAACTCACATTGCTGCCCGTTGAATACAGTGTGGTACAAAAGTTTTGCGACCACGGCTTAAAAATTACAGTGTGTAAGAAAATAACGTAATTTGTTTTGCGCTTTGCAGTGCGCAAAATAATGAACATTCGCTGATTATTAAATATGAGGTACCTAACAGGGTGTGATCAAGTTTGTTCTACAAGACTTGTCGTCACACTCCTCCCTTTCTTCCGGGAAAAAATTACCAACACATTCGGTATTTTCGTACCAATACCTTACGGCAGCGGAACCAAATTTGGAAATCCTGATTCGGTAAGTTTTTTCACCAACTTTCTTTGGGAAGTTTAGCCTTCCCTTGCGATTCGGGTCTGTATGAGGCCGATGACACACGTCCATACTTAGTGGGCAGCTGCTCCCCGCTGTGATTACCTATGCTTTTTCCGAATTCCAAGCCTTGAGTCACGTGCCCCACGCTGACCGCTTCAATGGTGACTGTTGGTGACTGGGTCGAAGCTGGTAGTATTTCGCCCAGATCGGTCCACGTCATGTCGGTGTTGATAGATAGGACGTCGTCTCTATACCATTCTTCCACTGCCTGTTCCAGTTCTGTCGTCAGGTCCTCTGTGCGTAACTGGGAGACTGGTTGTGAGCAGTTGGTAGGGAAAAGCTCGTCTTCGTCGTCCTGTGTGAGGTCAAATACTGCAATCGGGGCCATATCTGCCTTTTCATTTCTTTGCGTGTTGTCTGTCTCTTCACCTTCCTCAATTTCGCTATTACTGAGTGCCAGGTCCCTCTAGCATTCTGTTCGGTTCAGTGGACATTTGCCACTTTGCTCCTTGCGTCCGTGACGTTGCTCGGGTGGAAGCACTTGCCAGTTGCACCATTGCTGAGGATGGATGGTCGGGGCTTGTGATGAATATGGCTCGCCTTTGTTTGGCTTCTTGGGCCGTGTACCGTTCCCTTTTCTGTTGGTGGGTTCTCTCGATTTTTTGGGTTCCGTTCAACTTGGTGGCTTTGTTGTTCATTGCACCTATTAGGGTTCTGTAATGAAGTTTGTTTTAGGTTATTCTAGATATAAGAGGTTAACGTTAGTGGGACGACACAGGTATTTTATCTACGTACCGCGCTAAACGTTGAGGGGATTAAGTTCTCCCAGGTGAGCCGTTCGTCTCCGAAATCCTTCCACCGCTTGACAGAGGATGTTGTTTTACCAGGATCTGGTCCCCCTTTTTAGGCTTCCATTCCCGTCTCCTGAGGTTATCATATCTGCGCTGATCCTGAGCTGCTACTTCTAAGTTTCGTTTCACTAATTGGAAAATTTTTCTTAGCAATAGGCGTTCACTGGGTTCGATGCTCACTTCTGTCCCAGTTGTAACTTCATCGTACAGCATACTTGGTAGCCTTGGCTCTCGTCCTTGAAGAATATAACAAGGACTATAACCCATCACCTCTGAGACGCTTGAATTTACTGCAAGCATAATTTACGGATCGTCCCATGCCCTCTGGTTATCTCCTGCGTATTGTGCAATCATCGTGCAATTTGCCCGATCCGTTGGATTTTCTTGTGGGGTATAGGGAGCTGTTAGCTTCTGTTGTATGCCGTATTCGGATAGGAATTTGATAAACGATCTGCTGGTAAACTGTGCTCCGTTGTTCGTAACATTTTGTGCTTTGGCACACATAGCTTCCAACCTTCGACCTCGTCCCGACTAGGAATATGCTGATACCAATTACCATTTTCCACGATAAAATCTGAGAACTTCTCTGGGTTCTCATGAACCTCTTTGATTTTTTCGCTCTAACCAGGCACATTTTTCGTTGCTATAGATCCTATGGTGGCGGTACAAAGTGTGTAATGGTTCCCGTGATAGGGTGTCTGCTACCACATTACTTTTCCCTCGCCGGTACTCTACCTCAAAGGAATACTGCTGCAATTCCGGTGCCCATCGAGCTGTCCTACATGTGGGGTTTTCTATGCTGTTTAGTTACTTTAGTGAAAGGTGATCCGTGATTACCTTAAAATGGTATCCTTCCAAATAAGGCCTCATTTTCCGTATTCCCCACACAATTGCTAGGCATTCCTTTGTTTCTGAGTAGTTACATTCTGCTTCCTGCTGTGCCTGCCTCCACTTCCATCTTATGGCTTTTTTAACAGCCGGGTAATTGGTTCCACTATTTTTGAAAAGTTTGTGTCTGGAGCTGAATGCAACCCATATGGCATTACCTTCCATTGGAAAAGTCCTCGACCAGGTACAACGGAATCCGTGTACATTTTGCTCTTGCGTTCCATTGGTTTTTGTCTGTAACCATTCTCTAAGTCAATGGCGCTGAAATACCTGGCCTCCCTCAAGCGCTCTAAAATTGAGTTTATTCGAGATAGAGGATACGCATCCGAAATTGACTTGTTGAGCTGGCGAAAGTCACAACAAAGCCTCCATTTACCATTCTTTTTGGGTTCCAATACAATTGGTGAACTATATGAGCTGTGTGAAGGTTCAATACATCCAGTTACAAGTACCTCGTCCACTAGTTCACTTATAATTTGGTGTTTTGCCGGATTTGTGGACATGTATCTATGTATCTATATGAACGGTGTTTCGACTTTCATGATGCTACGGTGTTCGATTATGTTAGAGACTCCGTGTATTCCCTCTGTTGAGTCTAAAATAAAATTTGGTGTACACACATCATAAACAGATTACAATCTTTCAAGGACGCCAGAATGTTACTTTAAACTCAACATGTGGTGCACACATATAAATATATAATACATACATACATGTGTGCGAGTCCTTTTTAGTTTATTGTAAACAACAGAGGTTATGACAATAAACAGTAATGTGTTTATTACTATTTACTAAAAACTAAGAAAACGATAGTTTAATCTCTTGTTTATTTAGGCTGCATACATTTATTGTTTTTAGTGATAAGATCTAGTAGGTAGGAAAATTGTTATTGTTTTAGTGATAAGAATTTTAGTATTTAAGGAAAAAATATTAGCAAATAAAGTAAGTTCTATTTTATGTTATGTTCATTTAATTCCTGCGGAAGTTAACATCTTTAGCTCTTTTTCCAAGAATCGTTTCACTTGGTCTACCTCGTTACCTTCGTCCTCTGATATTCCCGTTAGTCGTACTCGTTTTGCATCTGCTGCCATATGATTTCCACCAAGTTGAAATACCTCACTGCCGCATTTTCGTGTCGCGCCCATTGCTGTCAGTACATCCATTCCCAAAATTATATTGTCTATAATACTGGGCAATATCAATAAATCAAGCTGTAATCGTTTATCCCCACAAGTTATTGCTACCTTCACTCCTTCTTGTGCTCTTGTGCGTGTGGCATCGGGTAGCGAAACAATTACCTCGCTTTGAAACCGTTCCCCTTCCCTGGTGAGTCTTTCCGCATTTGCGTACTAATAAAACCCCTAGATGCCCCAGTATCAATCATCGCCTCGGCCTCCTGGCTATTTACTCTGACTTTCATGAACATGTGCCTATCGTGAACATGAACGGTCCTATATCTCGGATCGGTTCGATATGGTTTATTGGCACAGGCCTCACCTGCCCATACTGATGAGGCCCCTGAGAGTTTCCCGCCTGTCTTCTGCAACATTCTACTGTTTTCACGTATGGCCGTCGGCAGTCCCAACATAATATTTTCTGCTCATTTCGGTAAGTCCTGTAACCATGCCCCTTCTGACCACATCGTCGGCATGCCATACTAGGATTAATTTCTGTTGTCCTACTTGAGGGTTCCGTGGCGCTTCTTATGGGGTTTTGAGGGGGATTTACTCCTGAACCCCTCAGGGTGATTTCGTACATTCTCTGCTTCTACTTCATAGCTTTCGGCCAGTCCAGATAACTCGTACAGGGTATGGAAATCTGTTCGTTTTATGTACATCCTGTATCCGGTTGATGTATTGCGGTATAGCTCTCCAGTTTCTGTCCCTCACTATATCCGGCTTGCCTCATCTGATCCTGCAATTACACCATATACGTTTTGAACGGTTCGTCCAGCTGCTGTTTCCTGGCCCGTATAGTGTCTTCTAATATATCGAGGTATCTCGATGACCAAAAGAATTCTAGGAAGTCGTGTCTGAAACTATTCCATGTGGTCCAACGCCTATTATTGTTGCGGCACCAAGATAATGCGAAGTCCGTCAGTAGCTCCGGCATAGTAAGGGTAAGTAAATCCATACATATTTCACATACCTCCGACAATTCCTCAACTCGCTTAACCCATGTGATGGGGTCCTTGCTCAAACTTAAACGACCACTCAGCCTGTACATCCAGTTAATTTTCACCATTTTGCCTGCGAGTTTGTTTTGTGTGTTTTCCCATTTGTTGTGTGTACGTGTTATCTCCATGTCTCCCGCTCAGGCGCCACTTGTAACGACTTTATTTTGGGGTATACTCAGCCTTTGTCCAGGTTCGTTACAAGAAAACAATGACACGGGTATATTTTTCGTTGACAATAAAATAATTCAGCTTTATTTGATATATTTCCTTACAATTTACAATTCAAGAATAAAATCATGGGTAGTTGGTTTTGGCTTCCAGCTTCGACTGCTTCAGCAACTCCTTCGCGCGTTATTACCTCCCTCACCTTGCTGCTTTATGACCCTGACTGCTTATGCTAGTACGAGCTTTTGGCGGTATGGAACTGCGCTGTGCCGTTGATACGGGAGGTACGGGGAAACACTTATGGGACTTGCTACTACGGGATAAACTCCAGGTTGTGCTAAAAGTTCACTCCGTGAAATTGTCTACTGAGGATGGTTGACTACTGGGTATTTGTTTTTTTTACTAGGATTTCACTCTGTGTTAGAAACCACGCGGTGAAATTGGCTACTGGGTATTTTTATTGTTTTACTAAAGTTTCACTCTGTGTTAGAAACCACGCGGTGAAAATGTCTTCTGGGTATTTTTATTGTTTTACTAAAGTTTCACTCTGTGTTAGAAACCACGCGGTGAAATTGTCTACTGGGTATTGGTTTTGTTTACTAGAATTTCACTGTATTAGAAACCACGCGGTGAAAATGTCTTCTGGGTATTTGTTTTGTTTTACTAGAATTTCAGTCGGTGTTAGAAAGCTCGCGATGAAATTAGCTACTGGGTATTTGTTTTGTTTTACTAAAATTTCACTCTGTGTTAGAAACCACGCGGTGAAATTGTCTGCTGGATATTGGTTTTGTTTACTAGAATTTCACTCTGTGTAAGAAACCACACGGTGAAATTGTATACTGGGTATTTATTTTGTTTACTTATTAATAGTTTTCTTCGCTAGATATCAGTTCTTACCTCATGTGTTCTCGAGCTTGGCCAGAATAAAATTGATTCGTTCAATGTTTATGTTGTCCTTTTATACTAAATTTGTAACAACTAGCAACAATCAATCACCTGTAGTTGTTATTGTTATGTGCCTTTACTCGTTCTTCTCCATTGGTGTTCAAAAATGTTTTGCATATGTATTCTGAGAGAATTGTTTAAGTACAGTAACACGCAAAACTAAACGCACTATTTTTATTAATATTAAATCACAAGAATTTTTTTTGGTTATATAAAATTTATAATAATGCTGTTCACACTGAATTAAGTGTATGTGATAAACTTCCGTTGATTAGGGGTTTCTGTAGAGTTGGTGATTAGGGATTAATTAAGAAAATTATGATTCTTTTCATAGCTATATGAATAGGTATACCGATGAGGAAAAAAAACCTTTTTATTAGAAATAAAAATTTGTTTTTTTTTTTTAAATTTAAGGAATGGCTATCAGTTGAAGAAAATATTGAAAATAAATCAGATTTGATTTTTTTATCAGGTTTTTTTTTCCTCATCGGTATATCCAGTCATATCGCTATGAAAAGAATCATAATGCCTCTTAATAATATTTTCCCAATGTCCTTTAAATGTTTGATAACATCAACGACATTGGGCATTACCAAAGGCATTTTTTATCATAAAATAGTCTTGCAATTCCATTTTATTTAGCAACAAACTAACGTAGCTTCCGCACATGTGCATTCGTCGCTGTCTGACGAGCAACTAAATTAATTTCATTATTATTTATTTTACACACTGTATTTGAACAAATATCAATGCATCTATCGTACATGTGCACTTGTTGCTCTCACACGTACGACAAAAATAATGAGCGTAAAAAACAAAGGGGTGGGGCTTCTAAACAATTGTTTGCCTGAATGAGCATCACTGTTCTACTCATATTTTGTTGCTTGTTGTTTACGTATTTAAAAATGCTCGCTTGATTTGTTATTTGTTTGTTATGTGTGTTGTTAGTTTAACTTGTTTGTCGCGAATCGCGATTGTGTGTTTTGTTAGTGCAGTTTGTTTATTTGTTTCGTCGCGTTTATGTGTAGTGTTGTTGGTTGTTATTTTACAACTCACATTACTGCCCGTTAGAGATGAGCGATATTTCTGTACCTGTGATTTAATCACTGTTACTGAAAAATCACGAATCACAGTTGTGACCAAATTTGTCAAGTAACAGGTACTTTCTAAGTCGTTCTTTTTGTATTTTGTTACATATACAAATTTATGATATTTCACTGTTTGTGTGGGTAATAGCGTTTTTTGAATGAAATGTCGAATGATATTGCTGTTCCTTTCATTCTCTCTTCTATCTTATTGAAATTTTTTTATGCCAAAATTTATTTGTTCAAGTATGTATGTATATGAAAGTAAACAGATTTGAAAGCTCTTACAATTTGTTGTTGTTTCTTTGTAAAGTGCTTAAAAAAGCTCTTACAAAAGCTCGCGCATTGTACATATACCTTGGCCGCAATTGCTTTAAAAGAACAGAAAACTGATAAACCGTGATCACAATCACAGTTTAAAGGAGCAGTGATTTTTAAATCACATTCACTAATCACGGTGATCTTTAAAAATCACGGGATCGCTCATCTCTACTGCCCGTTGAATACATTGTGGCACAAAAGTTTTGCGAATATGAGGAACCTAACAGGGTGTGATCAAGTTTGTCCTACAAGACTTGTCGTCACACCTTTACCAGTTATGGTAATGAATTTTTTGCTAGCCAAAGAAATTTTCTCATGTGCATAAAAACTCATAAACATTTTACGATCAGTAGATATATATTCGACGTGGCGCCACTTTCAACGTACCATTGTTTCCTCTGTCAAGTATCAGCCACTGTTAATAGGTGCGTTTGACTTTTACAGTAAAATGCAGTAAATGAGTAAACTGAAACATTTTCTCTCACCAAAAGCTGTTGTCCAGAAAAGTACGCGAACGCAAAATTTGTAAAAATTCGTAAAATAAAGGCAACAGCTGATGGCAAATAATTGAAGTGTTGAAAAATGTTTACAATTTTGACTACTTAACTCGTTTTCTTATCGGTACTCGATTAAATACTTTTTCTAACACGAACATTTTAAGAAAATCCAAACAATTTATTTCATTTGTCCTTCACATTTTTATTTTTTTTTATTTTATTTGATTTTACTAATTTGTGTGCGGCTAAATTTGTTCAAAAATACATGAATACATTTTTTGATTACTTAAAAAATAAGTGAAGTACTAAGTACCCAAATACAAATACTTTTAACAACTCTAAAAATACAACAACAACAAAAAAAGTTTAAAAGTTGGAATTTAGCCTTATAAATGCACCACAAAGTAGTTTAATTAATTAATATTAATTAACTTTTTGATATTGTTTAATTTTTATTTCAACTTTCCTTTTTTAAAACAATTTCTTCACAATTTGTATCCTTTTTGTTTGTTTCTTTTGCTTGTTTACCTTTTGTAACATATGTTTTTTTGATTTACTAAATTTTACTGCAAAAATTTCTGCAGTAAAAATTTGTAAGTACTCAGTCAAGAACTGTCACTTTACGCTCTCAATTTGTGTTCTCATTTACTGCATTTTGTGTACTCGAACGCAATTTCGTAAAATGCAGTAAAGTTCAGTAAAAAATAGTAAAACTTTTGTGTTCTCAAACTCAGCTAATATTGAAAATAACTGTTGCTGCTGTTATTGTTATTGCTCTTTTTCATTTCGCACTTGTTGGCGTAATGGCCAGCCTTACCACACGTAAAACATTTGCCCTTAAATTTCTGTCTGCTGCCACTTCTTGTTTCCTTTACATATTTCCTTTATCTTTTTTATTTTTTTTTATTTTTTTTATAATACTTTTACTGACTGAACAACGCCAGCGCAAAACAAAATTTGTTTTAAATGTAAGTTAAGTGAGTCACTTTTGCGCTCGCGTTCTACAAACAGCCAATTAGTCTTTTCTTTTTTTTCCGCAAACACTGCGGCCTACAACCTGTTTTAATGTTTCTTTATTGAACGATGCTTAACAGCCGTAGCTAAACAAGAGCGGAAGGCGGAACGTTTTTTTCAGCGTAGCTTTTACGCTGATATGCCATACCTAAATAAGAGCGTCAGCGTTGTGCCATAAACAATAGTGTTAACTTTCGTCGACTAAAACCCTCATAAAAGACATAAGAAATTGAATTAAAACCGCTAGTTTGACCTAAAAATAGCTAATTTGCCATTATTTATTAGTTCTGTCTGCGTACACATATTTTGCATAATTTTGTACAAAATGTCGCAAAATCTTGCAAAATGTTGTCTGCGTACTCCAAATCTCTTACAGCGGGAGAGCCAAAAAGAGAATTTTTTGACAGTTGAAAGTTAGAGAACTTGCAAAATGTTACTGGAGAAATTTCCTCTGGTAAGATTTTGCAACTAGTTTGAACAGCTGTTTTTATATACTGTTTGAATGAAAGAGTTTACGTGTGCCAAGATAGCGTCGACGAAATAGCGTACTCCAAATCTCTTACAGCGGGAGAGCCAAAAAGAGAATTTTTTGACAGTTGAAAGTTAGAGAACTTGCAAAATGTTACCGGAGAAATTTCCTCTGGTAAGATTTTGCAACTAGTTTGAACAGCTGTTTTTATATACTGTTTGAATGAAAGAGTTTACGTGTGCCAAGATAGCGTCGACGAAATAGCGTCGAATTTGGGAATTTAAAAACCGGGAAACCAAAATACCCAAATAATGGGGATTTACAGTATATTAACAAAAAGTTAGCGTCGAATTTAGGAATTTAAAAAGGGGAAGTAAAAATATATTTATATTTTTAATAAAAATACTAAAAATATTTACCACAGGCTTTTACACGGTATAAACTGTATATTTTCTGAAAGTAAATAGTTTTCTGGACAAAATGAGCGATGCGTGCAAAAAATATATAGTTTATACCGTGCAAAAGCCTGTGGTAAATATTTTTTGTATTTTTATTAAAAATATAAATATATTTGGGCTTAAATCTAGTTTACCGACGCAGCTCCAAATAAAAAAAAAGTACCTAGGGTGATAGAAAATGGAAAAATAAGAAGAAAAAATTAAATAAGAAAGTTGGCGCAAACGCTTAGTTTTCGAGTTACGGGCGTTTTAAGTTTTTATATAAATATGTGATTTTGCAGTACATTTCCAAATGTATATGGCTAATATTGGTATCATTGCAAAGCGTTTCACTAGATCTTTCTGGACATACAGAATTTATTTTAATATTTTTAGTTTATTAAGAAGTGGGACGAGTTTGCAAAATACAAAAGTTTTTTAGTAAGCATAAAAACAAATTTATTAATTTTTTCTAATTCTATAATGTATGTATATACTACATACTAATTTATTTAAGAATTTTAATTAAAATACAAGTAAAACCTTCTTTATGTTTATGATATACTTGCCCATGGGCAAAGGCCGTCTATGCAAGGAAGCTTTAGTAAGCGAAACCGGTGTTTATTATACCATAGAGAAGAACATCCCTGCGTCCGGCCAAAGGCTGGCTATGCAAAGAATTTTTTTTTTGCGATGCTTATGTTTGTTATTTTATAAAATTTGTATTACACTTTTATTTAAATAAACTACATTCTTTCCTAGTGCACTTCCGTAACATTTCGACGTAAAATGAAAAAAACTGTAATGTGATCTAAAGAGTTTAATATTTTGAAATAAATTATGTATATCTAGAAAAATCTGTTCAAGAGCTTTAAAATGATACCAATATTGGCCATATAAATTTGGAAATGTACTGCAAAATCACATATTTATATAAAAACTTAAAACGCCCGTAACTCGAAAACTAAGCGTTTTCGCCAACTTTTTTATTTTATTTTTTCTTGTTATTTTTACATTTTCCATCACCCTGGGTACTTTTTTTTATTTGGAGCTGCGTCGGTAAACTAGATTTGTTCCTTTATTTGTACTTCCCCATTTTAAATTCCTAAATTTTACGCTAACTTTTTGTTTATACTGCAAATACCCATTATTTGGGTATTTTGGTTTCCCGGTTTTTAAATTCCCAAATTGGACGCTATTTCTTCAACGCTAACTTGGCTCACGTTTGTTATTTCAATTGTTTACACACCGATCAGCTGTTTTCTTGCAAGATTTCACTGGATACTGTCTGCGTACTTTTTGAGATATTCTCAGCCGAAGGAGTAAAATTTGTCTTACTCTCCCAAAAAAATTTACTGAGTATTTGCTACTGGAAAAGTACGCAGACAGACCTATTATCAAACAATAAAAACAGGGTTGTTAAGACAACAAATATAGCAGCCCTGTTTATTTGAACGCGCTGTTAAAATCGGATTTTTCCAATTGCAAAGCGTTGACGCCGCGCTATTTATTGATGCTTCATACAAATTGTATGGGCATGAGGATTTTTGACAGCTAGAAAACGCGTTCCGCTCTTGTTTAGGTATGGCTGTAAGAACTAAAAACACAGAGTTGTAAAAGAAAACGCATCAAAGCAACAGAGTATGAACAAAAAAGAAGATATTAATATATCTTAAAAGACAATTTATGAACAGTTTAAAAAGGACTGTAAATTATGGGCATTTCCATGAGAATGTCAACCACGATTCAAAAAATAAATAGCCTTGAAACTATTTTTCGAATAAGGTAGAGAGTAAAAAAAAACACTCAAACTTTACTATGCAAATGGGTTTATAGCTTATTACAATTTTTAAAGAGCAAAAATAAAAGTTAAAACTGACTATCTCTTTGATTCATTTTTAGTAACTGCAATCAACAATTTTCACTTTTCTGCCGATTGAATACAGATACTGGTAACTTGGAATTATACCTTAAAATTTATGTTACAACAACAATGAACAAAGTTCACGAGGAGAGACCAAATATATAGTTCGAATAGCGGTATATTTTTTGGTTTGTTTTGGATGCTATTCAATGTCACGTACGTCATCATTTGTCTGTCATTTGTATTTGATCAGTCGTACGTGTTTCAAAATAAAAGCTCAAAGCAAGATATTTGTTGCAAAAAATATTGATCGAAATTTTTTTTAAATACGTGTAATACATTTTATAAGCTATTAAACGTAGTCACGTACGATATTGTATGTGCTATAAATTCAACTAAATGTATCATCTTATTATGTTGGTATTAGGTTGAAAATTGATCAAAAAATATTTTTTTGCAATCTTAATAATCTAAACAAATATAATTGGTATCAAATACTACTCCCGAAACTAGCTTTTAATGTTATAACTTCCTTATAAATGTTGGTATTGACATAAAAATTGGCGACAATAACTTTTACGATAGGTACTATGTCGCTAGTAGGTCCAAAATCAACTATAGGTCCCATAAAAACCCCCTTCCTAAAATCGCTGAAAGGCAAGCAAACCTCATATAGATGAAGATATCTAAATAATATTCGGCACAAATAACTTTTATATAACTGTTAACGTCATGGCATAATTCTGTTCCGACGACCATGATTGGCGAGGGGTCAAAAATAGGGTACACTCTCAAAAATTCGTTTTTAAAATATGGTGTAGGTTATCATATGGTCGGGCTTGACCGACTATACTTTTTACATGTTTGTTTTAATTTTTTGTATACATATATTTACCAAAATTATATTTGATACATAAGAGAAAAATCTGTCACGTACGGTATGTCACGAACGATATTACATTTGGTTCATTATAAAACCATCCAGAAAAATGTTTTTCTTTCCTATTACGGATTATAACGGAAAAATATATGGTTTAATGTAAAAAATTTTAAAAAGGAAAAATACCTCCCACAATTCGCAGATTTTCCGATTTTTTTACATTAACCCCAAAATCACTTCCGTTTAATGTCACGTACGATATACACCTTTTTTGCTAGGTATTTTGGACAACAAGGTTTCGAATGTAATATTTTTTTTTCATATATACAGCCATGTCACAGAGTACAATTCCGTTCGAAACGATTCCGTTCGGAACCGAAGAAATCATATTTGATTATTGATAGAAAGTGTATTTTGATATTTGTTTGGCCTTTCAGATACAGAAAACACCCATTCCGTTAATGAAAACAAAAATGTTTTCATTCCGAAAAATTTTTTCGTCATTTTCTGAAGCACCAAAATACGGAATGAATTCCGTTTCCGAACGGAATTGTACTCTGTGACATAGCTGATAGTACCCTCTTAAAGAAACATAATTAGTCAATTCACAAGGTATCCTAACATGTCATATTGTCAAAATGTCGTAATATTTCACAATGGTTTAAAAATATTGTTGTACGGCTCAGCCGCTCAGCGACTTTTCTGATTAATTACGACAGCACAATAAACACAGCAAGCAACGTTCTATTTATTTAAGACACTTTTTGTTAACAAACCAACAACAATATTTTTAAACCATTGTGAAATATTAGGACATTTTGACAATATGACATGTTAGGATACCTTGTGAATTGACTAAATGATAAATAAGTTTTCCAGTTACTACTATTTGCGCAAAAACTCTATCGCTTCGAAGGCGTACAAATGTCACGTACGATGACATGGAAATGTCCATATGTATCTGATCAAAATAGAGATAGTAGAAATCTGCTTCTTTTTAATATTGGAATAAAGTTTCTTCAAAAATATTGACTGTTGCCAAATCATTTTCCGTAACTTTGTACATATTTTCAGAATTAAAAAGTTTGAGCCCTTTAGGCGTTGGACTAACTTATTCAACATAAACTTATTCGTCCTCTTGTCATTATTTTGCTACATCTATAAAACGCTTCTCTTGCCATTTCTATGCGGCATCTTCTGTCCCATTGTTCATATAACTGAACTCCCAGTTATGAGAACGTTTTTGCCCTTTCAATATCGCCATCATAAATTTTTAGGAATGTATCTCTTTGTATAGGTTTTCTGATTATGATCATATATTATGTTTTCATAATGTTTATTCGTAAACCATATGAGTGCAATTTAAAGTTTCTGAACGCCAGACTTAGTGCTTGTCACAATCATGGCGTAGTCAGCGTATCGGCTGTGGTTTAAACACATTCCATTTATTTGCATTCATTTTATTTTTCCCGAATGATAGAATGCATCCCAGAAAATAAGCAACTAACAGCCGTATTCATAACAAAAAGTTAGCCACAGTTTGTACACTACGTACAACGAGCTGCTAACTAGAATGCCGATTAAGCTTAGCAGCTGGTTAGCAGAGTTTATTCATAAAAAATTTTAGCCGTCTTCTAACTTTTAATAAATCAACTCTGAATATTATTGATGCCGCATTATATTACTCAAAAATGCAACACGTTTTGCATTAATCATCGCTGGTTTTGTCATTTCATTTAATTTTTTTTTTATTTTCCCTCTTAATATAAAAATTTGAAATGTTTTTAAATTAAAATAAATTTAAAAAAGGACTCTAAATTAAAAAAAAAAAAGTTTATTAAAAAAAACAAACAAAATTATTCAACATTAAACGGCTGTTTATCACAATTTGGCATACGTTTGGCAGCTTGTTAGCAAGAGTTTAGCAAATCGTTAGCCAGAGTTTGGTAAGTGTATTATAAATGAACTTTGTGTTAACTTCATGCAAAATTTTCGTTATGAATACGGCTGTATGTCTTTTTGTTTTAAATATTTTACTTTTTGATTTGTGCCAATTAAAAATGAACTATTTTCTTATTGATTTTATTAATGTGCTGTTTTCACAACACAAGTGATTGAACGTGTAGTAAAATTTATTTGAAAAACACTCGATTTTTTAAGTTTTTTTCATACAAATTTTACTACACGTTCAAACACTTGTGTTGTGAAAACTGCACATAAATAAAATAATAAATATTACTTAACATTTATAAATAAAAATCAATATGCTTTTCAGCTGGTTGAAGCGCTAACATTTTCTGAATTGTCCAATTCTGTTATAAAAATAATGGAAAAAGAACATTTAGCAGAAATATTACAACTTAATACCTCAGCAATGAACTACTCCGAAGTACGAATCAATGAACCTCACAGTGATGTTGACTCTCCTGTGCATTCTTGTTCAGAAAACAATGTACATCAGAAAGGAATTCGAAGTGATGAAGATGATGAATATATTTTCGATGACGTGAAAATGATTTTACGTAAACGTCGCGGATGGGGACACGAAGATTCGTTATGTACTAATGATTTGGATTTGCTAGAGGATGATGATGTTTTAGCCGAAGAAGATGATGCTGGCTGCCCTTTGCCATCTACCCCGGAAGATACACAACTTATTGAAGCCGAGGTAAGTAAATTGATTTTTTCATAAAATAATTCTGTTGGCATTAAACTTAAGCTTCCTTTTGTGGTTCTTAACAACATCTTAAAAATCCCTGACGGTTCATGTGCCGCTAAAAAAAATCTCGCTAGCGGTAACATTTAACGAAAAAATGTGTAGCTTAGAAATTTTTGACAAAAACAAATTTGTAATTTTTATGCAGGACTAACGGTTTTAGAGAAAATTCGTTTCAAAAAATTGTAACGTACAGTATGCGAACTAACGCCCAGTTCTTCACTACTAAAGGAAGCACATCCGAGTGCTATCGGACGCGTCACAGGTTGCGGATAGTGCTGCGTACAATAGATATAGGGAGTAGCTGCTACTCGTAGCATTCGCGGACGGTGAGCAATTTATAGAGGAGAGACTCTGAGGATCTTTCGAGTTCCTACAAGTTCCCAGTATGCCAATGTTCCCTGAAATGTCATTGCGGGTAGTTGGCGCCATAATAAACCAGTAGTCTATAGCAGGTCCGCATGCTTTAATCGGTCTCGAATGCAATCGGCTAATTCCCGGCTCATCTTCGGTTTGAAGAATCGGAAATAGAAAATGTTTTAAAAACTTTTAACTCATTTCAACGCATACGATTCTTTTTATACCCTCCACCACCATTAGTGTTAAATGAGGGTATACTTAGTTTGTTATTCCGTATGATTAGTTTGTATATATTCTGGCTCCTTGAGTATTTCTAAGTCGATTTAGCCATGTCCGTCTGTCTGTCCGTCTGTTGAAAACACGCTCACTTTCGAAAAACGCAAAAGAAAAGAACAAACTTGGTCTCAAATTGCTTTTAGTTACCCTAAGCAGTTTGGGATTGAAATCCACTAACATGGGTTCAGTAGGATCAGAACTATGAATCAAAATGTGGAACCACCACCCTTAAAAAAATTGATAATTTTGATACAAAAACTAACACAAATCGTGGAATAATGCACGGAATGTATACCATTTTGCACGCTTTATACAACTGCAAATCATACTGTTAAACCCTACTCGCGGAAAACAGTTTAGTACGCTTAAAACCGTAATAAATAACCAGAAATCACACTGTAAAAATTTTTGAAGATCGGTCCATAATTTACACTAGGCCCCATATAGACCCTACTCCCCAAAAACAGTTTACGCCTTAAACCGTAATAAATAATTCTATCATAATTAAATTCGGTACGGTACAGTTTTGTAGGACTAGAAATCACACTGGTAAATAATGCTGCGAGGGCGGATCAATAAGTCCGTGACTTTTCGAACTTCCCTCGTAGTTATATGAAATGCAACACTGCTTCCATCAAGTACCACCTGTTAATAGACTGCTGTCAAGTTCTGAGCAAGTTCCGTCATTTACTTTGCGTTTAACAGCTGTTCAAAACATACAACCTCGTGGATTTTTTACAAATGGAAAAAAGTGAATTTCGAGTGCTCATTAAACATTATTTTTTGCTAAAAAAAACCCGTCAATCAAACCAAGGAAAAGCTTAATAAATACTATGGGGACTCTGCACCATCGATTTCAATGGTAAAAAAGTGATTTACTGACTTTCGTTTCGTCACAAGTACAACTGACGCTGAACGTTCAAGTCAATACACCCGAAAATGTCGAAAAAATCACGATATGATGTTGGCCAATCGAAGAGTAAAAGTTGCGTGAGATTGTTGATGCCTAAAATCACACTTTAAATTTTTTGAGGATCGGCCCATAACTTACACTAGGCCCTTATAAACCCTACTCCCGGAAAACCGTCTGAGGTACGTCACAGTTTTATGTGTCTACAAATCACATTGTAAAATTTCGTGAAGATCGCGTCATAAGTTACCCTAGGCCCCATATAAACCCTAACCTCGGAAAACAGTTTATTGCGCTTAAAACCAAATAAAGCCCACTTTGGAAAAATAATTAAATTAGCCTAAAACCATAATAGATATAGATATTGCGGTAAAATTTTTCAACTTAGATTCATATGGCCAGAAAAAATATCATGCAATTTTGTGAAATTCACTGTTAACGCTAAGACTAATTACACTACTGTATTGAAATTTATTCTAATTTATTTTTTGTAATACCAAAAATCAGTCTTTAGAATTTTGGGATGATTGGTCCATAATTTACCATAGGTCCAATACAAATTACCCTCCTAAAAAATCATTTAAGTTCGGCTAAAACTGTTACGAATCATGATATTTTACTCAAGCCAGTTCAAAGTTCGAACAAGAAACGCATAAAACTTTCTTGTTGTCGGTCAATAATTTATAATAGGTCTAAGCCGCAACTAATTCTAATGCTGACGTTGGTTTTTGTGAAGCTTTGTTATTAATATATTTATATGTATTTACAATATAGAGCGCACTTCTGTCGGTGGAGGGTATCAAAGATTCAGCACTGCCGAATATAGCAGTCTAACTTGTTTTAACATAAATTTATTTTAATGATAACATTTAACAAGCGAATTTTAATGCTCTTATAGAATAATTTTAAATTAAAATTACTTAATATGAAAGTGAACAATAGAATTACTAAAAAATTAAGAAAAATACAACGAAAAAAAAGGTATGTACGTTAGGGTGGGTCAATTTGCAAAATCGAAATCTACATCAAATTCTAAAATAATTACCCAAAGAAAGTATGAGTCTAAAATGAAAACCTAGCTCCCGCTGAGAGGTTTGATTATGAAAAATAAAAAACTAGCAACTTCTGGTATATCGCTACAAAACACAAATATAGTTGCTCTTTTTGGACACATTTATCACATTTTTCTTAAACCTTATTTGATAACAAATAAATTATTATGTTGCCACTAAGTATTGCTCAAGAAATATGACATATTATCGATGCAATATTAGGTTTTAATTTGTATACGAATTACGAAGCTTTAAAAAAAGAATGATTTTGTTAGGCTCCGCTCTTCTCTATTAAACAGTATAATATAGTAATCTACTATGAAAGTTATAAAAAATAATATTGAATTATAATAACTCATAATTCAATATTATTCAAAGTTCTAGTTATTGTAGAAATTTACCGTTAATGCATTTTATAGAAACGTGGTGTTAAACATTTGTTTTGATTGATTTATGCACTTGATAGTTATCTTCCAAAAAGCAAACGTGTGTTAATTTCATTTTTAAAAAACTTTTTAAATTAAATTATGGAATCATCAGCAATGTCAACTGAGTCTTCCGGGTAAAGTTTTCTGGCTAATCAGAACCAAACACACCGAATGGATTGTATGAAAGACTTGGGTTCTGTTGTTTGAGTTACAAATAAAAAAAAACATTAATTAAAAAAAAATTGTGTTCTGTCTGATTGTTTAGTAAGAGTACAAACTTAAGTTTTTAGGTTAATTTTCTAAATAAAGGTGTCTAAAATAATTAAGCCTTAAGGTTCGGAAAGATGAAGTAGAATTAGGCCCAGCATTATTGACAAATTTGGTATTTTTTGCATAAAACAGTTCTTTGCTCTCTTATCCTATTATTTGAAACCTAACTGAGATCTGCATCTTTAGAACTTTTTGAGATAGCAGCATTAATGTCCAAACACTGTTGTCAGATTCAAACGATTTTCCCAAATTTCCAAGATGAGGGAACGAGTTTTAAAAGTGGTTGATGAGAAAAAGAAGATAGAAAAACTATTTTATGTCTCTCGGCGGGAGCTAGGTTTTGATTTTAGACCAGTGATGGAAAATTCAGTACTTTGGTACTATTTTTAGTACTTTTTCTTTTCATAAATACCACAGTACCCCCACGTCAGTTTTAGTACTCTTTCCTTTTTATGCTTATAAAGAAATTCAGGGTGAAATTTTTTTATTTGGCAACATATTCTACGTGTCAATAACATACAGGGAACACATACAATTTATTGTTATTTTTCGTTTTATGTTTTCTGTTGCAAAAATATTTGTATTCTGCAAGCACCAATGACATTTTAAATGCGTGTTTCGATAACTGTAAAGCGTAATATGTATTCTTTATTTTTTTCACCAATAGCTAACAAACATATTTTGAACACCACTAGAACATATGTAATAAATGTTTTGATCGGAAATTAATAACGAAAATTAAACGATGCACTGAAATGCTGATTGAAAATCAGGGAAATGTGTTCACAATCATTCTAAAATAAAAACATATGTTGTCTTCTTTTCACTGTTTTTCACACTCAAACTAAATCGATTTTACATTAAATTCACGTTGCTTCAACTTGAAATAACCTTAGAACAACGTGATTCGTAGTGTTATTTCAATATCAATGTCATTTTGCTCTCAACTTTGCTGAAATGTTAAAGTTATTTTAAAAGAAAATATGTTGTTCGCAAGTTATTGTAAAATCATGTAAGATTAACATGAACTAACTAGTAAGTGAAACCACTGCCGAAAAATGTTAAATCCACCGCGTTTTAGACGATTTTACATTGATTTTTTTTCTGTGTGTATGTACTTTTGCATTTACATATATTTTTATATCAAAATGAATTAATTTTTTATTTTTCTTTTTAATTTTTTGTGTTTTTTGAGTATATTGTTTTATAAAAAGTACCAATATGTTGAATAAAGTACTCTTTTGCTTGGTGGTGAGTACCATCTCAATTTTTCAATTTTCCATCACTGTTTTAGACCCATAGTTTCATAGTCAAGTTTTCTTAGAATTTGTTGCAGATTACGTTTTAGCTATACGCCTATTTACAAAAAAAATTGACCCACCCCATCTGTGCAAAAAATTATTTATTCTTTTTTTTTCTAATTTCGATGTTACAACAACAAAACCAAGGCCTGTTATTTTTTTTAGTCATGCCAGAATTGTCAAACGTTTTGTTTACATGTGCTTTTTAAAATTGTGTTTTTAAATAAAATTTTAGTTTGCAAATTATTAATGAAAAAGTTAAAAAATAAATGGACGATTAATTAAACTATGTGTAAGAATTAAGTACAGATCGTTTTTGGTCACAAAAACAAATTTTTACCATTATCACTCTATCTTAAAGGTGTTTTTATGTTTATGTGCTGTTTTAATGTTCAAATGCATAAAATGAATACAGAAAAGAAACGGTTTAAATCAATTTCAAAGCCACGTTCACTTCCGCCGAATTTGCAATTAAGTGCTCACAAAAATTGCACAAGTTTATGTTATAAAAACTGTTATTTTCTTGATTCTGAAAATAATTTATTTTATTTTATATTTTTTGACTCAAATGTTTTTGTTCATTTTAGGCTAGGGCTGCCACATACATTCTTTCTTCATTCCAAAATTTAAAATAAAAATTTCTTAAAATATCTAAAAATAAGAAGCCACTAAATAAATTATTTCTAAATAAAATAATGTTTTAATATTATTTATCAGTGGGGATTATTTTTATCTTATAAATTTGTATTTTAAACTCATATTAGCATAATCACACTAAATCAATAATGTATTTTAAGAAATTTCACAATTTGGTACTTATCTTTCAAATTCTGACCAAAAATATACGGTATTTAGGAAAAGGGATCGATCATTCAGTTAATCCAAAATATTATAAATATATGTATTTAATCATGTAAAACGCAGCCCAACGCCAAAGAATAACGTTGATAGCACAATGTCATAAATATTTTGTAATTTTGTTGTTGCTTTCTACAGAAATTCACATTGCGTTTTAAAATTTCAAACGCTGCATAGCTTGTGTCGTTGAAAATTTTAAAACACGGTACATGAATTTCTGTTGAAAGCAAAAACAAAATTACAAAATATTTATGACATTGTTTGTGCTTTCAATGTTATTCTTTGGCGTTGCGTTGCGTTTTATATGATTAGGGCCTAAAGGAACATGCGCATATTGTCAAACATACTTTTAGAATTAATGGTTTCAGCCTGAAAATCCATGTTGAATGATTTTATATCGTTTATGAACTTTTGAAGCTGTAACGACCCCACAAGCATATTCATTTTACGCGTGAAATATCAATATTTGTGGACATATATACGTTTAAAAGTAATTTTACTTCCTAGAATGTTTACAGGTTGACCTAAACAGAAGGGGTACATAAACGTTTTTTACATGGTCCAATTAGTAAGTTGTGTTTTTTTGTGCAATGGTTTTTGACATCCTTAACATGTTTTACACAAACAAAATTAGATTTTCTTTTCCTTTCGATGCATTGGTGTAGTTTCGCGCGAGCTAGTCATTCGACCATGTTTTTTAAGATAAAAAAATGTTGCTGCAGAAATATTTTAAATAAAAAACTGATGTGGCGATTAGCAAAACAAGATTTTTCAGCCGACAGATATTGAATTTGCGTTATAATTTGTTTAATATAAATTGTATTAAAGGATTTTTTACATAAAAAATATTAGCCTTTTTATTTAGGTTATCTTGTAAAATAAACAAAACTTTAAATAATTTAACCAAAAAGAAAAAAAAAATTTTTTTTACATCCTCAAAATAAGCCCGAACAAATTCTGGTAGCCCTGCTTTAGTCAACTGTTTTATGCAAGGCGAATTCATTTGTATATTAATTCGCCCTGAACTCAAACACAGACGCAATGGAAAACACAAGTAAAAAGTTGTTATGGACAGGTATATAACAATGCTTAAACGGGGTCGCAGCCCTACCTCTTCAGCTGTTGCTTCAGCCTCAAAAGTTCCACATTTTGATATAATAAATATACAAAAGATGGATACAACTAGAACTGAACAAGAACTGAGCAAGAACTGAACTAGAACTGAACAACATATAACTACATTGAACAAGAACTCGTTTTGCAATTCTGGAGGATGAATCCTTTGAAGCGTCCAACGTTATAAAATCGTCGAAGCAACCCCCGATATATCTTAGGGAGCAAAACTCAAGTGAGCTAATAAAAAGTTTGATCTCGGTGACAGATGAAAATTCGTTTTACGTAGCTGCAATCAAGCGTGGTAATAGGTATAAACGAGACAAAAATATAGGCTAATAATTTTCGGAGAATAATTCATAAGTTTGAAGCACTTAAAAAAAGCTTATATATATACCAACTAAGAACCAGTAAAGGTCTTCAGGTTGTGATTAAGGGCATTGACTCATGCGTGGACTCAGACGAAATAAAATTTTTGAAGAAAATGGCTTCAAAATAAAAAACGTAATAAATATTAAAAATAGGGATAAAATCCCCAACCACTATTTCGAGTGGAGTTACGAGCACGGCGACGTTAAGCTAAAAAAAAAAAATTAAACGCATCCCATTTACAGCTTGAAATATATCCTGTGCAGAAAAATCACGATAGAGGAGGCGACAAAAGAAATGGGCCCGTTCAGTATTTAAACTGGCAAGAATTTGATCATACTAAGGCATACTGCTATTTATCCGCTGTGTACGTCGTATGTGGAGAACTACATGGTACCGTCCAGTGAGATAATTCAAAAATGACCCCAATGTAAAAAAATTTAGCAATTGTGGTGGTAATCACACTGCCTACTATAGAGGATGCCCGGTATATTCGATTGTCAAGCATTCGGTTGGACAGCAAATTATACCGCTCGAACGCAGGCAACTAATCAAGAAAACACTAACTGCGTTCAGATACCGCAGCCAAATAATAACAGAACTTCGTACGCTAATGTCTTAAAATCTAATCATATGCCACTGCAAGGTGATTTACCAAATAATGACGAAATTGCCATTTCTAATTTAAGACGGCTAGAAAAAACCATAGAAATATTAGTGCAAACAGTTAATAATTTTACCAAGACAATAGGTAATATGATGCAAGAAATGTTAAGAATGCAATCGATGTTATTGTAAGATGTACTAAACAAGCCATGAACTGTTAAAAAAATTGCTTTTGGAACACAAACGGCATCTGCCAACATAAAAATGAACTAGAATACTTTCTTAAAAATAAACAAACTGATGTTATGATGGTTTCTGAAACTCATCTGACCTCAAGAAATACGTTTAAAATCAATGATTATATATATATATGAGGTAGAGCTTGTGAAGGTTCTGCCATTTTGATAAAAAAAACCGAGTAAAACACTATTAAATGTGTGTGTGATCATCGTGAAGATTATCTCCATGCAACGAACATTTGCGTTGAGGAATTAAATCGAAACCTAGTAACCTTATCATTATACTCCTCACCTCGATTTTCAATATCAGAAAGCCAATATTATAAATATTTAAAATCAGTAGGACCCGGCTTCCTGGCTGCTGGCGATTATTACGCTAAACACACTATCTGGAGGTCACGCCTTATAACACCGAAGGGCCGTGTTTTGTTTAAAACAATTTGTAAAATGGATCTTAATGTGGTCGCGAGCGGACAACCAACATATTGGCCTACTGATCAGCAAAAAGTTCCAGATGTCATAGATTTTGGAGTGGTAAAAACATCCCCACAGAAACGATTTATGCTGAAGCTTCCTTAGAATTATCTTCTGATCACACACCTACAATTCTTACAATAACAAACTCTAATATAATTACATCTCCATCTGGTTAGGTTAATAAGGGTTCTGTGCCCAAGGGCGCACCTCCATTCGGAGACCAATGCGGTCCATTGGGAATCCCTTCAGTAAGGAATTAGAAATCTATCCCCCAGCCATTTCTAGGACAGTAGTACAGTACATGCTAAACCGTCTCTAGCTCCTCAGAATCATCGCATAATCTGCAGAAGTCCGGTATGGCATAGTCCCATTTACTCGTAAAAGCCCTAACAGAACAATGACCCGCCAAGAACCCTAAAAGAGTCCTGAGACCACTTCTATCCAATCCCAACAGAACCTTGGTTGCCCCTGCGTCCAATCCAGGCCATAGTGCCTTAGACACCCTGCAATCCGTTCTGTCTTTCCAGGATCGGTTAAACGTCATCACGGAATCTTTCCCGTATCTCCTCATAATAGTTACTTAGGGGAGGCTTTACCCCCGTCCCTTAACATAAAGTCCAGACTCGAACACTCACCGGTAGCCAACACAGCCTTAATGTGAATACCTCCATGAGTTCCCTCAGAGCATCCCTACACGGAGCGACCAGGCACGATCGCACCGTATAATTTGTCAATGCCCTAAGCGCTGCCTGACTATCGACGTTAATGTCACCTCAGATCCAACCACGATGTATGCAACAGCTGATAACTAACCATGTGTCAAAATGGTATACCGTTCTGGTGACTCTGGGGAATCTTTCATAAATTATATAATTTTCACTAAGAATTAGGAAATTTAAAACTTTTAAATTATTATATTTATTATATTTCAAAACACACAATTTAAAAACTAAATAAAATGTTTGTTTGAATTGTTTACTACGGTGTGGTATTATTTTGACACAACGTTAAAATATTTTACAGTGTTGTACCCGCTTCCAAATTAAGACCACCTTGTATGAAGTCGCCTTGTGTATACGATAAGAATGTATTCGAATAAAAAGTTTGTTTACTTTTTATTAACATTTGTTCATTTTTATTATGATTTGTAAAATGTATTTAATGTGTTCATATTAATAAATGGCACATTTTTACATAATTTTTTTTTTTAACATACAATATTTCACAAAGATAATATCATAAAATGCCATTTCAAAATGTCATTTTACTATACCCACACTTCAATAGTGGAGATTTGTGCAGATGTGTACAACACCTTAAAATATTAGTCGTATACCGATCGAATTAGAATCACTTTCTGAGTGGATCTTACGATGTCCGTCCGGCTGGCTGGCTGTCCATGTAACATTGTGCGCAAAGTACAGGTCGCTATTTTGAAGATAATTTGATGAAAGTTGGTACATAGGTTCTAATTGGCACAAGGACCATGCCTATTGAAAGTGGGCTAATCGGTTCATAATTTCATGTAGGTCCATACAAGCTGCTTTCCGGAATAGGGTCTTTGTGCCCACTCTTAAACCCCGGTAGGCTAGCTGGTAGTGAGCTAGTCTATCAGTGCCGGGGTTGCGATTTCGATTCCCGCCAGAGGCGTGATAAGCATAGGGAAAAAGGTAGAAGTTAAAAATTAAAAAAAAAATTAGTGAAATTTAAAACATATACATCCACATTTATATGGACATAGGGAACAATTTCTGCCTCACCGAAGCTATATAACTGATGTTTATGAAATTTAAAACAGATAGAAACATATTTAAATGGACACAAAAGTTATGCAGTTTTTCAAAAATGGCATCACGAGGGGAGGTAGGGGCAATTCCTTTCTCTAAGAAACAATCAAACCGATTTTAATGGAATTTAAAAAATACACATTTCCATACCTATGTATATACCCATATTAAAGAAGGGTTAATCCAACAATACATTTTCTTACTTTATGAATGGTTTATTAAAGGTTTAATAGACAAATTTTCGTTTATGAATACAAATTTTGCAATTTTTTCTTTAAATGGTTAATTAATCATAAATAAGTTTTTATGAATACGGCTGTAAGTATTTTTATAATTTGTATACTTTTAACACATACATTAATGAATATAATTCAAACTATTTTAATGTTTTATCAATAAATCTATTGATGAATTTAATAAGTGCAAGTCAGCAATATCTAAACTGTCCACATTGCCCGAGATTTTTGCAGTTCAGGAGACGTGGTTTGATGTGGAGCTTGTTAGTTTGTACTTAATTAACGGATATAATGTGGATCATTGTTGCAGAGAAGATAATTATGGTGAAACAACAGTTTATATTACCCAAAAAATAAGCTACAATGTTGCTGTTTCTCAAAGTTAAAATTTTTTGGAATTATTTTGTATATCGTTTCCTGATATTAAAATGAATAACAAACCCGTAATAATTGCGTCCCTGTATAGATCAAAGGACTAAAGTACAAAATTGCCCATGTGCTTTTATTGGTGATTACAATATTTATTTAATGTATAAAATCAAATCCTGATTTTAATTTTATATCTTGTCACAACAATACTTGAAAGTGAGTCATGTATTGATTGTGACTCAATTCAGAATATACTATCTGATCATTATATTATATTTTGTCGATTTAATATTAACTCTTATCATCGTGAAACTGTAACTACAAAAAAAAGGTGGATATACTACAGAAAGTTTGGTTCCTTCCTTAGATGAAGACTTATGTGCGTCAGATCAATGTGACAACCTCGTTAAAACTCCTACTTTGACAGCAAGAGAAAGCTCAAAACAACAACAAACAAAATTATATATTCGTCATGAAACTTGTCCTTGGATGTCAAGGGAGTTAGTTTCTTTAATAAAATTAAAAATAAATTGTTAACAGCAAGAAGGAAAAATAAGCATGATAAAAATATTTCTGAGCGTAATAAAAACTTGATGATTGATTATTATATACATATGGGGTATTCACAAGGTGTGCTATCATGGTTTATTGTCATAATGTTCTAACATTTTACAATGGTTTAATGGTTTAAATATTGTTGTTGGTTTGTAAACAAAAAGTGTCTTAAATAAATAGAACGTTGCTTGCTATGTTTATTGTGCGGTCGTAATTAAACAGAAAAGTCCAGCGCTGAGCGGCTGAGCCGTGCCGCGTTATTTTTTGTAGCCGTTGCCGTTGATGGTAAAGTTTTATCCGGGTAACATCTGTATTTAACCTGCGGCTAGAAATTTTTGCGACATATTACTTGCGGCGTCAAATTAGATCGGCTTAGGACTCTGCTGTTTGGTAAACAAACAAAATAAAATTTATTTGTAATTTGCAACAAAACCGAAAAATGGAAAATACTTGAAATCGCCATAACAACATCTAAAATGTATTTTTCACACAAACTGGCTATTATTGTAGTTTTTTCAATTATTTTTGGCATTGTGGAAAATTTTTATATTTTTTTTTAATCAGCTGATTTAAATTCAAAATAGCACATCAAATTATGAGGGGTTGCTCACAACAGTCGTATTTTTTCATGTTATTATTTTAAGACATATGACTTTATGACACCTTGTGAATCCCCCAATAATTTAAATAAATTTAACAGTGACTCAAGGAAAACATGGTAGTTTTTCAACAAAACACTTAGAAGAAAAAAAAAAAAAACAAATGAGGAAATTAATACTGCTAATAATGACGTTGTATATTTGGATGCCAGGACAGCTTCGGCGCACAGTGGGACATTTTACGATAAGGCGGTCTAAATTCCATAACTTTGACTGGATTTTTGTTCGATATGTGCGATGTTAGGCTTTACTTTGCACTATAAAACGTAAAATCCGACTGATAGAAACAAAAGTAAGGGGGGGGTTATGTTGAGTTGCAGTGAAAAAGTTGAATATTTCAAATATATTTTTTTCTCTTGTATTTTACAACTGATACTTATTTTTTAATCTCGAACTTAGATCCTGTCAGAAAATGCCAACATTTGGCCCCTGTAAATTTTTTAGTACCAATATTCACAGGGGCCAAAGGTTGACTTTTTTGGGACGAGGCAAGTTGTTAATGGAATAAAAATGAAAAGGAACATTTTGAAAAATGCCCAAATAGTATTCTTGGCTAACGATAAAATTTTAAGTGATTCAATTTTTATTTTTGGTTTGATATGTATGTATTTTTTTTTATATGTTAATACAAATATCAACATACTTAAATTAAAAACAAATTGTAATCTATAAACTATTTTAAATTAAACATGGCTGCAAAAAATCGCCGAAGTGTTTTAATTGCAAAAATAATGTGTGGCCAATGTAAAATGGAGATAAAGGAAAAAAAAGAGGAGAACATTACATGCAAAAAATGCGACAAAATTTTTCACTCCGTATATACGAAATTTGACAAACGTCAATATGAAAATTTGCTTGAAAACGAGAGTGAAGAATATGTTTGTCATTTGTGTGATGAAAGTGGTGTAACTGTTAAAAGAAAAACTCAAAGAAATAAAAACAAAATTAAATAAGCTAGATCAGCTGAGTACAGCGACTGAAGCAATTGAGTTTATGTTTGTTTGTTTCTTTATTTATCTGTATTTCAATACAACAAGACATATGTACATCTTTTAATTATAGTATGGAACTAGAAGAAGTTATAGTAATACAATTCAATACAATTTAAAAAGAAGAGTTTTTGTCTAAACAGTATGATGATATTTTAAAGGGTATTGCTGAAAACAACAAGAAGGTCGATATGGCGCAGAAAGAGAATCGTAAATTAAAAAGTGAAATTGCTACGTTAAAGGCATCGGTAAAAATTTTAAATAATCAACGGATCAAAAATGATTGCATAGTGAGAAATTTTGAAGTTAAAAAAGATGCAACTGCTATCGATACTGTTTTGGAGCTATCGGAAAAAGTTGGCATATATATGAAGGAAGAGAGTATAAACAATGGTTGTAAAATTTAACAACAAGCGTGAAAAACACAAACTTATGATTTCAAAATTTAAACTAAAGAAAATTGAATCTACAAAATCTGATTATAGAAACGATTTTTTGAGTAAAGAAACTATTAGTCTCTTCAATTATGCTGACTTTTAAAACCATTGGCTATTCTTCTGTTTATACTTCCGGTGACAGAGTATATGTAGAGATGAATGAAACATCGAAGCCGAGATACATCAATAATGAAGATTAAGTAGATCAAATTATGTCTGAAGCAGCAACTTTAAGACCTAAACGCAGATCGATGATTCGAGTAACCGTTGGCACGATGACAATTAGGCAGCATTTTTGTCTCCAAATTAAGTACAATTTTTTATTTTTTGCTTAAAAAGTTTTGAAAAAATTTTTTTTTCTTATTTATGATAAATTATAAATACTTTTTTCATTTTGATAATTTTATAAATCATTTAAAAAACCAAACATTTTCGTAATTAAATATACTTTCTGTTAATATTAGAAGCGTTTCATCGATAAGTAAATTTAATAGATTTAAAAAAACTAATTGCTAGTTTTCCCCAACTACATAACATAATTGCTGTTCAAGAAACGTGGCTTAATTCCAAAATAGCGCAATTTTATCGTATTCCTGGATGTAATTGTATTCATTGCTGTAGATATGGTGGTTATGGAGGTACTTCCATATATGTTCGTGAAAATTTGCATTATACTGTAGAAGTTTGTAAAAGTAACCATTTTTGTGATTTAATCGTAATATCTTTGCACAATTATAAAAAAATGGGAGGCCAATCAAAATAATATCTCTACAGATCTCAAAAATGTGATATTAGTACTTTTTCTGATATTTTGGAAAATTTTATGATTTTATATGGCCATAGTTCTTGTATTATTGTTGGTGATTCAAATGTAGACTTTTTTAATGGCGCTATATCAGCTGATATTTCGTATTTGCTGTTACATTTTGATTTTGAAAACTGCCATAGCTTGGTAACCCGTCGTGCCTCTGCAACATCAATTGAGAATGTATTTAGCAACCTTTCGAATGTGTTGTTTATTGATTCTGTTGAGTGTGATCTATCTGATCATAATATGGTGTCTTGTAGAATCAGAAGTAATGTTCAAACCCCTAAATATTTTGAAATTACTCAGAAGTATTGTGATTTCAAAAAGTTTAAAGATTTTTTCAAAATCATGAATCAAATCTGCTGACAGTTCTAGATTCATACAGTGCCTTTCAAATGCTTATGATAATTCCTTGGTTGTAAGGAAATGAAGGAAAATAGCAAAAGATGAAATGGCGAAGGATGAATGAAGATTTGCAAAAACTAATTTTGTTTAAGAGAAATTTGTTAAAACAAAGAAGAAGAACCAAACAATTCTGATATACAAAATAGATTAAAAAGAATAAGCATAGTGATGAAGTCGGTATGTCGGGATTCTATGAACAATTATTATTTTCATAAAATTAGCAATACTCAGCATGTGCCTAAAAAATGTGGGAGGCTTCTGAATGAAACTTTGGGTAGAAGTGCTAAAACCCAAATTAATTTAATGAATTCTAATGGTGAGCTGATAACAGATGATGCTGCCAAATGTACCAAGCTATGGCAGTTTTCAAAATCAAAATATAACAGCAAATACGAAATATCAGCTGATATAGCGCCATTAAAAAAGTCTACATTTGAATCACCAACAATAATACAAGAACTATGGCCATATAAAATCATAAAATTTTCCAAAATATCAGAAAAAGTACTAATATCACATTTTTGAGATCTGTAGAGATATTATTTTGATTGGCCTCCCATTTTTTTTATAATTGTGCAAAGATATTACGATTGAATCACAAAAGTGGTTACTTTTACAAACTTCTACAGTATAATGAAAATTTTCACGAACATATATGGAAGTACCTCCATAACCACCATATCTACAGAAATGAATACAATTACATCCAGGAATACGATAAAATTGCGCTATTTTTAGTCACCAAATGTGAATTGAATAGAAGTGCTAAAGCCCAAATTAATTTAATGAATTCTAATGGTGAGCTGATAACAGATGATGCTGCCAAATGTGAACTTTTTAATAAGTACTTTTTACAAGTCCCAAAAATCTTAAAATCAACGAATTACAACTTCTTAAGATTCGTGCAATAATCTCGGAACTCTTAGATACCACCCAAATACTTTCCGTTTTAGTTTCACAACATCAGATGAAATTTCGCAAATCATTTTCAACCTTACTATAAGTTAAAGTCCTGGACATGATAGATTATCTCCAAGGGTGATGAAATCTCACCACAATTGTTAAAAATTTTTAATCGTATTGTTGAAACATCAGAATATCCGAATATTTTGAAAATATCAAAGATTGTTCCAATACCGAAAGAAATACATGCTAAGAGTGAAGATAAATATATACCTATTTTTTTGTTACCAATTATCGATTAGGTTTTTGAGAAGTTAATACATAATCAGTTGCTAAAATATCTAAAAACTAATAATTTTCATTAAATTATTTTTTATGAAGACAGGAATTTAACAACATGAAATCAATTAAAATTTTTATTAATAATTTTTCATTCTTGACTGCGCTGAGATTTGAACCCAGGCTTTCACGGACAGGTTGCCCATACTAGTTTCGATTGTAACCACACAATCTCGTCAGTGGGGTTTGCCGTTTTACTCACTCGGCTATTGAGGCCGGGCGACGTCAATAGTCAAACATCAATCCTTAAACCAAATGGTATTTCACCTTGGTAGATCGAAATTTGCTTTTTGAATGAATGATTATCTATTTCAATTAAAATATATTTCAATTGAATGATTATCTATTTCAATTAAAATATATTTCAATTAAAATAGATAATCATTCATTCAAAAAGCAAATTTCGATCTACCAAGGTGAAATACCATTTGGTTTAAGGATTGATGTTTGACTGTTGACGTCGCCCGGCCTCAATAGCCGAGTGAGTAAAACGGCAAACCCCACTGACGAGATTGTGTGGTTACAATCGAAACTAGTATGGGCAACCTGTCCGTGAAAGCCTGGGAAATTTTAATTAATTTCATGTTGTTAAATTCCTGTCTTCATAAAAAATAATTTAATGAAAATTAAATTCAATGAACTTAGCCTAATTAAAAAATATCTAAATTTGGATTAAAAACCATTAACATTAAAATATCTAAATTTGGATTAAAAACCATTAACAGTTCAACCAAATAACCACAATACTAGTATAAAAACTAATAAGCTGCTTTATGATTGCCAATATGGTTTTAGGAAGGGAAGTGGAACGGAGAATGCTGTTGTGAATGTAACAAACTACATCTGTCAAGGATTAGATGAAGGCTTTTGCGGTGTGGGCGAAATTTTCTATGATTGGTGTCGTAGATCATGAAATTTTCTATGATTGGTATCGTAGATAAAATTATGACTCATAAGTTGCAGTATTATGGAATATTAGGCAGTGAATTATGTCTTTTTAAAAATTACCTGTACAACAGGAAGCAGTACGTGGAAATAAATGATTATAAAAGATTTCTTGGTGTAGTTGAACATGGTGTGCCACAAGGTAGTGTTTTTGGTCCGCTTTTATTCTTTATATACGTAAATTATATCATGAATCTTGGACTGTATGGAAAGGTGTTTATGTACGCAGATGATATATCTTTATCCATGCAAACATGAACCAGTACTAAAAGCCTATATGGAAAGAGATGTAGCCTTAATCTTTGAAAACTCAAGTCTTAACAAATTAATTATAAATGCGACAAAAACCAAACTCCTCAGGTTTCGACCTCATTTAAGTAATAATGATGGAAGTTTTAGTATTTTTGTGAATGGAAATTAAGTCTTTGAAAGCCAATCAATAAAGTACTTGGGAGTCAATTTGCAACGTAATTTATCATGGAATTGGCATATGGAGGAGCTAAAGTCGAAAATATCAGCTGTTACTGGCGTGTTATATAAGTTTATAAACAAATTTAATGAACAGGCAAAATTAATGCTTTATCAGGCTTTAGTGCAAAGTCATCTAAACTATTTGGTATTAGTATATGGTTGTAAAAATACCACGGAAATAAAATCCTTGCCGCGAGTTCAAAATATGCATTAAAAAATGTAGTTAATTTACCGTTACTGCATTCAACATTGTCCTTATATCAAGAAGTTGCAAGAAACATTTTACCCATAAGGGGACTATATAAAATGAAATTATTGGTTTTCGTTTTTAATTCATTGCGGAATATTGAGCACAACACAATCACTTTTCAAAGGAATCAAACCAGATTTAACACCAGAAACTGTTCTAATTTAAGAGTTGCAAGATGCAGATTAGAAACAACAAAGCAAAAAATTTAGTATGTTGGAGGATTAGAATTTAATAATTTGCCTCAAAACTTAAAAGATATATAAAGAATATCAATTTTTAAGTTAAGTTTAAAAAAACATTTATTACTAAATCTTGAAATGCTTTAAATATCTTGACGTGTTATTAATTAAATGAAAAATCTTTAACGAAAATTTGTAAAACCGTATAAATATAATGAAATTTTAAGTTCATTTATTTATTATTTTTAAATAATTGTATGCCAACTCGCCTCAATAATGTCATTTGACGCTGAAGCAAATGTAAAACTTTGCAAAAAAAAAAAAAAATAATAATAAGGCCATTGAATTGAGTTTGTTTTTTTTTTGCTTCCTATTTTCCACATTTTCTTTGTTTTTTCTCACTGTTTCGGCTAACGGGCCAAATTCCAAATCATAACCCAATTTAAGAATATGCTCCATAAAACGAATTCAGGCATTAAGAGGGGGCATTCCAAATTCGTATGCTTCATGGAAACTATTGTCTTGTGCTGGGGGTTGGCTTGATTGTCTTGATGTCTTTTGGCACATATGTAATATTGAGAATTTAAACACAAATATCAATAAAGTTTTCAATAATTAATTTATGTATTTAACACGAATTTTTATAAGAATAAAATAAGATATTTGAAAAGTAGTAAAAGTAGTTCAAGGTAAATTAAATATTAATGCACATCTTCGATATAAACGGCCGACAACGTAACGACTGATCAACTTAAAGTTCAACTGACTACTGACATCTTGGCATCTTTAAACCTGACACTCGCTTTACATTAGGCCATCCTGCTCTTCATCTGACCCAGATAACAATAAATCATTATTGGTTTCGGTGAACTTCAACAATTTCATGTTGTCTCAGCTTGACAACATGAAATTGCTATGCATTTTTCCATATCATAGCGATTATTCTTCTTTACTTTGGTGATTTTATATGGTACCAAAAATTTGCTGGCAAGCTTCTTTCCAGCGACAAATTGCGTTCGTTTTATTGCGACTAAGTCATTCAATTTATAATCGTTTTGTTGTTTACATTTTTATATTAACATTCGCTCGGAAGGCTTCTCTTTCTTCTTGAAAACCGGTTATTAGCTCTTCTTCCAGAAATTTCAGAATATTGTCGCTGACGTCTGAATTCATCTTGACTCCAAACATTACTTCAAAAGGTTTTGCAGACTATATTCACCACTTTTTAACTACAACAACTCTACTAGCCACAACTTTCTTACAATACCATCTGCTAAACACTCTTCTACTTGTTTCGTACTGCTTCCTGCTCGTTAATTGGTAGCCTAGATGGTGATTAACGAAACGGCTTCAGTTCACCATCTGGTATAATTTTCATCACTACTGGTATGTTTTCTAAAACTGTTGACGGCTTATAACTAGAAACTAGTTCTGCGACCTCTTCTTTGTACTTCGGAGGAACTTCTAATTCTGCAGCTGTTATATTGTAATAAGATAAATTGTCACAACTTAGCACATTATCCTGATGTTCAAATTTATAACCACTATCGTCCCAATAAAGTTTAAATTTCTTAATTAAATCGTAACCGAGAAGTGCGTTATACTTTAGTGCATTGTCCGATACGACAAGAAAATTGTGATTAGTTTTAACAGAATCGATACACACTGCGCCGCTTGTGGTACCAAGCGGTTCTGTCGGGACCGAATAATAAAGATGTACTTTGTTTTAATTTAAATATGTTCGAGATTGTGTCTATATATACTTTCTTTCATTAGGGTTACATCTGAGCCCGTTTCAATTAAACAGTCAAATTGCTTATTTTCAAAACATAGTTTCTTTAAACGTTTTTGATCTATTACCACATTCTCATTTGCGTGATTTTTTTGATTTTTAAGACTACAATTTTTTGATATGTGACCGGTTTTGTTACTGAAAAAACCTTTGCTTTGTTCGTTACAGTATTTTCTTTTATGATCAGTTGATCCACAGTTAAAACAAAGTTCTCTTTTATTACTAGACTTATTTTAATTTTTCTTGCAAACGGCTCCACCATATAAAGTTTCATTAGATTTCATACGTTCATATAACGAATATTGTTCACGAAGGTCACTATTGGATTTTGCACTGTACAAAGGATACTTAAGCTCAGGTTTTATTCGTACCCATCTGCAATATAACGTATCACCGAAATGTCTTCTACATTACCGGCTGTAGCAAGTTTACTCATATGCAAAACATATTCATGGAACGATTCACTTTCTAACTTTTTACGGTTTGATAATTGCTTACATATGTATTTCCGCACTACTATATGTTTTATGAAATTCTTTTTTTAAAATTGTCTTTAAAGTAGAATAATCACAAACACTGACGGTCTCTAAAAACAATTTCGCAGCTCCGGTCATTTTGTTTCTAGCATGAACATATTTTTGTTTCTCATTTAGTTCATATGCCTCAGCATTTTTGTCAAAGTTTTCGAACCATTGTTCAACACCCATAGTTACACCATAAAAACTGTATTTCCTATTTAAGTTTTTACTTTTAAAAGTTTATATCATATAATGAGGAAACGCGTTTTAAACGTGCATTCAAATGTGCACACCAACTATGAGGAACGGTTTTTTCCGCTTACCTTTTACACTGATATGCCATACCTATAAATTGGATATTAAACCGCTAAATTGACAAAAAAAAAAAGCTAAATTGCCGTTCTTTCACTACTAAACGCGCTGTCAAAATCGGATTTTCCAATTGCAAAGCGTTGACGCTGCGCTATTTAGGAATGCTTCATACAAATTGAATGGGCATGACAATTTTTGACCACTAGAAAATTCTTGCCGCTCTTGTTAAGGTACGGCTGAAAGGTGGATATTTTGTAAAAGCAAGTATGTACGCACTTTGTTGGATACAGTATTGCCGTGTAAAAAATTCTTGTATCAGTTTTTTTCTTATAAAATGTTTTCATATACAGAATCCTTTATATATTGACACATATGGAAAAAGACACGGTGTTTTTGATATACTTTCTTAAAAGCGGTTCTTTAATACTTGACGAATTTCGCAGACAATATTAATGTGCATTTTCATACACCTACACCAATATGTTTTTTTTGACGACGAATATTCGCGGCCAAAAATTCGTTGTTCATCGCGGTAGTGTTTCTAGGATATGTCTGTATGAATCGTCGCCAAATTATACACCGAAAATTCTTAAGATTTTTGTTTAGAAAAAATTCGCTTAAAATTTCCAAATTTGATTTTTTTTATAGCTCTGCATTAACGCATCAAAGTGCTTTCATGAAATTTCTGTATACGTATTATAAATAAAAATGTCATCGAATTGTGAATAAAATTAACATTTGTCATGGTTTATGGCTTTTTTTATTCGTTATATACCGATAAATTTATAAAAATTTAAAATTTTTGCTCTTATAATTTGTTTATGAATTTTTGAACACAAAAAATAGCATTCATTTTGCTTTAAGAAAATCACAACCACAATTTTCTGAATATCTCCGAAACTGTTGAAAATATTAAAAAACTATTGTTAAGATAGGAAATAATTCCCTGGAAATTGTACTCAAATTGGATAAATCGTTCCCAAGTCTTGGTGAAATGTATTAGCATAACCGCCTTATTTCTAGCGAAATATTAGTCTAGCCCATAAATAAACTAGACTAATGTGCTGTTTTCACAACACAAGTTATTGAACGTGTAGTAAAATTTATATGAAAAAAACTCAAAAAACTGAGTGCTTTTCATATAAATTTTACTACACGTCTAATCACTTGTGTTGTGAAAACAGCACATAAATTAAATTAAAATTACATAACAAATTTCCTTGTTCCCAACTTTTTTGCAGAGCAGTGTTATAATATAATATTTTCTGTTATGTTTTTATACAATTTATAAAATGTTATTTGAAATTTTAAATAAATTTAACACAATACGTGCAAAAACATAATTAGGTGTACTTATTTTGATTTTAAAAGAGGTGCTTTTATTTGTTTCGTAAATATCCCCTTTTTTGGTACTTTTTAAAAATATTCAACGGCAACGCTGGTGATAACATCACAACCAAGGCGAATTCATATATCAGGTGACGTTGAAATCACAGCTGTGCTACTTTTTTTCTTACTTAGAGAGAGAAATGTCAAAAGTTGCTTGTGTTTTTGGCATATCGATAAACGAACAAAAGTTACGCCTTATAAACGTGCCCATTGTTGTGTTTTTGGTGTTGTTACTTTTTGTAGTATCGACACCACCGTATACATGAATTCGCCTTGATCACAACCAAGATGCTCAAATCCGCAAATTAGCTGTAGCAGAAATAATAACAATAATATTAATATGGTTGATGAAGCGAGATATCCAAACGTTTTAAAAACCCAAAAAACCTTACTGTACCTGTGTTGGTTCAAAAAAATTTTAAATTTTCGTCCGGTTTCCATTCTTTCCATTTTTGATAAAATATTTGAAAGTTATTTTTGAACAACAAATTTTATTTTATCATCAGTATGGTCTCCGGAAAGGGTGTGGAGCTGAGGAAGCTGACATAAATGTAGTCGAAAACATCTGTAGCGGTCTTGATGCAGGATACCAAGGAGTTGTTGTAGTGTTTTTTGATTTTTCAGAAACATTCGACTTGGTAGATCACAACATAAATGTAGTCGAAAACATCTGTAGCGGTCTTGATGCAGGATACCAAGGAGTTGTTGTAGTGTTTTTTGATTTTTCAGAAACATTCGACTTGGTAGATCACAACATAATTGTAGTCGAAAACATCTGTAGCGGTCTTGATGCAGGATACCAAGGAGTTGTTGTAGGGTTTTTTGATTTTTCAGAAACATTCGACTTGGTAGATCACAACATAAATGTAGTCGAAAACATCTAGCGGTCTTGATGCAGGATACCAAGGAGTTGTTGTAGTGTTTTTTGATTTTTCAGAAACATTCGACTTGGTAGATCACAACATTCTTATTAAAAAACGAAATTATATTGGTTTCGATAAAAAATCTCTTGAGATATTTAAAGACCATTTAAGTAACAGGAAACAATTTGTTCACATAGCAGTTTCAAGAAGTAGTGAGATTGATATTGCTTGTGGTTTTCCGCCGCGCAGTCTTCTTTGTTCCTTTTTATTTAAAAATTTTATAAATGATTTGAAAACATACAGTTTTATGGAAAGCCGTTATGTGTTCATATTGATAGTCAATTCATAAATGAATCAAAAAGTGTTAAAAACCTTGGCATAAACTTGAACCATAATCTTCTGTGGGAAAATCACATCAGCCGCCTTACTAACACAATCATAATTGACACCACTGCTTTATGTCTTTAAATCAGGGATGTCAGCGTCATACACAATTGTGTCAGCAAAACTCACATGTACGCTTACGCTCTTTTATTTTGCGAGCGTAAAATATAATTGTTTACTGCAAAACACTCTCATTCAGCGGGAAATATCGCACGATCGCACGGCCTGTTTTGAGGCCTCTAAACAGAAATAATATATTTATTATCTTTGTTTCTGTTTTGTTTTATTTCTGTTTTTAACATTGTACAATGATTTAAAAAAACAAATTGCTTGTGGTTTTTGTACGAGGTGTAGTGTACTTGTTGTAGTATCAAGAATAACTGTGATGAATTCGCCTTGATGTTGTGTTTATTGAGCTTCTGTAAACTTCAAATTTGAATTTTGCTAATTAGTCTTGTAGACAGCGATAACGAGCATACAAACGGATGAGTTTATTAAAAATTTAATCATCCAGATAGGGAAAATATTATTGAGTTCTGAAAAAATTTAAACGGGGCACTATATCCTGTATTAAAAAAACATTCCTTCAAATGTTTGTCGCTTTTTTTCCTCAATATATCTTTGCGAACAAATATTTTCCGATTTGAAATACATTTGCTCAAAACAACGCAATAAATTAACGTCCGCAAACCTAAAAAATGTTTTGTTGTTTCGAAACTGCAATATAAATTTAGAAGATATTATTGGTAAATAAAAGTATATTTTTATAGGCTAGTAAAATCTTCTCTTTTTATAATGGTGGTTAATAATTATAGAATATTTTTAAACTAAATGGGGTTATTATTTGCATTAGTATGTGCAAATGAATTTTCATTGTTGGCATTCGCAAAGATATGTTGAGCACCAAATTAAAAATTTTGGAAAGAATTGTATAAGGTTGTAAAAAGACTTCAAATATTGTCAAATGCTCAATTTATCCAAAAAATAAGCAAAGTTTCTGCGAAATTCAGGGTCTAAATTAAATTTATTTAAATAATAACTGATTGTGTCTGTCCATAACTCAACATTTTTCGATAATTCTATTATTATTAATTTCTCTAAAGTCTTCATAGCAAAATATGTATATTAATTAGGCCTCGTAATAGGCCTCGCAACCGCAGATTCCTCCCGCTGGTAATGTAAGAGACAAGAGTATTCGCACCAACACAATCATAATTGACACCACTGCTTTAAATCTGGGGTTTCCATTTCTTTGCACAATTGTGCACACTACTACTAACACATATTTTTATACTCTTCAATTCAGTCGTCGATGTGACTTCGACAAGTGTGCATGTCTAGCGGATGCTATATTATTTTGTTTCAGCTTACACTCGAAAAATACTGTGCGGTCAAAAATGCTTTTGGTAACATCCAATGCCTTGCGTGCAATTTTTATTTAGAGTTTAAATTTTAAGACTTAAATGTAGAATAATGTAACATTTCATAAGTTTACATGCAAAGCAAAGAACTCTGTAAAATGGTAATTATATTAAAACTCTGCTAATTTTTTTATTGAGTGTGATTATACATTATGCTGTTAAAAATAATTATATATTTATTTGATGATACGTCATTTTTAATTCTGTAAATAACTTAAAATTATATAAAAATACATATGTAACGTGAATCCTAATCAACACAAATTTTCAAATAATATCTACATTGTTTTGCATTTAAGCTAACGATATGTGTTTCGTTTGTGAAAAAAATTCTTTGATGCCTGTAAAAGGGTCCCTTTTTCTTTCGTTAAAAAGACGTACCTAAATGCAGAAATTATTAAGTAAAAAAATAGCCACAAGAATTTGTTGGTATTTTGTGCGTGTAAAAACATTTTTGTTTCTGTACCAATCGCGTCGGTAGGTTTTTTTTCTTTTCTTTTCTTAAGTAAGTAAAAATATTTAAAAAACAAGTTAAAAAAAGTCTTGTTTTCCTACAATTTATGTGTAAACCTATACACATAAAAGCAAATGTGACAGCAGGTAAAATTTTATTTATTGATGTATTAATGAAACTTTATTGTTTGGCACTATTTTTATTGCTTACTTTTTTTCATTTAAGTGCCTCTCTTTATTCGGCACTACTTACCTATGCGAACAAATTTTTTCGGATTTAAAATTTATTGGTTCCAAGAAACGTAATAAATTAAGTTCATCCCATTTGAAAAGCACGCGAACTTCCATAAAAGAATAAATTTAGAAGATTTTATTTATAAGTTGTATAACACAAGGGGAAAAAATTAAACATTTTTTGTGTTGATAGAAAATTTGTTGCAGTTCTTTACCAATTCAATGTCGCTGATTTTAAAACTGCACTTTTTTTCTATCAGCTGTGATTTGCGTGCAATATTTATTTTTTTGAATTTTTAAAACATAAAAATCTTTAATTTTTTTACAATTGTTTGATAAGATTGTTTGAAACTGATTTAGAGTCAAAAAGCTTCCGAATAAAAAAAAAGTGCAGTTTTAAAATCAGCGACATTGAATTGGTAAAGAATTGCTACAAATTTTTTATCAACACAAAAAAATTTTAGTTTTGTACCTTTGTGTTATACAACTTATAAAATATATTACTAACATTTTATTTCGGCTGTAAATGAATGCATTCTCTCAATTTGTTTACTCTCTGGTACTCACTACTACACAACCAAAAATTTTTGGAAATCCCTGCTTTAAATCAGAGCCCGGCAACACATACATGCAGACTTTTTGTTTTTTGTGAGAGAATAATAACTCTCCCTCTCAGAAGCACTTAAAGAAATTTTTGTGTTATTTTGTTATTGTTAAAATCAATCTGGCTGGAAAACAAGCATTTAATTTACTTTATTTCGTTAAAAACTAATTTTCATTATTTGTAATAACATTTTCAAAAACTTCATCCCCTAAATGTTCATCTGTTAAACTATTTCTAAGTTTAGTTTTAATTAGCTTTAAAATTGAAAACGAGGTCTCGCATATATATGTTGACCCGAACATAGAGTATAATTTAAAAATTTAATTTTTAGTTGTTAAGTATATCTCTTCGTTTAAATTTTTCCAGAATTCCACCCCAGCCGTCAACGGTATATTTAAATCCGAACGCATTTTCAAAAGTTCTTCTCTGATGTCATTACCCTGTTTATTGACATCACATGTTAAAGGATTGCTATGCAGTTCTAATAAACACTCAATTTTAGAAAAATCCGAAAAAAGATTGTTACAATTATCTAATATGCCTTGAAGTAAACTAATATATTCAAGTCTATAATTATTAGAAAATTCATCATATATTTCATTTGTTCTTTTAAAACATATTACATTTTTATTTTTAAGATTTTTATATTCATTATGACATGAATTAAAATGTCTTTCTAAATTAAATTTTGCTGTTCGTGATAACGTACAATTACATATCAAGCATTCGGGCTTGCCAAAAAAATTTTCGGCAAACAAGAAATCAAACTCCCATTCTGTCTTGAACATTTCTCGCAGCACGAGCACGGTGTAGTACTTTTGCCGGGCTCTGGTATACACAATTGTGTATAGAAATGGATTTCTCTGGTCTATTTATTCAAAAATAAAATAAATTACATGGGAATTATAACGTGAAAAAGTTATTTTAGTAAAAAGTTAGGGTATTCATAGTGGTACGTAAATGTGCATACATTTTAATTCTAGCTAATGGTATATCATAACTTTTTACAAAATACCAAATGAGCACCTGAGTTTGCCCGCAAAAATTTATAAGCAATAAAAATAGTGCTAAACAATAAAGTTTCATTAATACATCAATAAAACACATCTTCTTACACAAAAATTTTACCTGCTGTCACATTTGCTTTTATGTGTATAGGTTTACACATAAATTGTAGGAAAACAAGACTTTTTTAAATTGTTTTTTAAATATTTTTACTTACTTAAGAAAAGTGTTTTCAAAGAAAACACGATTGGTACGCGATTGGTACAGAAACAAAAATGTTTTTACAAGCACAAAATACCAACAAATTCTTGTGGCAATTTTTTTCTTAATAATTTCTGCATTTAGGTACGTCTTTTTAACGAAAGAAAAAGGGACCCTTTTACAGGCATCAAAGAATTTTTCTCACAAACAAAACACATATCGCAAAACAATGTAGATATTATTTGAAAATTTAAAATTTTTGTTGATTAGGATTCACGTTACATATGTATGTGTTTTTATATAATTTTACAAAATTAAAAATGACGTATCATCAAATAAATATATAATTTTTTTTAACAGCATAATGTATTATCAAGCTCAAGAAAAAAATTAGCAGAGTTTTTAATTCTTTTTATAAGAACACATTAATATTTTTAAACACCAAAACTGGGTAATCTTTTTTATTACTATAACGGAATTAGTGATCAGATAATAATTTATATAATATAATATAATAAAAAAAATGTTCGGCAAACAAGAAATCAAATTCCCATTCTATCTTGAACATTTCTCGCAGTATTATTCTTAAGCAAGCGTCAACAGAACCTTCTTGTTTGAATGTTCTTACGAAAATAAATGATTTTGTTTGTTTTTTACAAAGTGAGAGCGAATGTTATTGAGAGAAAAAAAGCACGGTGTAGTACTTTTGCCGAGCTCTGCTTTAAATCATTGGTGTTCAAAAATGTTTTGCATATGTATTCTGAGAGAATTTTTTAAGTACAGTGACACGCAAAACTAAACGCACAATTTCTATTAATATTAAATCACAAGAATTTTTTTTGGTTATATAAAATTTATAATAATGCAGTTCACACTGAATTAAGTGTATGTGATGAAATTCCGCTGATAAGGGGTTTCTGTAGAGTTGGTGATTAGGGATTAATTAAGAAAATTATGATTCTTTTCATAGTTATATGACTAGGTATACCGATGAGGAAAAAAAACCTTTTTGTTAGAAATAAAAATTGTTTTTTTTTTAAATTTAAGGAATGGCTGTTGAAGAAAATATTGGAAATAAATCAGATTTTATTTTAAAAAATTTTTCCAAAAAATCTTTTTATTTCTAATAAAAAGGTCTTTTTTCCTCATCGGTATATCCAGTCATATCGCTATGAAAAGAATCATAATGCCTCTTAATAACATTTTCCCAATGTCCTTTAAATGTTTGATAACATAAAAGAGATTGGGCATTACCAAAGGCATTTTTTATCATAAAATAGTTTTGCAATTCCATATTATTTAGCAACAAACTTACGTAGCTTCCGCACATGTGCATTCGTCGCTGTCTAACGACCAACTAAATTAATTTCATTATTATTTATTTAACACACTGTATTTGAACAAATATCAATGCAGCTATCGTACATGTGCACTTGTTGCTCTCACACGTACGACAAAAATAATGAGCGTAAAAAACAAAGGGGTGGGGCTTCTAAACCAGTGGTGTCAATTATGATTGTATTGGTGCGATTACTCTTGTCTCTTACACTCTCAGCGGGAGGAATCTGCGGTTGCGAGGCCTATTACGAAGCCTAATTAACATACATATTTTGCTATGAAGACTTTACAGCAATTAATAATAATACAATTATCGAAAAATGTTGAGTTATGGACAGACACAATCAGTTATAATTTAAATAAATTTAATTTGGAACCTGCATTTCGCAGAAACTTTGCTTATTTTTTGGAAAAATTGAGCATTTGACAATATTTGAAGTCATTTTACTAACTTATACAATTCTTTCTAATATTTTTAATTTGGTGCTCAACATACCTTTGCAAATGCCAACAATGAAAATTCATTTGCACATGCTAATGCAAATAATAACTCCATTAAGTTTAAAAATATTCTATAATTATTAACCACCATTATAAAAAGAGAAGATTTTACTAGCCTATAAAAATATGCTTTTATTTACCAATAATATCTTCTAAATTTAAATTGCACTTTCGAAACAACAAAACATTTTTTAGGTTTGTGGACGTTAAACAATAAAGTTTCATTAATACATCAATAATACACATCTTCTTACCCAAAAATTTTACCTGCTGTCACATTTGCTTTTATGTGTATAGGTTTACACATAAATTGTAGGAAAACAAGACTTTTTTAAATATTTTTACTTACTTGAGAAAAGTGTTTTCAAAGGAAAAAAAAACCCATTGACGCGATTGGTACAGAAAGAAAAATATTTTTACAAGCACAAAATACCAACAAATTCTTGTGGCTATTTTTTTCTTAATAATTTCTGCATTTAGGTACGTCTTTTTAACGAAAGAAAAAGGGACCCTTTAAAAGGCAACAAAGAATTTTGTTCACAAACAAAACACATATCGTTAGCTTAAATGCAAAACAATGTAGATATTATTTGTCAATCATTGTACAATGTCAAAAACAGAAATAAAACAAAACATAAACAAAGATAATAAATAATAAATATATTATTTCTGTTTAGAGGCCTCAAAACAGGCCGTGCGATATTTCGATATTTCCCGCTGAATGAGAGTGTTTTGCAGTAAAAAATTATATTTTACGCTCGCAAAATAAAAGAGCGTAAGCGTACATGTGAGTTTTGCTGACACAATTGTGCATGACGCTGACACCCCTGTTCTAAACAATTGTTTGCCTGAATGAGCATCACTGCTTTAAATGTATTAAAGGTATTGGTTCTTTTACTAAAAATATTTCGCACACATGAAGAATCACAAGACAGGCGTTGGACTTAAATTTAGTAAGATGTAGACTTGAGCTAACTAAACAATGAATTTCTTTTGCTGGATTTAATGAGTACAACCAATTGCCTAATTGCTTAAAAAATATCTTAGTTTTATAAACTTAAATGTTGTTTAAAAGAATTTTTATTGCACAATGTTGAAGTACTGCTTGCATCTTGAAACCGTTATTTTTCTTTTCTTTTTTTATATAGAAAATTGTATAAAGTAAAATAAGTTTAAAGAAAGCTATGTAAATATTTTGCCTACTGGCCTCTATAAAGCTTTATTTGGCGCTGAGACAAAAATATAATTTTTTTGTTTGTAAAAACATAATGAAATAAAGATACAAAAATAAAAAATAAAAATTTAAGCTTTAAATGCCAATCTGGATATCAACTATTTAGTTATGCCAATTATAGATAATAACAATATTTAAATCATGAAGATTGTTATATATTTTTATTTTATCTATCAAATAAATAAAAAAAATTTTTAAACATATTAACAGATGACCGAGGTTTTAAAAGCTGGGGTCTTATCAGATGAAATTGATTTGGGAGCTTTAGCTCATAATGCTGCCGAACAAGCGGAAGAATTTGTGCGTAAGGTTAGTTTTCAATTTGTATTTAAAAAATATGCATGTAATTAAATATTTGAATACACTTTCTTTATAACTAGGTATGGGAAGCAAGTTGGAAAGTATGTCATTATAAAAATCTGCCTAAGTGGCTTCAAGATAATGACTTTTTGCATCGTGGACATCGACCTCCTTTGCCATCATTTGGTGCCTGCTTTAAATCTATATTTCGTTTGCACACTGAAACTGGGAATATATGGACTCATTTATTAGGTTGTGTAGCTTTCATTGGAGTGGCCTGCTACTTTCTATCGCGCCCTTCAGTGGAGATACAAGTACAAGAAAAGTTAATTTTTGGAGCATTTTTTGCTGGCGCTATAATTTGCTTAGGATTTTCATTTGCATTTCACACTCTTAGCTGCCATTCCGTAGAAATTGGAAGACTATTTTCTAAGTAAGTACTTAAAAAATATCAATAAAATTGCTTTAATATACATAAGTGAGATATATTTTTAAAAGTAATACTTTAAGAAATGTTTTACTTTTAAAATATAACGTCTTAATATATTGACGAAATCGTTTTATGACGCTTTTAATTATTTGGGCAAACTTTCAGTATTGAAATTAAATTGATAAATTATTCACTTTAGTTATTCAGCCTTATTCCGGTTGTCGTTGTCGTATACGACTGTGTCGTATTTTGTAGTAGATTAAAGAACACAGGTTGTGTTTTACTTTAATCTATTACAAAAAACGACACAGTCGTATACGACAACGAAAACCGAAATAAGGCTTATTATTAAATTTCATTCGCCTTATTTATAAATATAAAACTGGTTTATAAAAGGTTTATTAAACCTTTTCATAAAGCTTTATAAACCTGTTTTATTTTTTAAAAAAGGCCGCATAAATTTAAACATTAAAAAATTTATAAATTTAGTTAAAATACCAATTCATTTTGAATTTTGAGAATTTAAAATGCTTGCAATTTTTTTTTATTATATCATTCAATTTAAAAAAAATGGAATTATAAAAGTTAAAAATTTATATTGAAAATTTACTGATTTAAAGATTTCTGATAAGGTTGATACCTGGGTTTCTAGGTTTAAAAATACTTTGAAATTAGTCATAACCAGGGAACCAGAAATATATTTTAACAACGCGTTTTATACGCATTAAATATGCAGTGAAAACTCGAAAATAGGCCCTGAAAATTATTAAAAATATGCCCCACAAAAATCAAAAATTGCTCATTTGAAAACAAAATATTAAAAAATTTAAAAATTTGCATTTAAGAACAAGTAAGATTTCTAGGTTATGTTAGGTGCAATGGGCAGCCGACGCGAGTTCGGCTCACTTGGGTCCTTATAGCGGTCCCTTTGTGATACCCTTAGCCAGCGACAAGAGTCAACACGTATTCACTAGATTATTCTCCATAAGTCACCGCAGCCTCGAACCACCCCGACTCCCTGCAGAAGAGAGATTGATTTCAGTCCCGCATTGGACATATCGTCCAGACATGGCAATTCCGGTCTTGTCCCTATCGCCCTGTGACCCGTTATGTCCGATGTCACCGTCCTAATCCGGTCCCTGTTAAGACCAAGTAGCACGCCTAAGATTGCTATATTCGGCTGTGCCGAATCTTTGATACCCTCCACTGACAGGAGTGGGTTCTATATGATATCTGTATATTTTTAATTAATCTTTATAAAAACGACCGTCAGCATTAATATTGTTTGCGGTTTAGACCTATATTAAATTATTGACCGACAATTAGAAAGATTTATGCTTTTCTTTTTAGAAGTTTGAACTAGCTTGAGTAAAATATTGGACCCATGGTATGGTATGGTATGGACCACTCATCCCAAAGTTCTGTAGACTGATTTTTGGTATTAAAAAAATAAATTAGAATAAAATTCAATACAGAACAATATTGCATGACATTTTTTGTTGCCATATGAATCTAAGTTGGAAAATTTGTTTACCGCATGTCTATATCTGCTACGATTTAAGGCGAATTTAATTATTTTTCCATAGTGGGCTTTATATGGGGCATATGGTAAATTATGAACGGACCATCACGAAATTTATTAGTGTGATTTCTAGTCCTATAAAACTGTGATGTATTAAATGTTATGATGATAGTATTATTTATTACGGCTTTAGGCGAAATAAACTGTTTTCCAGGAGTAGGGTTTATATGGGGCCTAGGGTAAATTACGGACCGATCTTTTCGCAACTTTCAGTGTGATTTTTAGTCCTATAAAACAGTGGCGTACCGAATTTAATTATGATAGCATTGTTGATATGGGGCCTAGGGTAAATAATGCACCGATCTACACGAAATTTAACAGCATGATATCCAGTTATATAAAATGAATTTTTGCAAATCCTATATCATTTCGTCCATTATTCCACCATTTATGTTAGTATTTGTAACAAAATTATAAATTTTTTAGGGTGGTGGTTCCACATTTTGATTCATAGCTCTGATCCTACTGAAACGATATTGCTAGATTTCAATCCCAAACTTCTTAGGACACTACAATCAATTTGACACCAAGTTTGTTCTTTTCTTTTGCGTTTTTTGAAAGTGAGCGTGTTTTCAAGAGACTTAGAATTACTCAAGGATCCAGAATATTTATACTTTATGGTGTCTTAGATGTCTAATAAAAAAGTTTCACACGGAATGACAAAGTGGTGGAGAGTATAAAAACAATCCTAAAATTTTAATCGGTAAAGCCCAGACACCATAGTAGTAACAGACGAATTTTCGATATTATACCCTATTTGAAAATAATAATATAAATAATCGGCTAACCGTTAATCGGTATTCAGTGATCTTCATTTTAAATAAGTGTTTGCTGTCAACAGCTTTTATGTGTATGTATTTAGTTATTTTTTTCTTCTCATATCAATCTAATAAAAGACTTAACCGAAACAATTTTATAAAAATTAAAACCGGACTCTAATGGCATAGTGGAAGATGTTATATAATTAGAGAAATCCAGAAAAAGGACTGAGAAATTAGATATTTTTTATTATGGGCTGCTTTCGATTTCTCCAACATCTACGATAAGTGAAAGAATTTTTTTCAAGCCAAGTTTTATCAAAACTTAAGAAAAGAATCACATAAAACCTAATCATTTAAACCAAATTATTTTTCTAAAAGATTATTTTTTAAGATCTCCTTAATCTATTGAAATTACTAATAAAACCATCTCACAGTTTTTTTTTAATTAATACATATTATTTATGTATTAATAAAAAAATATGTATTACATATTTATGAATTATTTTTTTGTTTGCTCGTGTTAGTTCAAGAACAAAATTAACCGATTAAACCAAAACCTCGGTTAATTAATCGAGCGATTAACCGATTAAACCAAAAGCCCGATTAAACGAATACCCTAGTCGGTATACTAAAATTTATGTTCAGATTTCTATGTAGTACATCGCCTAAAACGTATATAATTGCTTTTTCCTTACTCTTTGCTTATATGCATAATACTTAAACTTTTGAAATAACTAATAAAATCATCTAACAGTCTATTTTTTAATTACTACATTTATTTATTTATTAACTAAAAAATATGTATGACATATTAATGAATTATTTTTTTTTTTGCTCGTGTTAGTTCAATAATTCTTTTATTTGTTTTGTTATTGCTTTTTTTAATAATAAACTCCAAATAATAAATAATTTATGCATTTTTATGTATTGAAATCACTGTTGGGATCTGCAAATTCTTAAATTGTACCGTCTCAATGTCAAAAATGTACCTAATTGTACCAAACGTTCGCTATAAAATAAAAAAAGCATACATTCATAGTAAAAAAGTTTGTATTCGGGCTATGTGAAATTATGAACCAATTCTTACCATTTGTCTTTGTCCATATTAATTGAAACCAATCTACAATTTCATCAAGTTACATTAACAGTTGCGACCTGTACTTTGCGCACAAGGGTACATGGACTGGGAACCAGCCAGCCTGCCAGCCACCTGGGCTAAGGGACGTCGTTAAAGCGACTCAGAAAAAGTGATATCAAGTCGATCGATATCTGAAAGGTGGGCCTAAAACCAATACACCAGCACAAACGCATAATACCCTCTTTACAATTGTGGTGTGGCAATACAAAATAAAGAAGAAACAAAAATTTCTCTTTTCTTCTCTGTTCTTTTGAGGGGTTATTTCATGCCGCCGTAATTCGCAGATTATAATTAGTTATAATAAAAAGAAACAAAAAAAAAAAAAAAATAGGCTGTGGTTAGTGAAATACAAAAGAGTTAATAATCTTGTTGCTTTAATCAATATTTTTGAATGCTATTAAAAATGACATAAACACATCTTATAATATTTATCTACATACATATATATATATATCTTAATTTTTGTGTTCCTTTTTTTTTGCTAGAAAAATTGGCACGCATATAGTAGCTGCCATATAAAATGTGTTGAAAATCGGCAAACAAAAAAAATTCATTGGAATGAATGAAATTTGCTAGATTGCGAAATGCGTTGCATAGTGTGTACTTGAGATGAGCGGTCCCGTGATTTTTAAAGAACATCGTGATTAGTGAACGTGATTAAAAAATCACTGCTCCTTAAAACTGTGATTGTGATCACGGCTTGTGAGCTTTTAGTTCTTTTATAGCAAGTGCGTCCAAGCTATATGTACAATGCGCAAGCTTTCGCAAGAGGTTTTGAAGGTACTTTGCAAAGAAACAACAACAAATTGTAAGAGCTTTCAAAGCTGTTTACATACATACAAACTTGAACAACGAAACGTTGGCTTAAAAAAAAAACTAATAAGATAGAAGAGAGAATGAAAGGAACAGCAACATTATTTGCCATTGCATTCAAAAAACCCTATTACCCACACAAACAGTGAAATATCATACAATTTAGTATGTAACAAAAATCAAAAAGAAAGACTTAGTAAGTACCAGTTACTTGACAAATTTGGTCACAACTGTGATTCGTGATTTTTCAGTAACAGTGATTAAATCACTGGTACTGAATCTTAAGCGTAAACTTCTACTTTTATAGTTAAATTCTTAACTGCTTACACAGAAAAACTACTGTCAACCAAATAAATGAAAGTTTATAAGACATTTTTAAAAAATACGAAATATTACCGAAAAATTTTGTAAATTAGTACAGCATTAGCCATATGAAAAATCGTCCAATTTATGATGTAAATCATCGAATGGTCAATTAAAATCGTCAAAAAAAAGTGTGAGTATATTGAAAATTTAAAGTTATTAAAAGGCTTAACCAAGGCGAATTTAACTACAGGTTGTGTCGAAACTACAACAATCCAAAAACAACAGAAACAACAGAGTGTTTTGCACTGCATTGTGCCATGTGTCTAGGCCAAATCCTAACGAAGCCAGATTTTTGGCTTACGGGCGGAGAATTAAGAGGCGTGGAAAAATTATATTTTTCAACATTTAAGCTTATATTAAAGCCTCCTAATGATATAGGAAGCTGAAAATTGCCTAGCATTTAGTCCTAATAAGCATAGCCTGAAGTAGTCGGATCCTAGACTTATGGACTACGGGCGGAGAATTGGGAGGAGGAGCGTGGCAAAACTGTCCTTTTACATTTCTGCTAATTTTGAAATCCCATAAAGACCAATGAAGCTTAAAATTGACAAGCATATGGTACAGACGTTGGGGCTTACCTTAAAGTAGTTAGAATAAAATTTTGGCCTATTGACGCAGAATGAAGAGGAAAAAGGGACGTGGCAATTTTCAGCAATCATACCCAAACGGCTTAACCGATTTTTATGAAATTTTGTACCGAGACAGAATGTTATAGCGAAAGTTTTTAGAAGGTAAAAGTGCAAAAAGCTAATATGCAAAATTTTAAAAGTTTATTTAGTTTTTTGCCGAAACTATCACGATTGATATATGTAGATTTAAATTGGGAAAACTTCGTACTTTTGGTACTGTTTGTAAACACGTTTTTTTCAACTAATTTAGAGATCCTTAATCAAAAATTTTTGTTTGCAATTATTTCTACAGCTACGTCGTCTTGTTTCATAAAACGTACATTTTGAAAGTCGGGCTTTCAGAAGGTAAAAAGTGTCATATTGCGTACTTCTTAATCAATCCCATTTAGACTGCAAAACTTTAAAAGTTTATTTAATGTTGTGCTTAAACTATCACAAGCGACATATATGTGTATAAAAAATTTTAACTTAAATGAGCTGAAAAGGCTAAATATTATAATAAACACCGTTTTTATTAAACTAACTTTGCAAAACTTAAAACCTATGTTATGTATACTCATATTATAAAGAGGTAATAGTACGTACCGAACACTTTGGGTTTTACAAAGTAAGTATACATAAATAACAGAGTACCGAAACGCTCGCTCATTCTTCATTCATGAGCGAGCGTGAAAATTTAAAAAATTTTCTGGAAATTCATCCTCATGAGGGTGAGGAAAAAAACTATTTTGATTTTCCTCGCTCATGAGGAGTGAGCAAAAACAAAAAATTCAAATGTGATTTTACAGATATGAAAAATTTGAAAAAATTCACGTTAAAATTCTTCACAAGGAAAAAAATGCGATTTTCCCAACGATTTCCAGCAGGAAAATCAAGTAGTAAAGAGGCCTTATAGAAGGCCTTTTTGCAGACATAAGATCTCCCAGCCGCATTCCAACTTTATTACCAATTAGCAAGGTGTGTCATTGGAGACCAACACCTTGCACTTTTGCATATATTTTAAGCACTTCTGGAAGGGGTTCTAAAAAGATTTAAGAATAAAGCTTTATCTAAGTTTAATTGTTGTGGCTAATAATACGAAGTAAGTCAATTAATAACTAAACTTGCAACACGTTCTAACATAACTACTAATAAAACGATTGCGACAGGCCTTATCTTAGAATAGAAAATTTGAATTTGTAAAATATTAAATAAAAACCTTTCTAAAAGACCTTTTCAAAAAAGGCAGAGTGGAATAAGTAAAAGATTACTAAAAATTTAATTGTAAACATTCTTAAAGGCCTAAAAAGTGATTGGCTTGCAATTTTCCCCGCCGGGCAGCACGTTTAGTCTGTGTGTATTTTATTTTTTGTAAAATTATTTCTTGACTGGTGAACCAAAATGTGTGTGTTGTTTTTTATTTTTGTAGGCAAATATTATTGAAAAAAAAAAAATAAGAAAACTGCACATATCGTCATCTTAAATGCAGAATATTGTAATATCAAATTTCATAAGTTTACATGAGAAGCAAAAAACGTTGTAAAATGGAAATTATACGAGATATTAGAGTAATATTAAATATTTAGAATAAAAATGCGATAACCAGTTTTTTTTTGATAAAAAAATATTATATTTACTGTTATTTATTTAGTTATGTGTGTTACGTTGTTTTAATTTGTAATTCTCTGAAGCAAAACGACGAATCAGCAACGAAAGTATGATAATATTAAGTTAAACAATCATTTAAAACATTAAATAATTAAATATTTCTGTTAACTTACAGGTATAATAGAATATAAAGATAATGTACATGGCTATAAATGCAATACTGCGTTTAAACAATAAATTTAAATATGGTTAAATGCACATATAAAAATGATAATCACACAATTAATATGCAGCATCATTAGGAATGCGTTGACATGGTGAAATAAGTTTGCTTTTCTGATGCAGTGCAGGCAGTACTGCATTTGAGAACGTAGAGATGTTATATTATTAGACATATAATTATGACATATTATTTATAGTTTTTTATTTCTAATTAGAAGTGGATTAAACTAAAAAAAAGTACTTCATTAAATTTAAATTAATTTTAAAAATCAAACTTTTCCATTATAACTAACGTGTATTTTGATGTCCTTATAATGAATTTTCTCAATTGAAGTTTTCTTTACAATAAACAAGTTTTGTAAAAAATTTGACTCATATACATATATGCATATTTGTCTCCATATAAGGAATTATTTCGAAAAAACTTCTCCAAGAAGTAAATTTTAATTAGTTAATTTCTGAAAAATTTAAATAAGAAGAATGAAAGAGTTTTTCAATTAAAAGTAGTATTGATAGCAGCCCGCGTATTCAGTGAACGAAAATGTTGTACAAAGAATCACTTATCCTAAAAAAAAAAATACTATTAGTATTTAATAAAGCCGTAAAAGGATTAACACAAAATTTAGCTAAACAATTTATATTCCAGAATTTGATAAGAAATGCTATTATTCTAAAAATGTAGAAGACAAGTAATTTATTATTTAAAACCAAAGGCTTTATAACAGTCTTTTTGAGAATATTGATGAAGGACGACTTGGAAGAATGCAATCCTAACAAAAAATACCAGATTATTTTAAATAAACGTCGTAAAAATATTTCTATTGTATTATAAACTTTCTATATTAATAATGAAGATATATTCTGATCCAATAGCAACAGATTCATTATAGGGAAATTCGACTGTATTAACATTTATTAAAAACTATATATGTACATATATAAACTCATAAGGTTGGAAAACGAATTAAATGATGGAAAAATCATATCATAAAAATAATGGCAGTCAGCTAGAAGCAAAAACTAAGGACCTGCAGATGGTACTATTTATTCTTGGAAATTCATAGCGTATGGGAGTGCAATGGGTTAAGCTGTGAAATTTCTAACAGTCCAATGTAGAAGAAGCTAATAGTCATACTTAATATAGGTATTTCAATACATATATATATATATATATATATATGGACTCGGTTTATATTAATTTTACAGCACTGTTTTTCTTTTTGCTTATGCAATAATGTGCAGTTTGATCACTTATTCCACCAACACGTTCAGAGTATGAAACAGAATACCCATTTTTGACGTTAAAAAAAATGAATGTGTTCGTAAAAATATATCAAATACTCTGCTAATTTTTTTTTAATTAAGATTATTCATTATGTTTTTTAAGGAAATTATTTACTTAATGATAAGCCATTTTTAATTTTGTTAATAGCTTGGATATTTTTTAAGGTGGAAGTTTAAAATTTTTTTTTTAATATTTAACGTGAATCGTAATCAATAAACAGTCTATTTCAAAATTTTCAATGATACATTGCTTTGCATTTTAGCAAACGATATTTATACTGTTGTAAAAAATTCTTTGATGCTTTAAAAAGGGTCGGTCCTTTTCTTAAGCAGACATAAATGCAAAACTCATTGAAAAAAAAATTCCAAGTACTCAATACGTGTTGTTGTTGTAATACAGTTTTGGTTTTACCAACCAAAACGGTTGTTCGTTGATAACATTTTTCTTAAGAAGGTAACAAATATTTGAAATTAAAGTAAAAAAGGCTTGTGTTGCTAAAAATTTTGTGTAAAAGCAAATGTGACATCAGGTACAATCGAACTTCCCTATAATAAAACTGCATGGGACCATAAAATCACTTCATTTACGTTAAAAAAGCAACAATTTTACAACTTAGGTTTTTGTTCAAATGTATTTTACTTGTAGATTTGTAATTTGTAGTTTTGAGAAACAGCGCCCAGGCTTCTATACTTGTTCATGGAGTTTTTTTTCCAATAAGTTTTGCCTTTATGTCTGCTTAAGAAAGGGACCGACCCTTTTTAAAGCATAAATTTTTTTTTCCAATAGTATACATATGGTTTGCTAAAATGCAAAGCAATGTATCATTGAAAATTTTGAAATAGACTTTTTAATTGATTACGATTCACGTTAAATATTTAAAAAAAAAATTTAAACATCCACCTTAAAAAATATCCAAGCTATTAACAAAATTAAAAATGGCTTATCATTAAGTAAATAATTTCCTTAAAAAACATAATGAATAATCTTAATTAAAAAAAAATTAGCAGAGTATTTGATATATTTTTACGAACACATTAATTTTTTTTAAAGTCAAAAATGGGTATTCTGTTTCATACTCTGAACGTGTTGGTGGAATAAGTGATCAAACTGCACATTATTGCATAAGCAAAAAGAAAAACAGTGCTGTAAAATTAATATAAACCGAGTCCATATATATATATATATTTATGTATTGAAATACCTATATTAAGTATGACTATTAGCTTCTTCTACATTGGACTGTTAGAAATTTCACAGCTTAACCCATTGCACTCCCATACGCTATGAATTTCCAAGAATAAATAGTACCATCTGCAGGTCCTTAGTTTTTTGCTTTCAGCAGACTGCCTTTATTTTTATTATATGATTTTTCCATCATTTATTTCGTTTTCCAACCTTATGAGTTTATATATGTACATATAGAAAGTTTATAATACAATAGAAATATTTTTACGACGTTTATTTAAAATAATCTGGTATTTTTGTTAGGATTGCATTCTTCCAAGTCGTCCTTCATCAATATTCTCAAAAAGACTGTTATAAAGCCTTTGGTTTTAAATAATAAATTACTTGTCTTCTACATTTTTAGAATAATAGCATTTCTTATCAAATTCTGGAATATAAATTGTTTAGCTAAATTTTGTGTTAATCCTTTTACGGCTTTATTAAATACTAATAGTATTTTTTTTTTAGGATAAGTGATTCTTTGTACAACATTTTCGTTCACTGAATACGCGGGCTGCTATCAATACTACTTTTAATTGAAAAACTCTTTCATTCTTCTTATTTAAATTTTTCAGAAATTAACTAATTAAAATTTACTTCTTGCAGAAGTTTTTTTGAAATAATTCCTTATGTGGAGACAAATATGCATATATGTATATGAGTCAAATTTTTTACAAAACTTGTTTATTGTAAAGAAAACTTCAATTGAGAAAATTCATTATAAGGACATCAAAATATGTACACGTTAGTTATAATGGAAAAGTTTGATTTTTAAAATTAATTTAAATTTAATGAAGTACTTTTTTTTAGTTTAATCCACTTCTAATTAGAAATAAAAAACTATAAATAATATGTCATAATTATATCTCTAATAATATAACATCTCTACGTTCTCAAATGCAGTAAGGGTTGCCAGTTTTTAAATCAGAGAAATCAGTACATAAGAGAAAAAAATCAGTACAATTGCATAAAAAACAGTACATTTACTTTTTTAATATAAAATTGCATATTAATAACATAAAAAGTTATAATCTTTTTTAAAACAAAACTTGAATTCATTCTATAATTTGAACAGTGACAAAATTTAATTAATAAAACCGAATTTTTTCAAAACAATAACTCAATTCCGTTTATATTTTTTAGCGGGAATACAAAGTGAATAATAAACAAATCTAAAATACAAGTTACGGTCACACCTAGCAAATATTTGACGAAAAAAACTTGACTAACATGTGAACTCCCTTTATTCTTTTTCCTTTATTCTTTTATATTTTTTGAATATAGGTCAACATAAAATTAAAGAAAAGTTACATAAAAGTATTTCTTTGCTATATCTACCAGCATAAATAATTTCATTTTGCAATTAATGTCTAATTTAATCAGAAACAGCTTCAAAAGAGTTTTGAGCCAAGTTTACTTAGAACTCTTCTATAAAAAACTAAAATTTAAATTTTCTCTAAAATTAATTATTTGACATTGGCCTTTTTAGCACCAAGCTTTAGATATAAGGACAACAATGTTAAAAAACAAATTCAACACTTGAAATAACGAAGCTTGTTATGTATTTATCCTAAAAATAATTTAAAAAATTATTTTAAAGTGATTTACAACTAATAACCTTTAATAATTGTAATTATTGCAAAGGGCACAATCGTTTTTTAGACGATCTTATACTATAGATTTTTATAAATAATATATTTTCATATGTATGGACATAAATATTTACAGTGTTACAAGTAAAAAATATTTATGGCCTTTCCACAATTTATTTCCTGTCATCAAGAAATTGTAAAACTCATTACAACAACAACCAAAGTTTGTCTTTATCTGCAACTCACTTTCTAGGTTTTATATTAGGAGCCCGTTTCTTTCTTTTCTCCACATTTAAAACTAAAGATTCGTTCTGTAAAATCGTTTGAATGTGGAATGAAAGAAATAAAATTACACATTTCCTCAAATTCGTAAACGCACCACCGTTTAGAAACACTTTCCATTTTTCTTCTACTGTCATCTTTTTTCGTACTGACGCGGCAAAAATCTTTATTGTTAAGAACTCATCGATTAGAACATCTATATTAATATTTGTATCGCAATTTGACAACATGACAAACTATATACTGAGCCCAGTTAATATATAATAACAGTACAAAAACAGTACATTAATGAAAGAATCAGTACATTTGCGTACTGATTTGCTTGTAATGCATAAATCAGTACTTTAAACAAAAAACAGTATATGTACTGATAAAAACAGTTCGAATGCAGAACTGCCTGCACTGCATCAGAAAAGCAAACTTATTTCACGATGTCAACTCAATCCTAATGATGCTGCATATTAATTGTGTGATTATCATTTTTATATGTGCATTTAACCATATTTAAATTTATTGTTTAAACGCAGTATTGCATTTATAGCCATGTACATTATCTTTACATTCTATTATACCTGTAACTTAACAGAAATATTTAATTATTTAATGTTTTAAATGATTGTTTAACTTAATACTATCATACTTTCGTTGATGATTCGTCGTTTTGCTTCAGAGAATTACAAATTAAAATAACGTAACACACATAACTAAATAAATAACAGTAAAAATAATATTTTTTTATCAAAAAAAAACTGGTTATCGCATTTTTATTCTAAATATTTAATATTACTCTAATATCTCATATAATTTCCATTTTACAACGTTTTTTGCTTCTCCTGAAAACTGTGATGTTATATTATTCTGCATTTAAGATGACGATATGTGCAGTTCTTTTAGTTTTTTTTTTAAATAATATTTGCCTACAAAAAATTCAACACACACTTTGGCTCGTTGCCTTTAACAAAAACAAAATACACACAAAGACATTTCGTGCTGTGGTCATGCAAACTGTCGAGCAACAACAACATTACTGGTGAGGAGCGTTAAGAAAATTTTTTGTTTCCTCATTTTTCATGACTGAGGAAAGGCAAAAATTTATTTTTCCTCACGCTCATGAATGAATTGGCAAAAAAATTGACAATTCATTCATGGTTGTGAAAAAAATTACACGTTTTAAATTCCTCATTCATGAAAAAATTCATGAATGGTTAAATATGAGCGATCATATATGAATTTTTCGGAACTCTGATAAATAATAATAACATTGACACGAATAACAACAACTTTAACTAAACGAAAAAACAGTGAACAATAATTAGGTAACGTTTACACTAGCGCGGAAGCAGGCATAAAACAAATAAAGTACTTTTAAGGGACAAAACAGGTAAATAATTCGTTCTTTTTGAAAACGGGTGTTTTTTTCAAAATAATTTTGCGTAAACATGAAACATAAAACGGCGTAAAAAGATCATTGCTACAAAGTAACTTTAGTTAAGAAATAGTTTAATTTATAAGTTTTCTTGTATTCATTAGTTATTTTGTATATGTTAGTAATTTTATTGGTTTAAATTGTTATTGTATTAGTTATGCATATTTCTAATGTAAAAATCACTGTACATAATTTGTATAACATTTGTATACATAATTGTATAACATAACAGTGTTAATATTATTGTTAATCCATAAAGTATGCTTTAGTCTATTGATATGTAATAGCTCAATTTAAATTCAGCTATAGTGTTAATGCATAATGATATTAGTTGTTAAGATAATAAAAGCTCGAATGGTCCAGAAATTTCAAAAATGTTACAGACATTTCGAAAACGTCAAATGTTCTAGAGCCACCTAGATGTCAGCGTACAGAGTATAAATACTCGTGAAGGTGGCCATCGATAATCAGTATAAGTACGAACATTTAAGTGTGTAGATCGCAAGTATAAGTGGTATAATAGACTAAGTTCTAAATAAAGTGGTGTGAATAGTTTGTAGTACCAGCTATAAGCAAAGTGTTTTATTTATTTTATTAAAGTTGCAATAAAAGAACTCAAGAGGTTTATTATAAAGGAAATAAACCAAAAACGTTATTGAAAAGGCAGTAACGTAACAATTGGTGGCAGAAGTGGGATTGTTAAAATAAAATTAATTAAAAAAAAAAACAAAAAAAATAGACAGCAGTGAAGTTTGAATAACTTAAAGTGGAACAGCTCAAGAAAGAGTTGAGCAAGTTAGATGTACAAACTACAGGAAATAAAGCAGAGCTGCAGAAAAGGTTAATAGATGAATTCGAGCGACGCAATATTGACATTGTGAGCTACAAATTCGAGCATAAAGCAGAAATAGAGGTATGTACACGTGCAGTTGCTAGCAGTATGGATTTCAATACAATGTTTGCTGCTATGATGGCAAAAATAGATGAAAATTCAAGAGCTATGCTAGCTGACACTTCTAGAAAAATGGACGATAATTCCAAAAGCATGGTGATGATGATAAATGAAAATTCGAGCGATATTCTAGCAGAAATTTAAGAGAATTCTAGAACTACAAATGAGAAACTTCAAGAGATTTCCAGTGAAATAAATGAAAGAGTAAAAGAAATGGAAATAGAATTTAACCATAAGCTGTCTGCTGTAAAAAAAAACAAGTCTCGGATGTGAAAACACAAGTCTCGGATGTGAAAACACAAGTCACGGTTGTAAAAACACAAGTCACGGTTTTTGATGAAAAACTACACCATCTGGAAGCAAGAGTTAATAACATTCAATGCCAGGAGGCAGCGGTGCGGGTTATACCAGAAGTCTCTTGCAGAGTAAATGCCCCTTGCTTTGACAGTAGTGTTCCATTTAATGTTTTTAAATTCCAGTTTGATACAGTGGCTAACGGAAATAAATGGAACAGTGACGAAAGTGTAACAGTAAGTTGCAGAAACAATTATGATGAAATTATGGTAGCACTGCAACGTAAGTATGGTGGTGAACACAGAAAAGAGATATACCAAATGGAGTTGCGTGGCAGAGTACAAAAGAAAAACGAAACTTTACAGGATTTTGCACTCGAGATGAAGCGTTTGGTGCAGCTTACGTACCCTGGGGAGAATAATCCATTTTTGGATCATTTTAAAACAGAGGCATTTGTAAACGGTATTCGGGATGAAGATATAAAAATTGCGGCATGTACATCACAAAAGTCTACATTTACAGAGACTGTTTCATTTGCCCTAGCCCAGGAAACTGCTAGTATTATTTCAAAACCACAAGTAGGCAAAGTGCGAAGGCTTGATGTGACCGCCAATAATGAAAGGGATATTGTGCAGGATATAAAAGAGGCAGTTATGGAAGCTTTAGGCAAGAAGCAAACTAGAACTAAAGTAAAGTGCTATAACTGCGGAAAGATTGGTCACATGTAGTGAAACTGTAAAGCTCCGAAAAAACGTTCAAGATCTGCTTCACCGCCCAGAAACTGCCAGTTCGCTAATCACCACTCATCGCAGGATTCACCTTTAAACTAAAAAGAGCTAGCACTGCGGGGCATGAGCTAGCTCCCACATCTAAGGGCCCCAAAATCTCCATCTCAGTAATGCAACATAATAACAGAAATCTTACTACTTGTGGCTATATAAACGTCAAAAACGGGTTCTGACTGTGGATACTGGGGCCTCTCATTTGATAATTAGGCCTTTAGGCCTGATTTAATACAACAGTTCATTGCACCACTAATTGGTGTAAGTCTGCGAACCGCTATGAGCCTGCCACCGTCTATGGGAAAGTAAAAGTTAAATTATGTATGACCAATACAAGCGCCCACCATGTGTTTATTGTGGCTGATATTGTAGATGAAGTAATCCTTGGCTCAGATTTTATGATTGGACAACGTATTCAACTGGATATGGGTCAACAAGTTATGACTTGGCGTAATGTCGAAATTCCCCTGGATATGATATATGAAACCAAGGCACATGTAAGACAGTTACTCGCCCTTGAAAGTGAAAAATTGCCACCTAAGTCAGAAACCATTGTATGGCTGCGAATGAGGGAGATTGTGAGGACAACAATAGTTTATGGGTTGTAGAGCCAGCAGCAATTACAGGTGATATAGTAACAACGAATGCCCTCGTTATAACCAGCAACAGCTTAGTTCCTGTAAGCTTCAAATCTATCTCACAGTGAGAAGTGCCTTACGCAGAATTTTCAGATTGGACAATGTGCCTAAACAGAGGCAATAATAAGTTGCGAGAACCATCCAGACGCAGCTAAAAAGAGTTCCAAGAAGCTGGAATTACTAGAGGAACATATGCGGAAATGGATCGGAAATCTAAGTTTGACAAGTGAATATTTTATAAAATTAAATAATTTTTTAAACTAAAAGTATTTTTAATTGTTGTGTTGAATAAAAAGTATTTTCAATGGATATTAGTGTCGATTTATTTTATGATGATGAAAATGAAAACTCTTGTACAGATGTGCTACGTATAAGAAGAAAAATTCCTCATGATTCCAAACCTCTTGAACTACCTAATGCCAAGTTAGAACTTATAATTAGTAACGTAACTAAATAATAGTTATAAATTTGTAGATTTAAAAGTTATTTCCGACTAAACAAGGAAGCGTTTTATTATTTGCTGGATTAAAAAAACACCTGTTCGCGTAGTGGCTATTCCTCCTATATTAAAGTTATGTGTTAAAGTATCATATATCTTTACACTGATTTTTGGTCATACCAAATTTTGGTTTTCCACGTGCAATCTCTGGTTTTTTTCCATTAGATTAACAAGCCTCTCAAATTGTGCTTTAGCTGTAATTTTCAAAGATCTACGAATGTTTTAAATGCTGTGATATTCTAATATACAGTATAACAAATCTTTCCACTTACGGTTTTTCCATTGTTATTTTTTTTGGTGGCATGTCATAACGTCCAGTCTCTACACCGTTGACCACTTGGTACAGCACACCTCCAATTCCAAATCCGCTTGCATCGGTATCTAGTACAAATTTCTTTTCCGCGATTGGATAAGCTGCTGTGCACAATAATTCTTTAAGCTTCTGAAATGATTGTTCCTGTGCTTTACCCCAGTTATATACCTGTGCCTTTTTGGTCAATTCATGCAAACTGGCAGCAATATTGGCGAAATTCGGTACAAAACGCCTGTAGTATGTACATAAGCCCAGAAAACTGCGTAACTCATGTAGATTTTGAGGGCGAAGCCACTCTATGACTACTCGTATTTTCTCTTCGCCTATTGAAATGCCATCAGATGTTACACGATGCCCTAGGTATTTTACTTCCTTCTGGAACAGTGAACATTTCTTAACACTTAACTTGAGTCTGGCTGTATACGTTTTAACACCTCTTCGAGGTTTTTCAGGTGCTCATCAAATGTTTTTCCCATGACAATTATGTCATCAAGGTACACCAAACATGTCTTTCGGTGGAGACATTTCAACAGCTGTTCTATCAAACGCTCGAATGTAGCTGGAGCATTACAGAGCCCAAATGGCATTACATTAAACTGCCATAAGCCATCACTTGCACTAAAAGCAGTTTTCTCTTTATCCTTTTCTGCGATTTCTACTTGCCAATAACCGCTCTGCAAGTCCAATGTGGAGAACCATTTCGTTCCAGCTAACGTGTCCAAGGTGTCATCAATCCTAGGCAATGGATAACTGTCATTACAGAGCCCAAATGACATTACATTAAACTGCCATAAGCCATCACTTGCACTAAAAGCAGTTTTCTCTTTACCCTTTTCTGCGATTTCTACTTGCCAATAACCGCTCTGCAAGTCCAATGTGGAGAACCATTCCGTTCCTGCTAACGTGTCCAAGGCGTCATCAATCCTAGGCAATGGATAACTGTCCTTCTTGGTGACGTCATTTAGTTTCCTGTAGTCTACGCAAAATCTAGTACTTCCATCTTTCTTTTTTACCAAAACCACCGGTGAACTCCAGGGACTTGATGATGGTTTTATTATGCCATCCTGTTCCATTTCATTAACCAGGTCTCTAACTTCATTTCGTTTTGCTAGAGGAATGCTTCTTGGGGCCTGTTTAATTGGCTTAGCGTCGCCGGTGTTAATTTCGTGTTTCACGATTGACGTTCTGCCCTGGTTTTTACCTTTTGACGCAAATATAAAGGCATATTTCTTTAGCAATTGTCTTGCTTTATTTCTCTCGGGCGGCCTTAGATATCTGGTCCATTTCCGCACATGTTCCTCTAGTAGTTCCTGGTCCTTGGTACTCTTTTTAACTGCGTCTGGATGGTTCTCGCAACTTATTATTGCCTCCGTTGAAGAACATTATCCAATCTTAAAATTCTGCGTAAGGACCTTTTCGCTGTTGGACAAATTTAAAACTCTTACAGGAACTAAGCTGTTGCTGTTTTAACTTTTGCATTCTACCACGTAATTCCATTTGGTAGATTTCCTTTTTGTGGTCGCCACCATATTTACGCTGTAGTGCCATCATCACGTCATCATAATTGTTTTTACAGCTACTTGGAACACTTTGTAGAACTTCCGCTGCCGCTCCTTTTAAGGCTAAAATTAATTCAATTGCTTTTTCCTCATTGTTCCATGCGTTTTTGTAGGCTACTGTTTCAAATTGGAACTTAAACACATCAAATGGAACACTGCCATCATAACTTGGGGGTTTTATTCTACTAGAGACTTCTGGAATAACCCGCACTGGTCCCTCTTGACTTTGAAGGCTATTTACTTTTGCTTCAAGATGATGGAACTTTTCATCAATATCCGTAATTTGTGTTGTTACTTCAGTAAGCTTTTGGTTGAATTCTATTTCCATTTCATTTATTTCACTGGAAATCTCCTAAAGTTTCTCATTTGTAATTCTGGAATTCTCTTGAATTTCGGCCAGGATGGTGCTCGATTTCTCTTCCATTTTTCTAGAAGTCTCATCAATTTTTCTAGAAGTTTCATGAAGAATAGCTCTGGAGTTTTCATCGATTTTTTTAGAAGTTTCAGCCAGAATATCGCTCGAATTTTCTTTGATCATCATCACCACGCTTCTGGAATTATCGTCCATTTTTGCCGCAAACATTGTGTTTAAATCCATACTGCTAGCAACCGCACGTGTGCATACCTCTATTTCTTCTTTATCCTCGAATTCGTGGCTACCAATGTCAATATTGTGTCGTTCGAATTCATCTATTAACCTCTTCTGCAGCTCTGCTTTATTTCCTGCAGTTGGTAGATCTAACTTGCTCAACTCTTTCTTGAGCTGTTCCACTTTAAGTTCTTCAAATTTCATTGCTGTCTATTTTTTTATTATTTTTTTTTCTAATTTATTTTATTTTTGCAATCCCACTTCTGACACCAATTGTTACGTTACTGCTTTTTCAATAACGTTTTTTGGTTTATTTCCTTTATAATAAACCTCTTGAGTTCTTTTATTGCAATTTTAATAAAATAAATAAAACACTTTAAACATTTTCCTTTATAGCTGTACTATAAACTATTCACGCCACTTTATTTAGAACTTAGTCAATTTTACCACCAACCTTGGCGAGTATTTATACTCTGTTCTCTGACATCTTGATGTCTCTAGAGCATTCTACTCGTCGAAATGTCTGTAACAATTTCGACATTTCTGGGCGAATCGAGATTTTATTATCTTACAGCGAATATCATTATGCATTAATACTGTGGCTGAATTTAAATTGATTTATACATCAATAAACTAAAGCATACTTTAAGGGTTAAAAATAATATTAACACTATTAGTTATCTATAACAATCATTTGTACTAGAAAACTCTGTACAGTGGGTTTACATTAGAAATATGCGAAACTAATACTATAACATTTTAAACTAATAAAATTACTAATTAACTAAACTTATTCTTAACTAAAGTTACTTTCATAACAATATAAAATTTCATGATGGCTATAGCCTGGGCGATGCAGGGCTTTAACAGCTAGTAGGTATATTAAAGTGAGAAATCTCTAGAAAGCACATACGTTTATTATTCTGCACCACAGATCATTATTATTTTATTGCTTAGTATTTATGCTCAACAAAGCATACCACAAAAATTTTAATGTTATATGTATATTGAAAATTTAATTATTAATAACGATAAAACATGAAATTATTCACTCGTGTACGTGTGCTGGAGGGCTACTCTCTATTGCGATGCGAATACAATTTCGATGCGAAAGCTAAATGCCAACTTGGTACTCTCTATCACTTTCGCAAAATTGTTTGAAAATTAAGCAATACTGGTAATAAAAATCAAAGATAGCGCAGATTTCCAGTTATGAACTAGCAAAATATGTAAAAAAAATTTAAATTGGAAAGCTTAAACTAAAGAAATAAGGCTGATTTGCGAAAGGAAAAAAATAAAAAGATGCGAAAGGCAAATGCGCAAACGAATTAAAGAGTACCAATCACTAGATTTGCGACAATTTTCTTTCGCATCGCAATAGAGAGTAGCCCCCCTGGACGTAATATTCGCCGTCGTATCTAAATGTTTTGATTTTTCATCCAGCACCGTCGGTGTCACAGTTACAACCACATTTTCACTAATGCTACCATAGCGCTTGATGAGAAATGCTGGAACGTGTACAGTAAGTAGTGTGTCCCAAAAAAATTAATTTTTTTTTTTTAGGTACCCCAGCATTTTTTGAGAGCTTATAGGGAAAAGTATTTTTGTGATTTTTTTTCAGATTTTTCGGAAGAGGTTTTCTTTGTTACTAGTCAATTTTTTTAAAGAAAACTTCTCAAACTTTACTTCTCTGTGCAGATATTAAAAGTTTCGGTTATTTTTTTGCTCATTTGGGACTCAGAATTTATCCACCTTTTAAACTGAATCATTAGTTTTTTTAACTTCAATATAAATTTTAAAAGTTAAAAAGCTTTATTTTTTAAATTTATGCTAAATTTACAAAAAAAAATGTGATTAGAGGCAAAAAAATAACCGAAACTTTTAATATCTGCACAGAGAAGTAAAGTTTGAGAAGTTTTCTTTAAAAAAATTTACTTAGTAACAAAGAAAATCGTGCTAATGGGCCGAGTAATCGGCAAAATTCAAAAAAGTCGAGAAACCCCAATTTTTGGGTTAAATTCGATTTTAGCGACCTCTAAACCTCTTCCGAAAAATCTAAAAAAAATCACAAAAATACTTCACACTATAAGCTTTCAAAAAAAGGTGGGACATAAAAAAAAATTTTTTTTTGGGACACACTAGTGTACAGGCCCCTTAAAGTCTTGTTCGGGGGAAATGCTGCTTTTAATTCGCAATAGGCGTTAATTTAAATACTTTTTCTTACACTATTACAGGTTGGATTATTGCGGTATTGCACTGCTTATAATGGGATCATTTGTACCTTGGCTTTACTATGGGTTCTACTGTCACTATCAACCAAAAGTTATATACCTGTCCGTAGTTTGTGTTCTTGGAAGTTTATCAATTATTGTTTCATTGTGGGATAAGTTTTCGGAACCAGCACTACGACCGCTGAGAGCTGGCGTTTTTATGTGCTTTGGTCTTTCTGGTATTATACCAGCTATACATTATGGTGCCATGGAAGGATGGTTTACTCAAATAAGCAAATCTAGTTTGGGTTGGCTGATCTTAATGGGTATTATAAAACGTAATTTTTAATGTATATGAAATATATTACTTTAAATTTTCTTAACTTATTTTAGGCTTTTTATATATCTTAGGAGCCTTACTTTACGCTTTACGCGTTCCTGAACGATGGTTTCCTGGTAAATTCGACTTATGGGTATGTTGGCATTATTAATCAATAAAAAATAATTAAAATAATAATGTTTTGTCATTTTTTAGTTTCAGTCCCATCAACTTTTTCATATTTTGGTTATTGCAGCTGCTTTTGTACATTATCATGGAATTTCAGAGATGGCTATGTACCGGGTTACGGTAGGCGAATGTACAGTACCACATGAACCGATTACGTTTTAGACGCTATTTTAATAAAAGACAACAAAAATTAAGAATATGTATGCATAAAGCAAAATGCTAATAGTCCTACGCTAAGAAATAAACATAATGCTGAGTACACACGTGGCTGCAAATCGTACAAGTACAAGATTAGCAGCGTGTATCATGATGTCGTACTTTTGAAGTATACTTCATAGTACTAGAATCAAAAAATTTTGATTTTCGTGGGCGGAGCTTCAATAAGTATTGTATATCATGCTGTTCTACAGCGAAATTTATTTTCTTTACTGCTGATTTATAAAACGCAGTGTTTTTGCGACTCATTTTTAAAATTCGTGTGTATTGCGTTTTAAATTTTTCTTTCAAAAGAATTGGTACGATTTGTAGTAAAGTGTATCTCAAAACCGTACTACAACTCATACGACGTTTAGTCCGAAGTTTAGTTACGTGTATACTCAGCATAATATCCGTTAAATTCCAATCTTTAATTTCAAAATATAAAATCAGGAAAAGTATTAAAAAATGAAATGCCACTTTTGAATATTTTATTTTTATATTAATATCATAATTCGATAAACACAAATAAATTAGTATAAACCACAATGTTAAACAATATTTTTATTATTTGTAACTTTTATAATAATGTGCTCATAGCAATTATTATTATGTATTTATTAAACACTTTCAACCTGTACTAAATCGTATCATTCCCCAAATTTAGAGCTTCAAAAAAAATTTTTTAAGTAAGCTATTTTATGTTTAAGATGTTTTTAAGTTAGATTGTTGCAAATAAAAAAATAATTGGACTAATGAATGCTTTATGAAATGTTATTAATTCATCCAAATATAACAGTTGATAGTGTTAAGTTTAGTAAAAATATATTTTACAACCAAAGACTATATCAAATATATACATACATATGTATGTATGTATGTATAGGCTCTAAACATAAATAACTATTTGCGTTTATTAGTATGTGGTGCTTCGAAAAACACTATTCTGCATTGAAATTCTTTTTTTAATAACAAGATATGATAAATGCATAGTGCTTAACACACATATTAAACCCTAACCGTTAAAATAACGTAACCCGCAAAAACCAAGTTTTAAAGAAGAATGTTTTTTTAATTTTTTTCAATTTGTTTAGAATTTTTTTTATGAAAATTAAAATGTAGCCAAATAATGATCTTATGCTACTTATAGATAAGTGTTACGTTAAATCTTTGTATAGAATTTTTTTCAGTTACGTTATTTTTGTCGGCATTTCTAACAGGCCAACCAAAATGTGATCGCAAAAATAACGTAACCACAGAGGATTAGTGTTTCTTAATTTTTTTCTAATTTCTTCAGAACATTTTAATAAAAATTTAATGGTATGTATCCTATAAATGACCTTATGAATGTTATAGATTAGTTTTACATTAATTTTACCTATTAAAAAGTTTCGACCAATAAAAATTAACCAGATTTAAATAAAAAAAAGTTATTTACACAAAGGTAATTAATAAGACAACCATTTTGTGCAGGAACCGTTATTTATTTAGATTATGGAAATATTTAAATTTTCGGTTTTTAACTTTAAGTAAAAAACATAAGTTCAGTTCAATTTAAACTTAGTAAATTTCAAATGAACATAACTGAAGCAGTGTTTAAATTGCTTGCTTTAAAATAGCAACAGTCGCACATTTTTGCTTTGTTTACATTTTTTGCAGCAAATTAAAAAACTGTGTGTCTAAGTGTTTACTTAACTCTTTGATAACGAGTCAGCAAAAGCAAAAAAGCAAAAGCAAAACAAAGAGAGTAAATAATTTGTTTAAACTCGCTATGTGCATGTACTCTGCTAAATCTGTCAGCAAAGAAGCCACTTAAGAAAACAAATTTTCTGTTGCTGTAAGTATTAAGTTTTTGATTGTGTTTTTTTTTGCTTTTGATGCGCTTAAAGTCAGCAAGTTAACTTCTTTGCTGTTGCTGGAACTTAATATATTATGAACGAATTTGTTTCGAATTTTTTTGGTATTTTGCGTTTTTTTTTAATAAATAGGTAGATACATACATACATAAATGAAACTACACGTTTTTTTAAACTAATTTGTTTATTTTGTGTTATGTAATTATGTATATATTCTATGAAACTAACGCCTGCAACAGCAAGCAACAGCAATGAAGTCAAAAACAGCAAAGAAGTTAATACTCGCTGAATTTAAGCACATCAATTTACAGTTAAGCCAAAGCAAAAAAAAAAATAAACAAAAACTTATTACTTACAGCAACAGCAATTTTTTTTTTCAAGTGGTTGCTTGGCTGGCTTTTTAAGCTGAGAACATAAACATGGTGAGAATAAATAAATTATTTACTCTCACTTTTTCTGCGTTTGCTTTTGCTTTTTGCTTTTACTGTGTTCTTTTTCTTAAGTTAAGTTAAGCAATTACAAAAACATTAAAAATAGTCAAGCATTTTTAAACACTGAACTGAAGTCGATATAAAAGACGTGCACACACAACTGTTCGTACAAGTTTCTGTGTGTTTACTAAAGTTAGTGATACTGATGAGTTGTCTAGTGTTTCTACCAGAAGGTGATATCGTTCTTATTTGTGGCCAGTGTGCCCATATTAGCTTTTTTCGAGCTAAATTTAGCTTTATATTTTCATGTTTGCCTTTTTTTTTAGCTGTTTTCAACAATACATTTAGCTTTTTCTAGCTTTTTACTTTAACTAGTTTTGCCCGGTGGCCGAAATTCGACCACTTAACATTTACTTAAGAGAGAACCAGGGGTATTATCAACGCATTCGTAATCTAGTAAACTATTATTGTATCGAGAAAAAATATCGTAATTTTCTGCATACGGTAGACACTGACGTATCAGATTAAAACTCGAGACATGTTATTATGAAGCACTTAAAAAATAATAGTCTGGCAGCGCAGTAACAATCGTTGTTCCAGATTTGATCTGCAATAACAGTGTCGCCAGGGGGAGAAAAAAATGAAATAAGCCATTAAATTAAAAAAAGTACTTATATTAATTTTTTTTTATTTAAATAAACCAATAATATATTTTTATATAATAACAACAATTAACCCGCTACTTCGTTAGCGTCTCCCTTTCTTTCGTAAACATATTTATGTATATGCCAAAGCTTATGTTTCTTGGTTTTAACGAAAGAAACGTAACAAAAGAACAAAAGAAACATTTATTCAGAATTCTGCATCTATAATTTTATGTTTCTAAGTTCAATATTAAAGAAAATTCAAAAAATATCACATGTAGATCGGAAACGTAAAATAATAACTAATTTTCCATAGTTCTCCTTTTTGATACTTTTTTCTTCTCATTGACGATCAAAAATTTCAATATACCTATTAGTGGGAATCCATAATTTAATACGTACATGGCAATGAATCGTGAAAAATGTTTTGTAAAAAAGTACCAGAAATAGGTAAGATTATCACCACTTAAACGTTCGAATTTCGGAAAAGTACTAAATTCATATTTGTATTTTGTAGATAAGTTACGAATGTGATATAATTTTCATTCCTGTGTTTATTGGTTTAACAGATAGATGGGGCGACAAAAAAGCTCCAAAATACAAAATACAGGTTTTACCTGTTTACTCCACAAAAAGGCCGAATTTCAAAAAAGTACCAGACACCTGCCCGCTTATTTTCTTAATCACCAACGATTAGTATTAATATTTTTTTATCCCGTTAACATTCGAGTTTCCAAATTTCAACTTTTTAGGTGTTTAGGCTGTGCGATAATGAATAATTCAGTCAGTTATTTCGTAATGTTACCATATTTTTTATACATATATGTATGTACATTAGAGCGACTCAATTTGTATGCAAGCGAAATTCGTGCAAGGTGTACCCTCTTCAAAATGAACTTTGGACTTGTTTAAGATGACATTTAAAATTTTTCGGCTCCAGTTTTGACCTGTCGTGAGCTGGACCATTTTGAAAAAGGGTCTATTTTTGCATGTTTTATTAATTTGAGAATCTGTTTCCTTACCAACATATACAATATGGGTATCATAAGAAAGGTTTTTTAAGGCGCGTCCAACTATATATACAATTTGTCCAAGGACGATTATCCCCAATATAGTTGGATTTAAGCTAAAAAAATTTTAATAATTGTTCGTTGTTTCGTGATTTAAATGCCTGCCGTGTTAGTTGAATTAAACCGAAATAGATTACCGACAAACCGCCCGAGCAATATATTAAAATAGACTTGCTGTAACACTTTTTAAATCGCAATAATTGAAGGTTAAATGATCTGTATAAAAGTTTTGTAAATATAAACAATAAAATTTAATAACTTCTTTTAATTTGCGAAAAAAATATGCCGCCAAAAAGTAGTGGATCATTTTTTTTCTTTAGTCCTATTTTCATCCATACATGATCTAGAAACTAAATCCGCTATCATATTAGAGTTACCACAAAATTGTATTTATATATTTTCCAGAGCACCGTGTAACATGCATCTAATTTGCAAAAATCTAAATTATTTACATACAAAGATCATGTACTTGGCAAAAGAAAAAATTTAATACCCATATTGCCCTATTTAAAACGAAGGGTTACGAATTTCAAAAAAAGCTGACACCCGTATTTAATTAAATCGACTAAAGATAAAAATATGTTAATTTGGCATTTTTATTACAAACAAATTTGGGGGCTTAGAGAATAATGCAATCTATTGTATATCTACAATTCTCTACCTTCGATACAAAGCTAGAAAATGATCCTCTGTCCATCCTACGCTGTGGTTCAGCTAAATAAGAAGTCTAGATATGCCTTAGATCTTCTCATTTTTCTATTGACGCAGGTTTATTTGTTTAGGTGCTATGAAATATACTCTAAATTTAAGATCATGGCGCAGAAATACTTACAGCCTGGCCCCCGATGTCGATCGACAACCTAAGCGAGCAACAAGTCTCTCATTTTCGTTCTCTTAAGCGGCCCACTAACTATCGGCGTGTCGGTCGACAAGTTTTACGTTTCTTACGTAATATATTTATTTATTGTCAAATGACTGTATTGCCACATCAGCTATTCCACAAAAAAGCTAGTTTGGAAATAAGATCCGAAAAAACATATACAAAACAAAGGAGTTAACAAAAAACAAGCAAAACAGTAAACAAAAAATACAGAAAAAAATTTTTCCCCAATTAAGGCATTAATCAAAAATAAAATCAGTTTTAATTAAAAATTTTATCAAGGTAATTAAATATCTAGTCGCGATAAAGCATCAGTGGGTATATTATCCTTTCCGGAAACATGACGACTGCCACCTGTGTGCTAACCTATATAGTCGAGATGCCGCAATTGTGTTGGTGATGCTTTCTCTGAACGCTGCTTGAAAGCGAAAACCAGGGCTTATTGTCTGTGTAAATACAAAACTGACGTCCTTAAAGAAAATGCTGGAAGTATTTAAGACCAGAGTAAACAGCAAGGAGTTCACGATCATATGCACTATATTGCTTTTGTGTGTCTGAAAGTTTTTTGGAATAAAATCCTAAAGGCTTCCATGCGCCATCGATGTGTTGTTGAAGTACAGCACCCATTCCAACATCGGATGCGTCTACCCATAAAGAAGTTTCTGCAGAATCAATGAGATATGCGAGAAGAGCACCATTCGCCAACTGATTTTTGCATTCTTCAAAGGATGAACGAAGTTCTGGGGTCCATTGGATTATTCTTTTATCGTTTTTCTTTTGACCAGTTTTCAGAGCGTTCAAACTAGCTTGAGCATTAGCAGCTTTGGGTATAAAGCGACGATAAAAATTTAGTGTTCTCAAAAATCAACTTAGATCGTTTACAGTTTTTGGCACCTTGCAGTGTTGAATAGCATCAACACGTTCTGGATTAGGTCTAAGACCATCTTCCGTTAACCCAAAAATGTTAAAGAAAACTTTCCAAATTCACATTTGTCACAATTAATTGTAACTCAGTAATCACGTAATCTTGAAAATGTTTGCCGTAAATGATCCTCGTGCTCTTCATCATTTTCAGATGCTACAAGAATGTCATCAATATAAGCAAAATAGAAGTCTAAACCACGTAAAACTTCGTCAATAAAGCGCTGGAATGTCTGCGCCGCATTACAGAGGTCAAACGTCATTCTTGTGAATTCGAATAACCCAAACGGAGTTATTATTGCGGAACAGGATAACGATCGGGAACTGTTATATTGTTTAGTGCTCTATAGTCCGCGCAGGGACGCCACATACCATTACCTTTTTGAACCATATGAAGAGGGCTCGCCCAAAAGCTTTTCAAAGGTCGACAAATGCCAAACTCAAGCATGTATTCGAATTCTTGCTTTGCCACTTTTAATTTTTCTGGAGAAAGTCTACGTGGTTTTGCATAGACTTTTGATCCTTTTGTTTCAATTTGATGGACCACAGCATGTTTAACTTGTGGAAATTTTTCACTAGGAACTGTGATGTCAGCGAATTCTAAAAGGATTGACTGAAACTTACCAGGTTCTTTTAAAACGCACTTTAGTGTTAAATTCTGCGGAGCTGAACCATCGCCGAACGTTTTAAGGTTTGTTGTAGAATCGAATAAGCAGTTATTCTTCATATCAACTAGGAGTCCATAATGCCCTAGAAAATCTGATCCTATTATTGGGCGTGTTACGTCAGCCACAATAAAAGACTAAAGGAATCTTCGTCTTAGACCAATTTTGCAGTTGATAATTCCATTTCCATATGTTCGAATTTTTGTGTTGTTTGCAGCGTAGAGGGCAAATGAAGTTGGGGTTTTTTATTTTTCTTTGTCTGTAGCAGGATATACCTGTATCGATAAGGTACCTGAACTTTTTTTTTTTTTTTTTTTTTTTTTTGTTTATTAATTTATTAATACGTTTTACATTACAATGTTTGTATTGCCCCAGCGTCATATGACATTGTTGGGGCGAGTTGGCACAAATAAACTCAAAATAATAAATTAATTATCAATATGAGATCAGTATAAGGCTTAAAAAAAAAAAAAAATTTAAAAAAAGAAAAATGACATTTACATTAACAGCATTTCTAAATTATTTAACAAGTGCTTTTTTAAATTCAATTTAAAAGTCGATATTCTATTAGTGCTTTTTAAATCTTGTGGTAAATTGTTAAATTCCCAACAACCAATATATTCTATCTTCTGCTTAGTAGTTTCTAGTCTGCATCTTGACACCCTTAGATTTGAATTGTTTCTTCCAAATAATAACGTATTATGACCAATATTATGCAATGCTTTAAACACGAAAACTAGCAGTTGCATTTTACATAATCCATTGATTGGCAAAACATTTTTGGACACATCTTTATATAATAAAAACGTAGAATGCGTAATTGGTAAATTAAAAATAGTTTTGAGTGCTTTGTTTTGAACTCTTTGCAAGGCTTTGAGCTCATTACTTTTTCTGCTACCATATACCAACACCAAATAATTAAGTTGACTATGGATTAATGCTTGATAAAGTATAAGTTTGGTATGTTCATTAAACTTGTTCTTGAATTTATAAAGTAACCCAATAACTGGTGATATTTTTGATTTAAGCTTTTCCACATGTATGCTCCACGAAAGATTATTTTGTAAATGTACTCCCAAATATCTAACAGATTCACTTTCAAATAGTTCCTCGCCTTCCACAAATATACTGAAATTACCAGCATTACTATTCATGTAAGGCTTGAACCTTAAAATTTTTTTTTTTTAGTATTAATTACCAACTTGTTAATTCTCGAATATTCAAAAATAAGCGATGCATCTCTTTCCATATAGGCTTTCACTACTGCTTCATGTTTGTAGGGATAAAACAAGGATACATCATCTGCATACAAATATACTTTTCCAGAGAGACCAAGGTTCATAATATCATTCACATATATCGAAAACAACAGCGGACCCAAAACACTCCCTTGAGGCACACCATGCTCCACATCACCAAGAAAACTACGACTACCATTAATTTCAACGTATTGTTTTCTATTCCTTAAATAGCTTTTAAAAAGATTTAGCTCGTTACCGAGAATTCCATAATATTCAAGCTTCTGAAGCAATATATCATGATCTACAAGATCAAACGCCTTCGAAAAGTCGTAAAAGATACCAGCTACACCGTGAAAACCTTGATCTAAGCCCTGACAAATGTAGTTTACAACGTTCACAACTGCATTCTCAGTTACACTTCCCTTTCGAAAACCATATTGGCCTTCGTAGAGTAATTTATTAGATTCCAAGTATGTTAGTAGTTGTTGATGAATAATTTTCTCGAAAATTTTATCAATAATAGACAAAAGAGCAATTGGCCTATACTTATCCTCACTAAATGCGTTCGTTTCCTTGGGTATGGGCACAATTTTTGATATTTTTAAGATATCAGGATACTCAGAAGTTTCAACAATACTTTGAAAAATGCTTATCAAATGTGGTGTAATTTCATAACTACACTTGATAAATATTTTTGGCGATAAATTATCATGACCAGGGCTTTTATTTACAGAAAGATTTGTAATAATCTGTAATACTTCCTCTTCCGTTGAATTGGTCAAATGAAAGTGGTTGTTATGATACCTAAGAGTTCTGAGGCTATTAAAATGATCTGTAGGAGCAGTATGAATTTGATCCTTCATAACTTTAGGAATTTGCAGAAAATATTGATTAAGACGTTGACATTTAATAGCATCATCACATATCAGCTCACCATGGACATTTTTTAAATTAGTTTGAGTTTTAGTCTTCCTTCCTAGACTTTCATTTAAAAATCTCCAACATTTTTTTGGGTCCTGCTGTATATTGCATATGTTATCATAGTAATAATTGTTTATTGATTCACTACAAGCTTTTTTAATAATTTTGCTTATCCTTTTCAGCCTGATTTGTATATCAATATCATTTGGTCTTCTTCTTCTCTGCTTTAAAATACTTTTCTTTAATAAAATTAAGTTGTTTAAAACATCATTCATCCATGGAGCTATTCGTTCTTTTAATAATTTTCTAGTTTTATGTATATTTGTAGCATTATCATAAGCATTTGAAAGGACATAGATTATATTTGAAGTATCGGTCGATGGGTTACCAGTTTTCCGTGTGATAAGATCACTTTGAAAGCACTCTTTCAACTTATTATAGTCAATATACTTCTCAATAACTTCAACAAAATTATCATTCTGAATATTGCTTCTAATTTTGCATGAAATCATATTATGATCCGAAAGGCCACATTCAATAGAATCAATAAAACTGGGATTTGAAAGATTGCTGAACACATTATCAATACATGTCCCAGACGTAGGGCGTGTCACTAACGTGTGGCAGTTTTTAAAATCATAACTTTCAAGTATATTTGATAAATCATATGACGAATTAACAAAAAAGTCCATATTGGAGTCACCTACAATAATGCAAGAACTTCGACCATACGATTCCATTAACCTTTCCATAATTTCACAGAAATCAAGAGTATTGCATTTTTGAGATCTATAAAACGATATAATTTTGAGTGGTCTTCCATTGATTTTGAAGTTTTCTAACGATAAAACAATTCTCTCACAATAATTACTACTCTTACAAAGTTCAACACTATACTGAAAGTTGTCACGTACATAGACAGATGTTCCTCCATAGCCATCCTCTCTACAGCAATGAATGCAATTGTATCCAGGAATTTGATAAACTTGAACTAAATCAGAATGAAACCATGTTTCTTGAATAGCAATTATATTGGGTAGTTGTGGAAAATTAACAAGTAAAGTTTTAAACTTATTAAATTTGCCTATTGACGAAATGCTTCTAATATTAAAAGATACAATATTCAAATAAGAAAATTTTAGTTGTTTTAATGAATTTATAAAATATTCAAAATTTGAAAAATATTGATTATTTATCATAAAAAGAAAAATAGAAAAAGAGGTTTATAAATCAATTTAAAAATAAAATACTTGAAACTCCTAACTAGGAGATAAAAATGCGGATTCATGATCATCTTCAGCTTCAGATTCATCTACAGCAACAGTGGTTCGATTAATTGATCTACGCTTGATTTTTAAAGTTGCAGCTTCAGACATTATATCATCAACATCACCTTCGTTTTTAATTAATCTCGGCTTCGAAATCTCATTTCTTTTCACGTAAACTCTAGCGCCGTTAGAATATACTGAAGTATATCCAATAGATTTCAAACCCTTCGCATAATTAAAAAGATTAAGCGTTTCCCTGCTTAGATAATCATTTACATAAACTTCTTTGGTTGCATCAGTTTCTTTAAGCTTAGATTTTGATAACATAAGAGCATCCTTAGCACGTTTGTTGTTAAATTTCACAACCATGGTTTGCTTATCGTCCTTCTTGTCACCTCTTTTTTTAAAGAAAAAAGCATCATCAATATTATCTTCCTTTAACTCAATTCCCACTTTTTTTGTTATTTCCATAACCGTATCAACAGCCGTTGCATTTTCTTTAACATAAACATTTCTTATAATGCAATCATTTTTTACACGTTGATCATTTAAAACTTTAACGGAGGATTTTAGAGTAATAATTTCATTTTTTACAAGGCGATTTTCCTTTTGTACCGCATCTATTTTTTTATTATTAATAGCAATACCTTTTAATATCTCGTCGTATTGTTTTGACATAAAATCAATTGCATCAGTTATTTGATCAAGCTTACTAAGTTTTGTTTTTATTTCTTTTAGTCTCAGAATCTTGAATGAACAGGCGACTAATTTGTTGGCATCCCTCACCGGTCACCATTGATGAAGTGCCTAATTGTTTTCCAATGGCTTGAAAAAACATGGTAAACGGCATTTTGTCGCTCGAGAACCAAATTTGTGGTGGAACCAACATAATGGGTGTACAGAAGTTGAACGGGTTCGACTACGGGATGAAGTCCTTGATGCGCTCCTATGACGGCGTTGGGCACCAATAGATAAAGATTCTATTTTAGAAATGACATCAGCAATTTTTTTCTCTGTAACACTTATCCGATCATCACCATTTGGGGAGACTGCGTTGACTATGATTGCGTCCTCAGATTGATTATGAATTTTATCAGCAATAATAGCCAGCTTATTGATTGTATCATTACTAACCGATAGTACAGCTTTAGTTGTATTTGGAAGACGTTGAACCCACAATATTTTGATTAAATCTTCAGAAACTTTTCCGGAAGCCAATGCACGCATTTCTCTTAAAAGAGTGGATGGTTTCTTGTCACCAACAGTTACATTTTCAAGAAGCTGGCGAAGTCTCTTTTCCTCAGATTCAATAAACTCATTTAACAATGCCAATTTAAGGGTATCATGTTTGTTTTCAGCCGGGTTAAAACAAAAAAGTACGAACATTTTTCATCTTACAAGTTCAAATTCACTGAGGACCCTAAACCTATAATCACGCTTATTCTGCGTTTCGATTCGGATCGGAAATTTCTCAGTTTGGCAACTTTGGTATTCTGCGTTCCGTTCCCCGTATCACATCGATTTATTTTTCGATTGTATGTATTCTGCGTTACGATCGTAGCTGCATTTTTTCAAGATGTTTATTTACTAACGGAAAGTTTTTCGAGTTTTGTTTCTGTAGTTTAAAAAGTGTATAATTAAATAAAATGTGAGTATGAAATGCTATAAATGTATTTTGTAATAAATTTTGAAGACCACTAGGTCTTCTCAAAGGGATTTGCCGTCTTACACTCGCAGCCATCGATGACTGCTGACGTCAGTAGTCAAACATCAATCCTTAAACCAAATTGTATTTTAACCTTTGGTAGATCGAAATTTGCTTTTTTGAATGATTATCCATTTTTAATTGATCTCACATGTTTTTCCTTACTTCTGTTTTTTCGTACTCTTGTCAAGAATTCTTCTTGAAGTCCAAAGTACATTTTTTTGTTTTTCCTGTTTTTGTCTTTCTTTTTTCTAGTTGACCTTTTTCAGCACAACTTGAAGGACAAATGTAAACATAGCTCGTGCCTTAGCTGTTAACAATAATTAGTATAGTGGTTGAGGTCGAAACATGTCAGGGTAACCAGCCGCCTGGGTTCGAATCACACGCCAGACAGCCTGGCTTCGAATCCCAGGTCAGTCAAGAATGAAAATTATCAATAACAATTTTAATTAATCTTCCATGTTGTAAAAATTCCTTTCTTCATAAAAATAATTTAATGCAAATTAAATTCAATGAACTTAAGCCTAATTAAAATATCTAAATTTGGATTAAAAACCATTAACAGTTCAATAAAATAACCACAATACTAATTATTGTTAACAGCTAAGGCACGAGCTATGTTTACATTTGTCCTTCAAGTTGTGCTGAAAAAGGTCAACTAGAAAAAAGAAAGACAAAAACAGGAAAAACAAAAAAAAATGTACTTTGGACTTCAAGAAGAATTCTTGACAAGAGTACGAAAAAACAGAAGTAAGGAAAAACATGTGAGATCAATTAAAAATGGATAATCATTCAAAAAAGCAAATTTCGATCTACCAAAGGTTAAAATACAATTTGGTTTAAGGATTGATGTTTGACTACTGACGTCAGCAGTCATCGATGGCTGCGAGTGTAAGACGACAAATCCCTTTGAGAAGACCTAGTGGTTGAGGTCGAAACATGTCAGGGTAACCAGCCGCCTGGGTTCGAATCACACGCCAGACAGCCTGGCTTCGAATCCCAGGTCAGTCAAGAATGAAAATTATCAATAACAATTTTAATTAATCTTCCATGTTGTAAAAATTCCTTTCTTCATAAAAATAATTTAATGCAAATTAAATTCAATGAACTTAAGCCTAATTAAAATAAAAAAAAGTCTTTAATAAATTTTTACAAAATTTATTAAAAAGATTATCAGCAACCAGCAATGTATTTTGAAAGTTATTTTCTATTTTATTTAATATTTTATTAAAAAAAAACACTTTTTAGTAAAATACATGTAGATTTTGTTTATATACGCAAAACAATGTCGCATACTTTGAAAGATTAAAAACTTCAAATTGTGCAAACTCTCGAGATAGGTAACATTGATACAAGTCAAATTTTTCGTATGAAATAATGGATGTTGCTTATACTACATTTACACCTACACAAAATCTAGTAGATTTTAGTTAAAATCCTAAAGACATTTTTTGGCGTTTACAACAGTGCTTTTTGACATATTGTCGGATTTCATTTCCATAATAAAAACAGCTGATTGAAAAAGGAAAAAAATTGTATTGTAAACTCTTATTAGCAAAATGGAAAGCCAAAAACTAATTTTAAAAAAATAGAATTGGAATTAAGATTGTTGCGTAAAAAAAACACCAGCATTTGTTAAATATAAGGTCTCACAAACTGCTGCAAATATACTACCCGCAATAAATGATTCCTGGGAAAAGACGTTTGATACGGAAAAAGAGCAGCCAAATGGCGCGGAGTTTACTTACGACTATAACCCAAAAGGTGAACAAATAAGAGACAAAATTGCAAATTTTTAAATGTAACAATTTGATTGCAAAACAAATAAAAACTTAAAAAACAATATTAAAAGTATTAAAAGCGCCTCTTCATTGGAATTGCACAGCTTTTCCTTTTGTAGGTACGGCCTTTGTAATGCTACACAGTTTATATTAATATAATTTTCATACCGCTTATTTATTATTGGCTTATCCATTTTCACAAATGCTTATTTTTTTTAATTATTAATTTACCGCAAATGTATTTTCCCCGCTCTTTTTATTTATTTTTGAAATTTATTTTTTTTTTGTTAAATTGTCAGATTTTTCTTGTTCAGAGCTGTATTTTTTAGTACATTAGTATGAAATTAATAGTTGTTTCGTTGAATATTGCAAGATTTTGTGAGATTTTGCCAAAATCTAGTGACGAACTAGATTTTGTTTTGTATGGGAAATCTAGTAGAAATAAACAAGATTTCGCTCAAAATCCCTTAAGTACTAGATTTTGTGTAGGTGTAAATGTAGTATTAACATTTTTCACAGATTTGAACAGAGTACTAAGCTTTACAAAAAATAAATTAGAATAAATTTCAATACGGCAGTGTAATTAGATTTAGCGTTAACAGTGAATTTCACAAAATTGCATGATATTTTTTCTGGCCATATGAATCTAAGTTGGAATAAATGTTACCGCAATATCTATATGTGTTATGGTTTTATGCGAATTTAATTATTTTTCCAAAGTGGGCTTTATTTGGTTTTAGGCGCAATAAACTGTTTTCCGAGAGTAGGGTTTATATGGGGCCTAGTGTAAATTATTGACCGATCTTCACGAAATTGTGATTTCTCGTTGAACAAAACAGTGACGTTCCGAATTTCATTATTATAGCATTATTTATTACGGTTTTAGGCATATTAAACGGTTTTCCGAGAGTAGGCTTTATATGGGACCTAGTGTAAATTATGGACCGACCTTCAAAGAACTTAACAGTGTGATTTTAGGTCATATAAAACTGTGACGTACCAAATTTTAGTATGCTAGCGTTATTTATTACGGTTTTAGGCGTATTAAGCCGTTTGCCGTGAGTAGTGTTTTTATGGGGTCTATGGTCAATTATAGACCGATCTTCACGAAATTTAACAGTATAATTTGCAGTTGTATAAAACGAATTCGTGCAAAATTTAATATCATTCCATGCATTATTGCAGCACTTATGATAGTTTTTGTATTAAAATTATCAATTTTTTTAGGGTGGTTGTTCCACATTTTGATTCATAGATCCCAAACTGCTTAGGGTAACTACAAGCAATTTGAGACCAAGTTTGTTCTTTTCGTTTGCGTTTTTCGAAAGTGAGCGTGTTTTAAACAAACGGACAGAGAGACGAACATGGCTAAATCGACTAAGAATTACTCAAGGAGCCAGAATATATATATTAGGGTGGTTATTAGCTATATCGAAAAAAAAATTTCCTGACTTTTTCATACTCTCGTTCCCCAAATCGATGGGTATTAGGGAAAAACTATCATTAAAAAAATTTCAGACGAATCAGTTTATATTAAGGCACGTCCTTCAATGTTTGAAAAAATGTTTTTTTTTTATTTATGTCTAATAATTTAATTAATATAAATTTTATTAAAAATAGGTACTTCAAAAAGTTATTGTCCGTGATGTTGGTAACAACATAGTCCTAAACGAATTTCTGTAAATCGTATATTTAAAAAATAAACTACAAATGATCGAAAAAAGCCCTATACTTCATATTAACATGTTCATAAAATGCCCATTTGTTTCACAACCAGTGTTCTTTAGATTTTCATAAGGCCATACATATGAAAGTATGTATGCGTAAGCATACATTATTAGCAACTAATAATGTAAATACTAACTTTAACAAGGCATGTAAAAAAAATTACGGTTATATGCTTTGATAGAAGTTTAGTTTATCTTGTGTATTAAGAATTTGTGTTTGCAAATCATTTGAATATTAAAAGTGGAGGTGAACGTTTGAAAATGAGCTCAAGAAGTTTACGACAACATATATACTTACTTGGAAAATGTTCTACAAGTTTAGGTGGGAGTAAATTACCATCAAATAAAGAAGTGTTAAAAGTTTTGTTTTTTAATTTACGTGTGGTGACACTTGATTTACGAAAGAATGTAAAATTAGTGATTGAGGAATTATTGATATTTTTGGAGAAAGCTAGAATTCCAACAATAGACAAACAACATTGTATAAATAAATTGGAGAAACTTCACTCCGAATGGAGGAGTCTATTCAAAAGTTCTAAGAGACAAACTGAAACTCAGAGTGAAAAAGTGAAATCTTGGGTTCAAAAAATAGATTATCTTTTTGATATACGTGCTACAAGTAATTAAAATTGATAAAGATAAGCAATTTTTGTTGAACCAAAGGAAATATGGTAGGCCTGGTTTTATGTATGGCATAGACCATAAAACTATGAAGGTGGAATTAAGACCTGAACAACGTCGTCAACAAATATCTAATCAGAGAGAACGCATCATCCGTGAAAAATCAGCAATAGGTATGGTAACACTTTAACAAGTTTGACTTCTCTTAACTTTATTGATTTGCAGAAGAAACTTTGCATTTGTCATCATCAACATCAGAAAGTGAAAGTGATGTGATATGTATTGCTCTACATACAAATGTAGTTATGCAGTTTTCTAATTCCTTTGTATATACACTATTTTTTAATAGCCTACTGAAGAAATATCAATAACGCATACACCAGCTAATCCAAAAAAAAAACGAGGCTTAATAGAAGTTTTTACCCAAAAACATGATGCTTGCATGATAAGCGACAGAAAAGCAGTGAATATTCTTATTGCGACAGTTGAAGCGTTAGAACTAGATCCACAAAATTATATTATAAACAGAAGTTCTATCCGAAATGCAAGACAAAGAATGCGAAAAGAGCACGCTTTAGTTCTTAAGAAGCAATTCAAAGCCATGACACTAGATTAGGGTTGCCAGTCGGGCTTGTTTTGGCTGGATTTTCCAGCTTTTTAATGGCCTGTCCAGTTTCAAGCTAAAAAGAAATTTGTCCAGCTAAAAAAAATTTTCCACAAAATGCTCTTAATATTTATTGCTTTAAAATAGTTTTTATAAATTTCCTTATTGGAACATAATGCATCTGCAATAGCGCCATCATTTCTATTTTAGATTTAATTCGTATGTACAGTACTATTTCCATCACAGTACTATTTCCATACTCAAGAGCTGAATATGCAAGATTTTTACATCAATTTTTTACTTAAGATAAATATATATTTATCTTAAGTAAAAAATTGATGTATATATAGGAGCGATAATTAATTCTACATTAAAATAAGAAACCAGCAAATGAGAGGTATGTAGATGTATAGAACATATGAATGAACTGAAAAAATTTAAGTTTAGTTATATTTTGTTATGTTAGTATTGTAGTAAAGTATTATAAAAAAAACAATGTAATAATATTAATGTCATACTCGTACATTGGGTATTTTTTAATAAAATTTTTTGTACAATAAACAAGTAACTTTTCGTGAAAATTTTATTTTAAAATGTCCAGCTTTTTTTTTAATATCCCGCTTTTTTAATTCACATGTCCAGCTTTTTGATAATCTGGATCTGGCAAGCCTACACTAGATGCTCTATGCTTGCATTGGGATGGAAAGCTATTATCCGCTTTAACTGGAAACGATAAAATTGACAGGCTGCCTATAATTATTTCAAGCGGATGCAATGAGCAGTTGCTTCAAGTTCCTTCCTTAGAAAGTGGAACCGGAAAACAACAAGCATTAGCGGTTTGCACTGACAATCAAGAATGGAACCTTCAGGACCACATAAAAGCCATGGTATTTGACACAACAGTCGTCAATACCGGTCGTATAAATGGAACCTGTGCTATCATTGCAAATTTCTTTAGAAAAATCACTTTTATGGTTACCATGTAGACACCATATCTATGAAGACTGCGTGGACAAAATTTAATTTACAAAATTTACCGTAATGTTTCGAGCACCGGGTGCAGTTCATCACGCTTGGTGGATGTCATAAGGTATTTACAGCCTAAAAATGTTTTTGTTTCGCGAAGAGTTTAAATTGCCGAAACAAGAAGAAAATGACTTGCGAAAAATTTGCATTTTTATAGTAACAATATACGTCGAAGCTTGGTTTTCATGTAACTTACCAATTCATGCCCCCTATAATGATTTTTTGTTCTTGCAAAACGCATACTATTTTAAAAGTATTGACAAAGACTTGTCGCGAGTTGCCATTAAAAAAATGCAAAGCCAGCTTTTTTTGATTCAAGAGTACCGAACAGCACTAAAGCAAAAATGGTTGAAGCCCTTAAGAATGTTGGTGACGTTGATCAAAATATAAAGCGACCCATTATTGCTAATCAAAATATTTCAACCGTCATAGACATTGGAATTGAACAATTTGTGTCCATGGAAACAAAACTTTTTTTCGAAAGATTCCTTATAGATCAAGAGTTCTTAAAATCAAATTCTGAAGATTGGGACGGGATTGCTTCTTTTGTTAAAGACAAAGAAATTATTGGGCAATTAAGAGTAGTCAACGACACTGCGGAAAGGGGAGTCAAGCTAATGAAAGAATATAATTCGTTACTGACCAAAAATAAAGAGCAAAAACAATATGTATTACAAGTTGTCCAAGATTATAGACGCAAATATCCCGGCTGTATTAAAAAATCAATAACAAACTAATAAGAAAACTCTCTCAAATATTAAACAAAATTATAATATTTAGTAAAATAAAAGTAAACAAGTTGAATTTAGATTTATGTTAAATCCGATAATAACGAGTTTTTTTTATGAGTAATTAAAAAAATCAATATTCATATTTTTGTTAGTTAGGGCGTTTTGCTTTTTGGGTGACGACATGTTTATGCAGGTTATGTCAAAAAGCCATGAGCAAACCAGAAATATTTTTTATGAATAAAGAAGTAAATATTTATTAAAGTATAATTTAATTTTTGAAATTTAAGCCAAAAATTAAGGATTTTCTCAAACTTCGGTGGGCCTGTGACATGCCTTAATCTTCTCTGATGGCCCTAAAAATTTTTTTTGTAGTGTTTTACTAATAACAATCGAGTTAGAATTTGAGACTTGATAAAATCCAAATTTTTAATTTTAAGAACCCCCCTAATATATATAATAGGTCTTAGATGAATAATAAAAAAGTTTCACACGGAATGACAAACTTACTATACAATCATTCACCACAAGTGGTGGTGGAGGGTATAAAAATCAAAAAACATTTAATTCCGAACGGAAAGTGCCATCTTTTTCGAACTTTGCTTAAGCAAATTATAGACTTATTAAACTTAACACAAAGTTTCCTTAAGTTCAATATGGTTTGACACATATGATTTACATGTTTCCGCAGAGTTACTTAAGCAAACTTAAGCATATTATAGTTAGGCCTTTATATTTATTTTCTAAGATATGCTACGAATGTTATGTATTTGTGGGGCATTCCACGCCAAATCGGATTTTCCTAATTTTGTGATATTTTTTAGTACACTTCAAAAGGGCATTCCTGGGTCATTTTGACATTTTTTTTTATTCCTCCTTCAAAGAAGTCTTTTTTTCGATTTTTGTATAATATTATTTTTTAGATGCTTTTTACAGAAATAATTTTTTTACACAAAGATTTTTAGATTTGAAATTTTAAATCGTGTTTTCTTCGAAATTTTGAAAATGTGTAATTTGAAACTTCTATCCATCGAACAACTTTTAACATAAAAACATATTTTTAATCCAAATTTTTTATATTTTAATCAGGCTTAAGTTCATTAAATTAAATTAAATTTTCATTCATTTATTTTTATGAAGAACTTGGAGGAAGAATTCTTGACAAAAAGTATGACAAACAGAAGTAAGGAAGAACATGTATATTAATTTAAAAAAAGGATAATAATTCACAATAACAAATTTAAATCCACCAAGTAAAAATCCCATTTGGTTTAAAGATTGATGTTTGACTATTGACTGCCAGCCGTAATCAATGGCGGTGAGTGTTAAACGGCAAAGATTTCTGAAGAGATAGTGTGGTTAGGTTATGAAGGGTTATGCGCCCAAGGGCACACCTCCACTCGTAGACCAATGCGGTCCATTGTAAATAGTGTGGTTACTATCGAAACATGTCAAATCAACTTGTGTTGTAAAATTCCTTTCTTCATAAAAATAATTTAATGAAAATTAAATTTAATGAACTTTAGCTTGATAGAGACATAAAAAATTTCGATTAAAAACTATAAACAGTTCAATAATAAAACAACAATACTAATAAAAAAAAATATTGTTTTGTAAAATCGATAAATATCACAAAATTGGGGAAATCCAAAAAATGTTTGTTTTAAACCATCCGATTTGTCCCATATATATGTAGGGATGCAAACGATACATATGTGGATGTTAAGAAAACATCGATTTATCGTTTTTAAGCATAGATTTTAACATCGATGTTTTGATGGACGATACATCGACATTAAAACTAAAAAATATCGACATTGCCCATATAATATTTTCATTTATTTACATATATTTTTACACTTTTTATTAATTTTAATTTTTTCAATTAAACCATTTCAAAACACAGCCGTACAAAGTACATACATATGTAGTACAGACCTGCATAATAGGCATTGCATAACTACATATACATATGTAATAAGGTCTTTTTAAACTAAAGAAATGTTAAATTAATTTTGGAGACTGTATAATAGTGTGATAACTTTTTGAATTTTTTTACAATATCAGTTCACCCAAGGTAAAATCGTGTAAGGCATGGAAACATATTAAGAACTGCATTTTTATTTTATTGATATCGTTAAAAAAAGTACACGCGCCAAACACCACGAAGTTTTTAATTAAAATGGCCTTTTATTACTGAAATTATATAATATTTATTTGAAAGTACTTTGCATTTCATGTAATTTTGTCGAGAAAATTCCATAAAAGTTTCCTTGACTGACTTTTTTGTTGGGTACATATTAAAAAAATTAAAAATTGGTGTATCGCATTTTTACCGATGTTTTTTTTTAACATCGATGCTTATCGTGGAACGATGTTGCTTCCCTATATATGTGGCGAAATTTTTTTTAAAAAATAGATGGGGTGACAAAAAATTACCAAAATATGGGTTTTACCCGTTTATTCCCTAAAACGGCCTAATTTCAAAAGAGTACCAAAAGCACCGCTTATTTTTCTAAAGTAGAACGATATGTATTACATTTTTTTGTTTCTCTTTTAGTTTTGGAGATAAAGGGTTACTAAATTTGCGATTTTTCCATTTTTTGTTCCCTAAACATTCGAATTTCCAATAGTCCCGTCATAGTGGATCGATTTGGGGAAAGACCAACCTCTGGTCCAAATTTCGAGTTTTTAACTTCAGGCGTTTAGGATGTGCGATGATGAATCAGTCAGTAACGTTACAATTTTATTTATCGTTCTTGTTTAACAACAGTGTGTTAACTAGGGATGTAACGAATACCGATACTGATATATCGGTGATACTTTATGTTTGCCGATATATCGGTATCGGCGATATTTTACTGTCGATACGCCGATACTTTTTTATAGTTTTTTTTTTTGAACAAACAATTTAATTTTCAATGTTTATTTTTTGCATAGCAACTAATAGCAAAAAATCAAACAGAATTATAAATTGTTTATTTTAACTCTTAAGCTGGAGGTCGGTCCACTCCACCCGTTTTTCCATTTTTCGAGACGCATGCTAAAGTAGAAAGTAATCCTATTTCATGTTTCGTTACGTACATTTAACGCGTTTGCTGTGTAACTTGTCAATAAAATTCTACACTACGATTTTGGGCTAATGCATAAACGCATTGAACGTTTTGCTTTGCACCGTAATCGTAAAACGTTCTCCCATTGATAAATCTTGTTTGTAATTGTACGTTTAGAGAATTTTCTAACTAAAACTAAAGGTAATTTCGCTACAAATTTTGGGTTACTTCAAAGAGACCACAAAATCCATAAGCAAAGCCACTGCCACATTTCTGACACTATTTCAATAGTTAACACTCTCCGAAAATTATTATAAAATACGATAAATGAATAAACTGGGATGCAGAATAGTTCAGATTCCCAAAGATTTGCGATTTACGTACCATTAGCTCTGAATGAAAGATTTGAGTGTTTAGAAAATAATGAAATCTATTGTTTATCTACAATTCTCTACTTCGATACAAAGCTACAAAATTTCAAAAACAATAGATCGAAAAAATGTGTTTTTGAGCTACTCAACATGACTCTACTTTCCGAACGTGTTGAAGAAACGGTCACCCCTACACCTAGTAAAAGTTCTGATTAGTCTACAAGAATTGACCCTTGGAGCGTTTGTGCAACTCTATAAAGAAAATTTGGAGAAGGATAATCCTCTGTCAATCCTACGATGTGTCTCAGCTAAAGAAGAGGTCTTGATATACCTAAGATTTTCTAATTTTTCTGAAGACGCAGATACGCTTGTTTACTAGCGTAATTAAATGTTATACTCAAAATTTAAGACCAGACAAAATTAAAATAACATTTAATATTTAAAACTTAAAACGATTTTTTCCTCAAAATTGGACGATTTTCAACCAATTTTATGTGGCAGCTATGGGTACCAGGTATGTTCATTAAGGAGAGTTGTCAATATTTACCCATGTAATGTCAAACATTTGAGTTTCAACATATTTTGCACTTTTTAGATACTGAAAACTTATATTTTCATATAAAAGGTCCGCCAAATAACTTTTTTTTTTAAAATGCTATAAAAAAAACTACTGAATATATTCTTAAATTTCTTTTTTTATTTGAAAGTACAATCCTTCCGGTTAATAATGGAAAATAATTTCATTCAAATGACTGCCTCGGCTGCCTGGCTTCACGAATATTGTCCTTTAAAGCGCCAATTGTCTCTGGCTTGTCGGCGTAACACTTATCTTTGACGGCACCCCACAAATAATAGTCCAACTTGTCAAATCGCAGCTCCGAATTGACGATCGCCATTGACTGTAACGGTCACTCCTTGCTCATTTTCGAAGAAAAATGGCCCAATTATGCCTATGGACCAAAAACCGCACCAAACAGTGACTCGTTTTGGGTGTATCGGCTTTTCAATGTATGCGTGCGGGTTTTCTGTGCCCCAAATGCGACAATTTTGCTTGTTTACATACCCGCCAAGATCAAAATGAGCTTCATCTGAAAAGATGATTTTTTTTGGCAAAATCGGCATCTTCTGTAAGTCGATCGCAGGCTCACTTAGCGAAGCGAAAACGCATTGGATGGTCAGTTGGCTTCAACTCCTGAACCAATTGGACTTTGTATGGCATCATACCAAGTCTTTATGCAAAATTCGTCTCAATGATGTCTCCGAAATGTTCAATTGTTGAGAAAGACGGTGAATTGATGTTGATCATGCACACTTTCTGCCACAGCAGCAATATTCTCGGCTGTACGCACTGTTTTTGGCTTTTCACGCTATGTTTTATCTATGAGGATGCCAGTTTCTTTCACTTTTTTCACAAGATAACGAACATACGGAGCTGACGGTGCTTCTCTTCTTCCAAATTCCGTACGCAATTTTCGCACACATTCTGCAACATTACCATGATTTTCAAAGTAATGTCACAATATTTCCCAGCGTTGTTCAAGCGTATACACAACCATATTCTTTCAGCGGAAGGATAAAATTTTTCAAAAAAACAAAATTGATATACATATGTATTTGATTTTTGACGCTTGTTTTAATTTTTTCCTTATTTTCGTTTGTTTGACTTTATATGGGTCTCAAAATTGAGAACAAAATTTATAATGACTATACCTTATATTTATTCTCCCATGGTTTTCTTTATGATCAAGTGCGATATGTATTTTGTTGGTTCCTTTGATGTTATTCCGGTTATTTTATAAATGCTTTACCAAAACTCGGTATTTTTATAAAGCAACTTTTCGGAATAACCAAAAACCGTCTTTTGAAAAAAGTCGAAAAATCGATTTCCCTAATATTAAATTTCATACTCTATTGGCGTTAGAAATGTTGGCCGTACATCCCCATTTGCAAAATTCCGGTTATTAACATGAAGATGAGCGTTATAATAATATGTAATTATATCAAAATATATAATTAAAACAGTTGTTTTAACAGTTTATTATACACACTAGCTTGCATTATTAATGTAGTTCAATGACATTAAGCTACACGCTTTAACGTACATCCATACATACAAACATACTCAACATGAGGTGAGATTCGCATGTATAAAATTATTATTGTTTTGTATTATGGATTTACTGAGATGAACAATTTTATACAATATTTTGAACTTATGAGTTTTGTTTTTTATCGATCTTTTTATGTCTTTGTTTCACAAATCGTTAGAAAGACAAAATAGTTGTTTTATGAAGGTTTCCTAAGAGTGATTTAACTTTTTGTAGTGTTGTGGTCAAGGTTTCTAAGCATTAATTATCAATGAAAAATATATTATTATTATTATTAACGATTCTGATATTAACTTAAGAAGTAAATGCATCTTTAATGATTCTTTTTTGGTTTTTTTCATATACGCTTTCGAACTTTACAATATGCTTGCACCATGTTCACTTTGTTTATGGAATAAAGAATTCCGACCATTCCAAGATATTTTGACAAAAACAACAATTTAATCATAATAATATATAGACTAAAGTTGGAAAATTAATGACATGATAATAACAACTATATTAATGGAAATTTAGTCGGGACAGCCTTCAAACCCAATTTGATTACAATAATAGATTTCAATTAAAACCAAAAGCTTTTTCATTTTTTTAAATACGAAACAAGTTATAACCTTGTTCACTGGGGGCCGTTTCCTTTACAGAAAAAATTAAAAATTGTCTCTAATCACCAAATTCATAATATCAATTTATAATTGCAAAAGTTCACCTAAAATGTTTGACAAATATTTTGCAAACATTAAACAATTAAAAATAAAATTTTTTATAAAATTTTTTTGATGTATTTCTTTACAATTTTTTAATAGAAATTAAATTTGTTTGCATTTTATTGCATTTAAAACAATGCCTAAAGTTTAACCCTCGTATTCAAATAATAATAATATAATAAAGGTTTACAAAACAAATTTTCTATGAACATTTTCGTTTATTAACGTTTGTTGAATTTAATATACGTTTATGAATACGATGGTAATTTCGTACTATCCTTGGCGCTGGTTCCTATTCATATGAAAACGTAGAAAACCCAAAAGAAAAACAAGCCACATTCGCGTTTTTAGGTGTTTCCGTTAGTTGTTCGTATGCGTGTTGGAGAACTTGTTCTTTAGGCGTTGCTCTCTGGGTAGTCAGCAGTCTATATCTCAAGCTTTAACAGCATAAAATTAACACCTTTATTAAACAGCGGTTGACCAAAGTCTCAAATTTATAATATCAAGCAAACAAGTTGTTGATTTTGCACCTATTACTAAAATGATTATATTCATTACTAAATATTGTAAAATTGTGAATTTTTTTATAAATTATATTTTTAATTAAAAAAATTATCAAAAAACTTTGCCATTTCAAACAATGTGTTAATTTATTTAATTAAATTTTGACAATTTTACAAGTTTAAATTATTTGATATTAAGAGAAAAAAGTCAATTAAGATTTTTTGTTAGTCAATTAATATTTTAATTAAAAATTTATTTCAAAACAACTTAAAAGTAAGTTAAATCAAAATTACATTTTAATATTAATTTTGTTTCAACTAAAAAAATAATTTATTCAATTATCACATTATTAAAATTTAAATACTCTTTAAACAATTTTTTTATAACCCACCACCACTAGTGGTGAATGACGGTATACTAAGTTTGTCATACCGCGTGAAACTTTTTTATTGTACATCTTAGAGCCCATAAAGTATATATATGAACTAAAGTATATATATGGCTCCTCGAGTAATTCAAAATCGATTTAGCCATGTCCAAACAAAAGAACAAACTTGGTCTCAAATTGCTTGTAGTTATCCTAATCAGTTTGGGATTGAAATCAGGCAACATCGGTTCAGTAGGATCAGGACTATTTTGCACGAATTTGCGCTATACGACTGCAAATCATACTGTTTTATGTGACTAAAAATCACACTGTAAAATTTCGTGAAGATCGGTCTATAACTTACCCTAGGCCCCATATAAAGACTATTCCCGGAAAACAGCTTAGTACGCCTAAAAACGTAATAAATAATGCTATCATAATGAAATTCGGTACGTCACAGTTTTATAAGACGATTAATCACACTGCTAAATTTCGTGAAGATCTTCCGGAAAACAGCTTAGTAAGCTTAAAATCAAATAAAGCCCACTTTGGGACAATAATTAAATTCGCCTAAAACCATAACAGATATAGATATTGCGGTAAAATTTTTTCCAACTTAGATTCATATGGCCAGAAAATATATCATGCAATTTTGTGAAATTCACTGTTAACGCTAAAACTTATTACCATAGGTCCAATAATTCGCCATAGGTTCAATACAAATTGCCCTCCTAAAAATCATTTTAGTTCAGAAAAAACTGTTACGAATCATTATATTTTACTGAAGCCAGTTCAAAATTCTAACAAGAAACGCGTAAAACTTTCTTAATGTCGGTCAATAATTTAATATAGGTCTAAACCGCAACCAGTTTTAATGCTGACGTTCGTGTTTGTGAAGCTTAGTTAATTATATATACAGTTGCACAGAAAACTATACATACCCCCTAAAAAACTGCATTTTGTGTAAAACTGTAAACATTTTATTAACAAAATTTATAGAGCCAAATTGCATATAAAAAATAAAATTTAAAAAAAAAATTTTTATTAAAAAAATTAAAGAAATTCAGATTTTAAAACACAAAAAAGTATACATACACAATATATGAAACCCCGTTTTTATAAAAAACAACTGAATTATTAATATTTTGTTGCACCTCATTTAATCTCTAACACAGCATTTAGTCGTCTTTTCATAGAATATACGAGCTTACTGGTGGTTTCCAAAGAAATTTGGGACCATTCTTTCATTAAAGCGTTTTTCTGATTCTACGGTCCAATTCCTCCCTTAAATTTTCAATTGGATTTAAGTCAGGCGACTGGGGTGGATAATGCAGCTGTCTTGGTACATTGTACAGTAACCATTCCTTAACAATGGCCGCTGTAAGCTTAGGATCATTATTTATTGAAAATGAAATCAAATAGAAAAAACAATATGTAACGGTAAATTTCTGGAACAGGCTTTGTTTACCAGATTTATTGCATACAGTGACAAGTAGAATGGAACACCAAAAAGTATTAATATAATATAACATCTTAATTCAACTTAATTTTTTTTAAGGTATCTACATCAATATTAAAATGTTTGAGCATTAAAACAGGTATACACTTAAGTTCCATAATTTTCTCTCTTAAAGTTCTAAATATATAATTAAATCAATTTTGTGACACGCCCACTTCTCCAATCGGGCCCATATTTGTACTCAGCATTCTTTCTAAGGGGGCAAGACAAATTTTAAAATGTTATAAAATTTAAAAAAAATTATTGCCTCTAGACGTGTCAAATGTATGACCGACCACGCTTTATTTTTCATCCCCAAAATTTACTTCTTACATACCTACGCGCATATATTTCGGAAGTTTTGTATTGATATACAAGATTCTTGTACCTAATTTGGAAACTTTGATTCTTGTAGTTCCCCAGAAATACAAAAATCTATAATGTCCTTGTATGGTAGATGCCACGCTCAACATTCCAATCCTGTAAATTTTTTTTGGATTGGGTTGTCAATAGAAAACTATAGACACACCAGTTATGTGTACCAAATTTGGACAATTTTGCTCTTACCGTTCTTTAGATATAAATAAATCTATTTTGTGCCACGTTCAGATATACAGAAATTTATATGGTCTTTGTATGGGAGGTGCCACGAACACTAAAAAGTTAAAAAATATATATATAGCGTATAAATCCTTCCAGACCATCAGTAAAATACTGTAAATATTTCATAAAGATCGTTTTAGCGGTTTAGGCGGCTATAAGGTACAAACAAACAAACATACATACAGTGGCTAACATTTAAAGTCGGGCAGACGCACGAAAATATTTCTGCACGCTATATCTCTGTTTTGATAATAGAAAATACATCTAAATTTTGTCTATATTATTACAAAAACTCTTTTATTTAAAAATAAAAAAAAAAAAAAATTATTCTAAGTTGCGTTATAAAATGTACATGAAGGTTAAACTTAGCAAAAGTCTCTTTTCTGTCTCACATTCAAAGTCGGGCATTATATAAAAATACAATAATACTTAAAAAAACACAAAGTAAGTATTTTGTTGCGCCACCTTTTTGATTCCTAACAGCATGTAGATGGCTTGGCATCGATTTAATTAATTTTTTCCAAGCATCGGGACTAATCTTATTGCACTTATCTTGCAAAGCACTTTTCAAGATTTTTTTTGATGTATACATTTGTATGTATACATAGATTATTTTATTTAACGAATGTTAATGGACCGGAAGAAATATGAGCTATTTCATAAAACGTATGATTTAATTGTAATAAATATGTCAACTTTTATTCTTTAATTTCTAAATAATACTTAAATTGGGTCGTGAATAATATTTATTTTTTGGCTGACAAATTACGATTTTTAATAACTTTTATTTTTTGCTTGATATATAGCAATTATTTCTTGATTTCTATATTTTGCAAAAAATATAACTTGTTATTTTGGCATTATGGGTTAAGCCAAATCTGAACTTGCTAAATATAATTGTAAAAAAATTTCAAGAAAATTTAAATGTGAATCTGCAAATTTCGTTTCAACTTAAAATATAAAAATAATGTTTTTTTTTTAACAATATACAAAAATCCGGAAATAGTCGCTATATATCAATCAAAAAATAAAAATTTTAAATAATCGCTGTGTGAAAAAATTAACTGAAATATAATTTTTAATTATTTTTTTTTGTATAGAATATAAAAATTCAATAAAAACGAACATTTTTGTCCATAAAAGTTGATATATTTAAAATCCCGAAAAATCCCGGAATTTACCGTTTGGCATCCCTAATTGATACCGAAGCTATTTGTACCAAATTTGTAAACTTTTATTACTACGATTCTTCAGATATAAAGAAATTTTTAATTATTTTTTTTGTATAGAGTATAAAAATTCAATAAAAACGAACATTTTTGTACATAAAAGTTGATATATTTAAAATCCCGAAAAATCCTGGAATTTCCCGTTTGGCATCCCTAATTGATACCGAAGCTATTTGTACCAAATTTGTAAACTTTTATTACTACGATTCTTCAGATATAAAGAAATAAATTTTTTATTTGTATAGGAGGTACATATCCCACTTCTCCAATATCGCCCATTTTTTTAAATATTAGCTATTTATAACACAGCTATGTATGTGTATACAATGTAAAAAATTTGTCTTCTACCGGTCTTCTCCAATCCCACCCACCTTTTGACGGATGTTGTGTATTGATAACCAAGATCCTCGTATGTAGCTTATTTGGAAGTTTTGGCTCTTGCCCTTCTCTAGATAAACAGTAACCTATAATGTCTTTGTATGGGAGGTGCCACACCTAATTCCCACCGATTATTTTTTAGAGAGGTTGTGTATTAATAACCAACACGATTGTACCTTTTTTGGGAACTTTGGCTCGAGCCGGATATACGGAAAAAAACAACAATGGATATATAGGTTAAATAAGGTACAAATTTTTGTTAATGTCTCAGCCATTTGTGAACCGATCATTTTCAATGCGTACTATAACGGAGTATATGGAGGGCTCAGAGCTAAAGCGAACCAAATCCAGAAATCAATTTGGAAAATATTTTGAGTTTAAGTAAGTGAACACCCATTAATTTCTGGAGCCATTGAATTAGGTTTATTACCGTTACCTTAGGAAGGAAAGACTTATTGATTTAGTCCGTTGCAGAGCTGGATAGAGTTAAGCTTTACGGAGAATTTCGTACCTGTTTTGAAAAACATACATGTATTATAATTTATGACTTGGTTCAGTTCAACTCTATAGATGAAGGAGCTATTTAAAATAACAAGAAAACTTGCTGGAAGCAACTTCAGTGGGTGCTCTCCTGTTTTAGATGATGTAAACGGCGTTTTAGTAACAGCTAAACAAGAACAACTACAAGTTTGGAAAAAGCACTTTGAAAAGACCCTTAACATTGTACATAGGGAAGAAGATAGATTTCAAATAAGAAGGCGACTAAGTCAAGATATTCGAATTAACGTTAATGAGGTACGTGCGGCAATTAAGAGCATGAAATGTGGGAAGGCTGCAGGTAATGACGGTCTGCCAATAGAGTGTTTCAAAGCTGAACCATATGTGATGGCAGAAATTTTGTACCCCCTCTTCAGTCGAATTTGGAGTACTGAAAGTTTTCCTATAGAATTGAAAGAATCAACAATCGTCAAGCTTCCCAAAAAGGGTGATAAGAAAAAATGCAATAACTGGAGGGGAATTTCCTTACTCCCTGTGGTTTTTAAAATATTTATTAAAGTCGTCCTTGAAAGAATTGCAGAAACACTTAATGATAGTATACGTAACACACAGGCAGGTTTCCGCCCTTGAAGATCGTGCACAGACCAAATCAGTACTGTACTTATCTTGATTGAGCAAGCAGCAGAATTTAATTCGACAATGTACCTTGTTTTTATAGACTACGAGAAAGCCTTTGATGCCCTAAAAAGAGAGTACATATGGATGGCATTGGACGCAAGGGGAATCCCCCAAAAAATAATAAACATCTTAAAAAGCAGTTACGAAAATTCAACATGTAGGGTGTTACATGATGGTGCTCTTAGTGATACTTTTACAACAATCAGCGGCGTAAGACAAGGATGTGCGTTATCACCACTACTATTTATCACAGTAATGGATATCGTATTTGATGATATAGACGAATTGCCTGTGGGTTTAAATTGGAGAATGTACCAAAGATTAGGTCATCTTGAATACGCAGATGATGTGGTTCTGTTAAGCAACAAACAGACCGATATGCAAACCCTTATAACATCTCTTACAACTGAATCAATGAAAGTAGGTCTGAAGGCAAACATATCAAAGACGAAGGCAATGAGAGTTAACACAACAAATTCCGATAAATTCGCAGTTAACGCTCAAGAATTCGATGATGTTACCAGTTTTGAATATCTTGGCAGCATAATTAGCACAGATGGCGGGACGTTGCTAGATGTACAAAACAGATTAAAAGAAGCCAAGGGCAGTTTTGCAATGTTAAGCAAGGTATGGACATCCAACACAATCACCAATTCAACGAAAATTCGTATATTTGACTCATGTGTTAAATCTACACTGTTGTTCGGTTGCGAAACCTGGTTCCTAACCGATGCACTCAGCAGGAAGTTGCAAACGTTCATCAATAGATGTTTACGCAATATCCTAAGAATTTGGTGGCCGCAAACTGTGTCAAACGAGGATTTACTTAATAGAACCAGACAACTACCAATTAAAAACGAAATACAGAAACGTAAATATGGTTGGCTGGGGCACACTCTCAGAAAAGGAATTGATGAAATAACACATTCTGCCTTGGAATGGAACCCACAAGGACGGCGCGATGTTGGTAGATCTAAAACGACCTGGAGGAGAACAGTTGCAGCTGAAACTAGAAAATCATTTAACCAGTTGCGGTACATAGCTAGGAATAGAACGGAATGGAGAAGTTTTGTAAAAAATATTTATTTGTGATTAGACTTATGTAGTTCGAATTTCATGAATTGTAAATAAGAACATGTCATAATAATAATAATCAGTTCAACTTTGAGCCCTTCATATATTACAACCTAACCCTCATCATTTCTGTGTTCTTCGGAAAACCCATTTCAACATACGCAGGGACAGACTGATATCGGTAAATCAACTTCGCTACTCATAAGGACACAGAATATAAATATACTTTATAGGGGCTAAGATCAATATCTAAAACGACCTGGAGGAGAACAGTTGCAGCTGAAACTAGAAAATCATTTAACCAGTTGCGGTACATAGCTAGGAATAGAACGGAATGGAGAAGTTTTGTAAAAAATATTTATTTGTGATTAGACTTAGTTCGAATTTCATGAATTGTAAATAAGAACATGTCATAATAATAATAATCAGTTCAACTCTGAGCCCTTCATATATAACAACCTGACCCTCATCATTTCTGTGTTCTTCGGATAACCCATTTCAACATACGCAGGGACAGACTGATATCGGTAAATCAACTTCGCTACTCATAAGGACAAAGAATATAAATATACTTTATAGGGTCTAAGATCAATATTGTAGAAATAACCAACGGAATGACAAACTTATATATACCATTTTACCATTAGCGGAGGGTATGAAAAACAATAGCGCTTCTTACTATTATTATGTGATAAGAACTGTCAAATAGCAGTAAAGTGCACTGTTGGCAATTTAACATATTTAATGATAGAACTAGCATTTTTTTTAACTTAAATTAGCATGAACAAAAGCTAGCACATTGCAATTTTTTCAGTATTTTCCCAAAATTATTTCGATTGTTTTTAGCTAACGTGATAAATTACTTTTATTTAGAAAAGGCGTATCTAACATACAATTTTTTTTTTAAGTTTAAGACATACAACTTGATAAAAAAAGAATGCAGACAAAAGCTTATGCATATTTTTAGAACTATTGTAAATGCAGGATTGTATATATTAGATATGTCTTTACTAAATTAAAATTACATAATTCGTCATACAAAATTTTGAGAGTAATCCTATTTCTATTACCCTGTGAATTATTTCAAAATCAATGTGTGCTCTAATTTTTATCGGTTTTTTACCATCACCAGCTGTTAAAGCATTAAAGCACTAAAAAATAAAAACAAATAATAACATGAACAAAGAAAAGTAAACAATCAAAAAAGTAAAGGATTAAAATTTTAATTATAAAATTTTAATAGAATCAAAAATGGAATGAAATCAAAAAAATATTGATAAGAAGAAGGGCATTCGCAAAATTGGCAGAGGACACGAGTATGGTTATGGACAACCTATTGAATGTACAGGAAGCATATTTGCAGCTTTTGAAAGAGCTAAAATTATTATATGGCAACCACGCAGCTCGCCCATTTTTTTTCGCCATATCTCCAACAATTCCCGCTCGCTGCATTGACGCCATTTGCTTACAGCTTTTCTATTTACTGAAAATAATTATATTATATAATTATTTTATATATTTCTTTAAAATAATAATTTTTACTTACTTTTTCTTTCCATTCTTAACACATGTAACATCAAACAAACAATTAAATGGGCTCTATATGATAAATACATATATATTATGTATTAACTAAGCTTCACAAAAACGAACGTCAGCATTAAAATTGGTTGCGGTTTAGACCTGAATTAAATTATTGACCAACAATAAGAACATTTTATGCGTTCCTTGTTAGAACTTTGAACTGGCTTGAGTAAAATATCATGATTCGTAAAAGTTTTAGCCGAACTAAAATAATTTTTAGGAGCGTTATTTGTATTGAATCTATGGTAAATTATTGACCAATCATCCCAAAATTCTGAAGACTGATTTCTGGTATTACAAAAAATAAATTAGAATAAATTTTAATACAGCAGTGTAATAAGTTTTAGCGTTAACAGTGAATTTCACAAAATTGCATGATATTTTTTCTGGCCATATGAATCTAAGTTGGAAGAAATGTTACCGCAATATCGTAATCTGTGATGGTTTTAGGTGAATTTAATTATTTTCTCAAAGTGGGATTTATTTGGTTTTAGGCGCAATAAAATGTTTTCCGAGAGTAAGGTTTATTTGGGGCCCATGGTAAATTATGGACCAATCTTCACGAAATTTGGCAGTGTGGTTTCGCGTCCTACAAAACTGTGACGTACCGAACTTCAATTTGATAGCATTATTTATTACGGTTTTAGGCGTACTTATCGGTCTTCCGGGAATAGGGTTTATATGGGACCTAGTGTAAATTATGGACCGATCTTCAAAAAATGTTACAGTGTGATTTGTGGTCATATGAAACTGTGACGTACCAAATTTAAGTATGCTAGCGTTATTCATTGCGGTTTTAGGCGTACTAAACTGTTTTCCGCGAGAAGGGTTTATATTTTGGCCCAGTGTAAATTATGGACCGATCTCCAAAATATTTTACAGTTTGATTTCTGGTCCTATAAAACTGTGACGTACCAAATTTTGGTATTATAGCGTTATTTATTACGGTCTTAGGCGTACTAAACTGTTTTCCGGGAGTAGGGTTTATATGGGGCCTATTGTAAATTGTGGACCGATCTTCAAAAAATTTCACAGTGTGATTTCTGGTTCTATAAAACTGTGACGTACCAAATTTTAATATGCTAGCGTTATTTATTGCGGTTTTAGGCGTACTAAACTGTTTTCCGGGAGCAGGGTTTATATGGGGCCAAGTGTAAATTATGGACCGATCTTCAAAAAATTTTACAGTATGATTTCTGGTCCTATAAAACTGTGACGTACCAAATTTCAATATGATAGCGTTATTTATTACGGTTTTAGGCGTACTAAACGGTTTTCCGCGAGAAGGGTTTATATGGGGCCTATGGTCAATTATCGACTGATCTTCACGAAATTTAACAGTATGATTTCCAGTCGTATAAAGCGATTGCGTGCAAAATTTTATGTCATTCCGTGCATTATTCCACCATTTATGTTAGTTTTTGTATCAAAATTATCAATTTTTTTTGGGTATTGGTTCCACATTTTGATTCATAGTTCTGATCCTACTAAACCGTTGTTGCTGGATTTCAATCCCAAACTGCTTAGGATAACTACAAGCAATTTGAGACCAAGTTTGTTCGTTTATTTTGCGTTTTTCCAAAGAGAGCGTGTTTTCAACAGACAGACAGACGGACAGACAGGCGGACGTGGCTAAATCGACTACTTCATTCGAAAAAGTGTGAAAATTAAAATGTTGAGTTAATACTCTCTTTTGGATTAAATGCGATATTGATGTAAATATTAAGTCTGTTTTTGAATGAAAAACAATTTTAAAACCAACCGTTTCATTACCAAAAAGTAGACAAAATATCACGATATTTTTACAACGGGTTGATATGAATATAACTTGTCGATTTTTTCGAAAAAGTACAATATGTATATAATTATTAATGTTATTTCTTGTTATTTTTCATATTTTACAAATAAATTGTAAACGTAAGAGAATTTCAAATTTAAAAATGATTCAATATGAATTTTTTAAAGCTGCATTATTTTTTTTTTCTAACTTAAATCATCTGTTAAAATTCAATTTAAAAACCTTTTTGATTTTGTTTTAAGAATAAATTTTTGCATCTATTTTGATTTAGTTTTAATGTTAAAAAATTAACGGATTTTTATACCCTCTACCACTAGTGGGATAGTGAGGATATACAAATTTTGTCATTCCGTGTGAAACTTTTTTAATATTCATCTCAGGCCTATATATATATAAATTATATATAAACTAGCATTTAACCCGCTACTTTGTTAGCGTCCCCTTTTCTTTCGTGGACATTTTTACGCCAAAGATTATGTTTCTAGGTTATAACTTGCTTAAATGCTAGCATTTAACCCGCTACTTTGTACTAGGTACGATTTTCACCCCTTAAAGATACGTTACGAATGTGATATATTTTTTATTTCAATGTTTATTGGTTACAAAGATAGATGACGTGGGAAAAAAGTTTTAAAATACAGGTTTTACCCGTTTTCTCCATAAAAAGGCTGAATATACAAAAAGTACCAGACGCCTGTCCGCTTTCTTTTATAAACTACAACGATAGGTATTACAGTTTTGGAGATATAGGGCTACCGAATTTACCCTTTTTACCCCCTAAACATTCGAATTTCCAAAAATCCCTTCTTAGTGGATCGATTTGGGGAGAGACCAAGCCCTGGTCCAAATTTCAAGGTTTTAACTTCAGGCGTTTAGACTGTGCGATGATAAATCAGTGAGTCAGTTAGTCAGTCAGTAACGTTACAATTTTATATATATAGATTATATCGGTGTATATTATTTGTTGTATTTTCGATATAAATTTCTTATTTTGTATTTTATTTCTTATTTTATTAGTCAGTATTAGAAACAACGTTTGCGAGATTCAGTAGTCATAGATTCGATCGACGCAAAAGCTGCAATTGACCCGTCTAGAGTCACCCAATTTCTTAAAATTTTATAACATTTAAAAATTTTTCTTGCCCCCTTAAGGGGTAGGCATGTTTGAAATATGCTGAGTACAAATATGGGCGCGATTGGAAAAGTAGGGGCGGCACAAAATAGATTTAACTATATAGAACGTTAAGAGAATAACATACCAAAATACACATAGCTGAAGGTTGGAGTGGATTAGTGGGCGTAGTACCTCACATACAAAGCCAAAATATATTTCTGTATATCTAGAGAACGGTAATAAGTAAAGTTTCAAAGTTGGTACAAATAGCTTGATGATCAATACAACATCAGTCAAAAAGTGGGCGTGATTAGACAAGTGGGTGTGACACAAAATAAAATCCCGTATATTTGAAGAACGGTAAGTGTAAAATTGTCCAAAATTTGAACAATTAGAATGATTTTCCATATACAGACATCTGTATATCTAGAGAACGATCACAGCTACCATTTACAACAGTGATTATAAATGAACTATATCTTTAAAAAGCCCACTGCCCTATTGTAGACATAGGCGGAACAACTTCAACATAAATACTATATAGATATCTGTGCAACTGGTGCCAATTTTCGTTTAGATCGGTCTATAATTTACCCGAGGCTCCATAGAGCTTGCTAAAACCGTAAAAATGTGAAACCGTGGTTTCGGGCTTAAAATGATTAAAACCGGGAGGTTTCGGTTCGGGTTTTCTTACAAATCTTGCATATTGCAGAGTTTGACTGGTGCTCTGATAATTTGAAATGTTTCCAAGCTCCAGATTTTAGTTCAGACATTTCTGAAATAAAATTAGTATAATAAAATAAGTAAAAAAAAGGTTTAATATGCTGCCAAATTTTATTGGTAATTAATATGACTGCGATTTCCATGCAAATGCATGTTTTTTTCGATGGTCTAAGAACGATGTCTACCAATTATCTTTCCGAATCATTGAATTTGCGTTAAAATGGCATCGATTTGTTTTTGCATATTTTGGTGTTAAATTTTCTTCTTTGACATTTTGAGTGATTATTATGTTTAATTTCCATGTTATAAAAAAAATACACCAAAAACATCTTCGATAAATAATAAAAAAAATTTTATATTTTATATGTTAATAAATTACTTTGGAGCTTTGCTTAAAATACAAGATTTTTCCAGATTTCGACAAAAAACCCTTCCAATTTTAACCGATGCAGCAACTTCTGAGTACTTTTTTTAAGTTTAAGAATTTTTGAAACAATGGAAAGTTGCCGGCTGTAATTATATAAAAAGTACGAGTTGTATATAATTTGCAAATTCTTTAAGCTAAATATATTTTAAAGTAAAACTGAAAACCGTGGTTTTTTTTGTCAGTTTTCGGTTTCTTAAAACCGCTGTTTCGATTTCGGGTAAAACCGAACAGCAATCCCTAAGGCTCCATATAAAATCTACTCCCGGAAAAAAGTTTTTAGGACTAAACGAACGTTTAGGATTAAAATTGGTTGCGGTTAAGACCTATATTAAATTATTGACCGACAATTAGAAAGTTGTATGCGTTTCTTGTTAGAACTTTGAACTGGCTTGAGTAAAATATCATGATTCGTAACAATTTTAGCCGAACTAAAATGATTTTTAGGAGGGTAATTTGTATTGGACCTATAAGAAATTATTTACCAATCATCCCAAAATTCAGAAGACTGATTTCTGATATTACAAAAAATAAATTAGAATAAATTGCAATACAGCAGTGTAATTAGTTTTAGCGTTAACAGTGAATTTCACAAAATTGCATGATATTTTTCCTGGCCATATGAATCTAAGTTTTACCGCAATATCTATATCTGTTACGGTTTTAGGCGAATTTAATTATTTTCCCAAAGTGGGCTTTTGGGCGTATTAAACGGGTTTCCGTTAGTAGGGTTTATATGGGGCTTAGTCTAAATAATGGACTGATCTTCAAAAATTTTACAGTGTGATTTCAGGTCGTATAAAACTGTGATGTACCAAATTTTAGTATGATAGAAGCATTGATTACGGTTTTAGGCGTACTAAAATATTTTCCGGGAGTAGGCTTTATATGGGGTCTAGGGTTTATTATTGACCGATCTTCACGAAATTTATCAGTGTGATTTCTAGTCCTACAAAACTGTACCGTACCGAATTCAATTATGATAGCATTATTTATGACGGTGTACGGCGTACTAAATTGTTTTCCGAGAGTAGGGCTTATATGCGGTCTAGAGTTTATTATGGACCGATCTTCAAAAAATTTTACAGTGTAATTTCAGGTCATATAAAACTGTGACGTATCAAATTTTAGTATGATAGGGTTATTTATTACGATTTTAGGCGTACTAAACTGTTAACCGATGTTGCTGGATTTCAATCCTAAACTGCTTAGGATAACTGCAAACATTTTGAGAAAAAGGTTGTTCTTTTCTTTTGCCTTTTTCGAAAGTGAGCGTGTTTTCAACAGACGGACATGGCTAAATCAACTTAGAATTACTCAAGTAGTCTTAGACGTATAATAAAAAAGTTTCACACGGAAAGTCAAATTTAGTATACCCTCATTCACCCCTAGTGGTGGTGGAGGGTATAAAAAAAAATTTAAATAAATCAAAATAAAATGTTAATAATTCTGGATTTTGTAAACGGTTAGTCCAACTGATATAAGATGCAGTTGCTAATAAAGGACTTGTGGTTGAGTTTAAGTTTAGGATTAGGGTCAATAGACATATCAGAAGGGACTCAACGCATTTTTATGTTTGTATGTGCAATACAACAGTAAAGTACGAAAAAGTACCAAAAAATCACTCTCATTCACTTGGGAACTTGCATGTTTAATTTTATGCTTCTAGGTCCAATTTTAACGGAAATTCAAAAAGTACCAGGTAAAGAACAAAAAAGTATAAAAAAGCTCCTCCTACATATTCTCATTCGCTTAGGGCATTGCATGCTTAATTTTATGTTTGTTCATCCAATATTAACGAGAATTAAAAAAGGTACCAGTTAAAGAACGAAAAGGTCCCAAAAAGATCCCTCAAACCAATTATCATTTACTCAGGACATTAAATGTTCAAGTTTTTGTTTTTTGGGCAGAAGTAGGCACAACTAAAACTGTGCTTGTATTGATGCTTATTAGTATTAGTTAGATGGCAGAAGTACCCACCAAAAAATAATATAAAAAATATAAAAAAATATGTTAGCATCCGCTTCATGTGCATTCGATGCTGTCTCATCGAAGACAAAATTAAAGAGGCTAAGAATACGTGTGAAATCTCTCAGCACAATTGTGCTATGGAGCGCCCACCATTGTTCTTGGGCCAATACTAACGGAAATTCAAAAAGTACCAGTAAAAATCAAAAAAAGTTCTAAAAAGCCCTTTTACCGATTATCATTCACTAAGGACCATGCATGTATAATTTTATGTTCATAGGTCCAATATTGGCAAAAAAAAAGTACCAGGTACAGACCTAAAAAGTACCAAAAGTCCTCTTACAGATTCTCTTTGACTCAGGATCTTGCATGTTTAATTTTATGTTTAATACTAACAGAAATTCAAAAAGCAAACGTTGACGAACAAAAAGTTTCCTCATCGGTTCTTATCCACTCAGGACATTGCACGTTGAAGTTTATGTTTCTAGGTCCAATTTAACCGATAACTAAATAAATTGCCGGTTTTAGAACCAAAAAGCTAAAGTATGAAATTAAATTTCCGGTATTTCCCCTTTTTGGTACTTATTTCTCCCCATTAAAGCATTAAAAATTTCAATATTGTAGTAGGAGCCCATAACTTATTACGTATATGTCAGTGAATAAAGAAAAATGTTTTGTAAAAAAGTACCAAAAATAGTTATGATTTTCACCCCTTAAACCCCTTAAATATCGAAGAAGTACCAAATTGGTATTTGTATTTTTTACATAAGTTTCAAATGTTATGTAGATAGCCCTTATTTCTATGTTTATGGGTTTAAAAGAGAGATGGGTTGACAAAAAAGTATTAAAATACAGGTCTTAGTGGGTCGATTTAAGGAGAGACCAACCCCTGGTCCAAATTTCAAGCTTCAGGCGTTTAGGCTGTGTGATGATGAATCACTGAGTCAGTCAGCCAGTCAGTAACGTTACAATTATATATATATATATAGGTTGCCTTATTTTTATACATATATACATAGCTACTGCAGATGTTACAGAAAAATTTATTTCATCTTTCATAAAAATATGTACATAGTCCCATACCTGCCTAGTGATCAAAGCATATTTTTGCTAACGCATTTCATATTTTCATATTTCAGGTTTTCATATTTACGTAGTTGTGCCAAAAATACTGACGGTACTCACTGTATATTTTCTTACACATAGATATTTTAAATGCAAGGCAGATAACCAAAACGCATTCATGAGTATTGAATAATATCTGCATACTATTCATGTATTTAAGTTTACTGAATGTGGTTGCGTGAAATATTGCCGTGCATAAGTATAAGTAATACACATTTGCAACGCATAATAAAGAGCTGTTGGTGTTATTTGTGCTATAAGTATGTGCATACACAATAACGAATAGCGTGAGTAAATACCTCTTTATATTACTCTTATGGGAACTTGTTGTTATTCTCTGGTTCAGACCTATTACATATTTGAAGTCCCACACGTAACCACTAGTTTTACTAAAAAATTATTTGCTTTTTCAAAACGTTTGGCTAGATTAAACATCATTTAACAATTTCTTATTTATATTTTACAATTATCTTATTACAAATTAAGTTTTGTAAATCAATAGACATTGATAAAACTAAAGCTAACGTTTGATCAATTTAATGGTCGCGCTTTTTTTTATGATTTTTTCGTCAAATATTTGTTAGGTCTGAACATACCTCAAAACAAAAACTTTAACGGCATTTAAAAATTTTTTGTATTTATAGTATTATAGTACCTATTATAGATTGAAAATTTCAATAGTGTCTAATTTTATACACTATTGAAATTTGCAATCGATTTCCGCCTCGTCTTTTGTTTATCCAATGGGCACCAAACTTCATAATAAATGTTTTTATATACAAAAGAACCAAATTATCCCATTCATTAACCTTTGAATTCACTTTAATTTTTTTTAACACCTCTAATGTTCTAATGTATATTAAAATTATATTTTTTTAGTACCGACCTTCCTTATCCGGAAGATTAAAAAATATAAACAAACTTATGTATACAATGCATATTATGTATTTATATTTAATTTTATCTACTAAGTATGTATTAGTGGGCTTGTAGATAATTTATGTTTGTTTGTATTTATGCTTATTTGGATATGAGTGTAGACATTACTAAATTATATTTTGATACTCACTTATTAAGTGACTGAACTAACGATAGATTTAACAACCTTCACTACGAATTGATGACCAAAAATGTGCTTGTACGTGCAAAAGTGCTTACTTCAGATAAAATGTCTCGTTCCGCAAAAGTGTATACTACAGTGCTGCCATTTGTGAGTAATTACCCGAATTTTGTGTAGTTTTTGCTGTCGTGGGTAGAGCATGGGTAATTTTTTTGAGGTGTAGATCAGGTGCAATTCGAAACTCTTTCATTTTAAAACAAATAATGTAAAGATTTGATTTTAGTGAAAATTTTTTTAGCATTTAAGATATTGTTGATCCAAAAACTTACAGTATTCTCAATCGAAGACATTGTTTCTTAAAAAATAATAAACGATTTCAATCGTTTATCAAGCAAAATAATGAATGGCGCCAAAGGGAGTATTATATTTCGATAAATATGAGCTTCATAGTTATTAAGAACGCGAAGTTTATTGTAGGATTTTTGTACTAGAAAATAACCTCTTATTATTATTAGAAAAATTAATATATTTTTTTAACGATTTAGTTGAGACAATATTTAGCGCCCTTTACATTTAAAATTTTATATACTGAATAAAGTATACAAAGGAATGGCAATGAACATTTTGAACCTTCCCTAGATATATTAAAATAAATGTGGAAGTATAAATCTTTATATTGGGATTTGTATTTTATTTTTTATTAATTTATTTAATGTTGTTTATATTATTGTTGTTTATTTCTTTAAAATTGCTATATGAACCTAAATAGATTGACATCTAAGTGAATGTTTTGTGTTTTTATACCCATACCACAATAGTGAAGATTATGCGTTTGTGCTACTGTGTGTAACAAATAAAATTATTGGATCTAGTATACCGATCGACTCCGAATCAATATCTGAGTCGATAATACGATGTTCGTCGGACCATGTAAGCCTTGCTCTCACAGCACATGTCACCATATTAAAGATAATTTAACAAGGCCCCCAATAAAAAAACCTCTTTTTTTAAAATTCTTTGTCCCCATAAATCATCTTTTTATGCTTATATTTAGAGAAAATTTGAGCCAAAAATATTTTATTTGAACCTAAATCATCTCCCATATAAATCCCGAAAATATATTTAAATGCAATAACTTTCATATAAATGTGGGTACATATTTATATAAAATGTACCATGGTAAATTTTTTTGCTTGTAGATACGTTGAGCTTTGACGATAGGTCCATATAAACCACACCCTAAGACCACCTTAATGCGAAAAAATGTCCAATCCGGCGTAAAGAATGCCGGCTCCATAAATGCTTAGGGAACACTCTTTACTTGACTGGTAAGTTAGCAAGTAATGTTGGAGACAAATAAACCCTACTTATTTTTCAGCTGAATAACTACTTATTTTTGTTTGAGTTGTCCACAGAATTCAGTACTTTTTTTTTTTTTTGGTTAGGACCAGCACTCAGGGGATTACCCCTACTAATGCGTTGCATTGTGTTGGAACTAGGAAAATAGGTTATGGGAAGGAGGAAAGAGGGAGTAGTGCTTGTTAACATTCGACTTGAATTTATTCATGTTGAAAGTGAGAGGGAAGACTTCAGCAGGAAGATTATTCCACATACGAACAGCCCGGCCAAAAAACAAATTTTCCCTGTAATGCGTTGTACGATTTACCGGCCAATCGACCACAAAAGGATGGGCTCTTGAGGAAAAACGTGTATTACGAACAAAGCTATGGGTTTCGGGAACCAAATCCCTAATGTCGCCAATTAAAACCTTCGCCCTCTCCTGCACGCGGTCGAGAAGCTCTAAAATAGACTTTGAAGCACCGGCCCACACATGAGAATTGTATTCCATTCGCGGTCGGATTTAGGTGGTATAAATAGTAAGGAGATCAGATGGAGTGAAGTATATCTTACACTGTTTCAAAACACCTAGGCACTTGAATGCTTCTTTCGACACCTTAAATATATCTTCTGTCCATCCGACATCACACTGTATCCTCATGCCCAGAACATCAAGAGATTCTGTTTCCTCAATAATTATAACACCCATATATACAGATGAGCCAAGTTGATCCGTCGCGCGTTTATGCGTCAGTACGCAGCATTGGGTCTTTCGGGCACTAAATTCGACCCTATTCGCACGACCCCATTCTGAGATTATATCTAGGTCGCGGCCAAGCGTGTCATTCATGTTCTGCCTCATAGCACCAACATCGGACACGCTTGGTCTGTAATCAAATGAATACGAATGGCAAAGGTTTCTGTCATCTGCAAAAGAATAGATAGGGTTGGAAGTTTGACATAAGAGGTCATTTAGAAAAATAAGAAATAGCGTAGGAGAAAGAACGGAGCCTTGCGGCAGCCCTGAATGAATCTTGAACTAGTTTGAGGAAGCTCGATATAAATCGAGAGAAATTATCACCGACACCAAGTGCAACAAGTTTAGACAAGAGTGCACCATGCCAGACTCTGTCAAACGCCTTGGAAATATCTAAACCAATTACCTTACTTTCGCCAAAATGGTGAATGGAACGACACCATTTTTCTGAGAACAGGGCCAGTAGGTCTCCAGTAGAACGACCTCTACGAAAGCCATACTGGCGGTCGCTTAATATGTAATTTGAATCTAAAAATTTTACAAGATGGTGATTTACCATACTCTCCATAACTTTGGAAAGTGCCGAACAAATTGCAATTGGGCGGTAGTTTTCAGGGTTACTTACAATACAACGAATCTACTGAGATGGTAACATATTTAGTTCTAATATTTTTGTAAATTTATTGCTTCAACTAAATTCTTCGAATAATTTTGTTTAAATCCAATTGTATAAATTGGTGCTTGTTAATAAACCTAATAAGTAGTTATTGAGCTCGTTACCAGTAATTTAATATTCGGTACTGAAAACAACACAACTAATAATAAGTTATTGAGCTGATTATTAGTAAGCAAATATTCAGTAGTGAAAATTATAAAAGCAATAAGTAGCTACTGAGATGGTTACTAGCAATTACTTATTGAGGTTTTCAGAATAAAGACAATTATAATGTCAACTACTTACCAGGTAAATTATGAAATAACTACTTCCTATTACCAAAATTCAAAAAGTTTTTCCTGGGTTGTTGTTCTTTGTAAAAGTTTTTTTTATAGAATTAAAGTTAATTTGATATCAGATGTAATTTTATTTAAATCTGCTGTAATTTTACATTTTGCTGGTGGTAACACTGGTCTACTGGCAAACTAAATAAATTTTCTTGTTACTTTTACTGAACGAATAAATTGCATTAAAAAATATAAAAGGGCACGGCGAATTTATGTTTCACGGTGGCAGCAAAACAACAACAATAGTTTTTGCAATTTATTGTTAGGCGAACGTTGCTGTACCCGTAACTTACTGTAACGGACTGCTTGCACGTTGGTGCACTTATAGAACATCTAAAAACGTGTCATTTGTTTTTCACATACATAAACAAAAAAGCAATAGTATACATAAAACAACACATGATGGGAAATCAAAAGTTTTAAATGTTGACCGCTGTGCAGAAAAAGTACCAAGTGTTTAAAATGGTATTAAAACAGTATTTAGTGTAAGTAATAATTTAATATCTGATATTTATATTATAGATTTACTATAAACAAATATGTATTTTAACATATACATACACATTTACATGTATTATTTTGTAAATGTGCATAGACAAAACAATATTTTGTACCATTTAAAGCCTTTTATATATTTCTCATTTCTATTGTATGTGCATATGCATTTGTTTACCTATATATTGTTAAGCATATGTACCTATATTTATATATATGGAAATATGTTGTATTGTAAGTCGTTTTGTCGAAAGTCCATATATACTGAAAAAAAGTACCAAAAAAAGAGCGAAACTACCCTCATTCAATTTAATATACAAGCAGGCCATCACTGCTTTACAACTGTCACGTAACGACGGCATGAAATTCTAATATATACAGATTGAGACGTTCCGTCAACGTGACATTTAAATTCGGTAAGCATTTACATTGTAAGCAAATAACAAAACGGACCAGACGTTTCGTTAGGGGACGTGGACGTTCGGCTAACTCTACCTTTAGTGATGAATCAGACAGGGCAATTTTTTACCATTTTCTCTTTAGGAAATAAGTCAATAAAATACATCAATTAAAAATTTTCATTTTAACATTACGAAAAACTATAGTTTCTGACTTAAGACCTTTTTGCCTAACTTCAAAGCTCTATAATAAAGTATACATATCAAATACGAGTATAAATAAAGAATACTGAATTATTATCCTCTTGATCTGTTTCTGGTAGTGAATCTCTAATTGATTGAAATTTTAAATAATATACTCGTCGTGAAATGTGTTGGTAGGTATAAGGGTTTTTTTGCAAAGTGTTTTAAAATCTTTGTGTCTAGTTGAAGAAATATTTAAAGTATTATTATCTAACGGTAAATGCCTATTGGAGAAAATGTTACACTTAACCCTAGATCTTGGTATCGAGTTAATATCATTCAATTTTATTTCGCGTGATCAAAATAACCATATTTGAGTTTCATTTAAGGGCTATATCTTTCAAATTAAACAGAACGTAGCTTAAACAACGATATTTTTACTGTGTGCGGAAACATCGCTATTGAACACTTTTTCCGATTTTTGAAATCAACGTGATTTATTAAAATACAATTGTACCCTGATGGGTTTGTCCTTGTATTTGATATCATAGTGTACCAATGTCTTGGAGCCCAAAAGGTTCTGTTACGAATAAATGTTTCAAGAGGCATCATTGTTTGTTCTGGTAATAAAAACGTTAGCTTTATGTTCATTACAGTATTGGAATTTTTAAAAAATATCATATAAATGTCACAGAAAATACTTAGCGAATATTGCAAAAATTAATTTGGGGTTCTTAAAAATTGATTTTGCTGTAAATTTGTTACTGTGATGTGTAGACCTATTTATAAATTTTTTACAAATAATGTAAAATATCGTATATTATCGATTAACATACAAACAGGGATCTAAAAACACTATCCCGTATTTAAATACATTAAAAAATTTTAATATATTGATGAAAAAGAAAGAAAAACTTTGGCAATACCACGAAGTAGAGTTAAACAAAAAGGATTAAAGAAGAAGAATAAAATGAAAGGTCAAAATAAAAATAACGACGAAAACGGCATATCTCGAAGGGAGATTGGTCACCTTCACAGTTGGAAATGCACGTATATAAAAGTTATAAAGAAACTACAAAGAATATATGATATATGACTAGCATTTAACCCGCTACTTCGTTAGCGTCTCCTTTTCTTTCGTGGACATATTTTTACGCCAATGTTTATGTTTCTAGGTTATAACTTGCTTAAATGCTAGCATTTCACCCGCTACTTTGTACTAGGTACGATTTTCACCCCTTAAAGATACGTTACGAATGTGATATATTTTTTATTTCAATGTTTATTGGTTTAAAAGATAGATGACGTGGAAAAAAAGTTTTAAAATACAAGTTTTACCCGTTTTCTCCGTAAAAAGGCTGAATATCCAAAAAGTACCAGACGCCTGTCCGCTTTCTTTTATAAAGTACAACGATAGGTATTACAGTTTTGGAGATATAGGGCTACCGAATTTACCCTTTTTACCCCCTAAACATTCGAATTTCCAAAAATCCCTTCTTAGTGGATCGATTTGGGGAGAGACCAAGCCCTGGTCCAAATTTCAAGGTTTTAACTTCAGGCGTTTAGGCTGTGCGATGATAAATCAGTGAGTCATATAGTCAGTCAGTAACGTTACAATTTTATATATATAGATTATATCGGTGTATATTATTTGTTGTATTTTCGATATAAATTTCTTATTTTGTATTTTATTTCTTGTTTTATTAGTCAGTATTAGAAACAACGTTTGCGAGATTCAGTAGTCATAGATACGATCGAGGAACGAACAAAAATTGTTGAGATTTATTTTGCTAGCCAAAATTCAATTCAAGAAATTTTTTACAGCAGAAATGCACTATCACGAAATCAAGTACGCACTCTAGTCGCACGTTTTGCAATCATCGGGATCTGTTAGTGCCTTTAGATAATATCGAACGAAATCGGGAGAGCATAAATATATATATATATATATGTTCCCATCGATCCTATAAGGAGCATAGGGCCTCAATAAATTGGTTGAACATATTCCTGTCTTGTGCCAACGCTCTCACTTCGCCCCAGGTTTTACCCATTCCGGCCATTTCTATATCAATTTGCCTTCTCCACGTATGAGCTGGGCGTCCTCTTCTTCGACTTCCTTGCGGGTTCCAGTCTATGGCATTTCTTGTAATGTCGTTCCGTGATCTTCTTAACGTGTGGCCAATCCACCGCCATTTATGTCTTTTTATTTCTTTGGTCATTGGTTGTTGGTTGGATTGTTCCCAAAGTCTGTTGTTGGATACCACTCTAGGCCAGAATATTCGCAATATCCTGCGAAGACACTGATTCACAAACACTTGGATCTTCTGCATGTCTCGAGAGGCAGCGTTCCATGTTTCGCACCCGTAAAGGAGAGTGGACTTGACATTTGTGTTAAAAATTGTTAGCTTTGTGCGCTGAGATAGTGAAGACGAATTCCAAATGGGTCTTAAACGACCGAAAGTTTGTCGCGCTTTCTGTACACGGTTATCAATATCTTCACTTGATCCGCCATTTTTGGAAATTATGCTCCCAAGATAACAAAACTGGCTGACATCCTCCACTTGATTACTTCCTATTGTAAATAATTCCTGAGACGTCGCATTAACTCGCAGTGTCTTGGTTTTAGCAGTGTTAATCTTAAGTCCAGCCGCATCTGTTGTTGTTGTTATGTTTCGCAGGTTTGATGCCAGATCTGAGAAGCTGTGAGCTAATAGGCAAATATCATCTGCGTAATCCAGATCGTTTAAGCGGCCTTGTAATCCCCAAGTAATTCCCTTTCCGTTTTGTAGGGCCCTTTTAAGAACTGTGTCTAAGACTATATTAAATAGAAGTGGTGATAATACACAACCTTGGCGAGCACCGATTTCCACTTTTACCCTCCTGCTTAACGCTTTACCATGTTTAATTCGACAGCTGGCATCGTGGTAAAGGCACCTAATAAGTGTGATAAGTTTACGCGGGACGTTTTTGCATCGAAGTGCGCTCCAAATCACGCTGTGATTTAATTTGTCGAATGCTTTTTCAAAATCGATAAAGCACATATAGAGTGGTGATCGCCATTCAACAGATTGCTCGACGATAACACGGAGACTGTTTATATGGTCGATAGTGGATTTGTGGGGTCTGAACCCCGCCTGTTCCTGTCTCAGTGCTGGTGACACCCGTGCGGAGATTCGTTTGGCGATTATTTGGGCAATGACCTTGTTCACCATACAAAGCAAAGTAATACCACGCCAATTATTTGGGTTCGTAAGATCTCCCTTCTTCGGAATGTTTATTATTATGCCTTCTATCACTTCGTCGGGCAGATTTTCATTTTCCCAAAAGGTGCGGATGATTGGGTGGATTATTTTGGCGCTTATATAAGGGTCTGCTTTTAATAATTCAGCGAAGATTCCGTCTATACCTGGTGATTTATTGGTTTTAAGACTATTTATCGAGTTTGTGATCTCATCAACGTCGGGACAGGCAGAGGATATATCTGGGTCGTCTGCATGTGTTTCACATTCACAGCAAATCTGGGCGCTGTGCCCATTAGAGGATAGTATTTCGCTGTAGAAATCTGCCCACACATTAACTTGTTCCTCGGAAGATGTTGCAAGTTCTCCATTCCGTTTTCTTAACGGCCTCTGTGCTGTCGTATGTTCATTGGTTAGTTTTCTCAAACACCTGTACATGTCACTGGTCCGATGCGTTTCCGCAGCCGCTTGAGCTTCTTTGCCGATATCGTCAATCCATTTGCGTTTATCGCGTCGTGCGCTTCGTTTTACAAGTTTGTCGAGATCATTGTGCTGCGTTTGCAGATTAAGTCTAGCACCACGAGTTTTTGCTCTATTAAGGTCAGCCTTTACCAGCTTGCGTTGTTCGATTATGCGCCACGTCTCATCTGATATCCACTCTTTCCTCAGGGTTTCTTTATAGCCAAGAATGTCTATAGCAGGGTCCATAAAAACTGACTTCACTTTTTCCCAACTGCTTAAGTCGTTCTCAAGTGATGCAAGAAGATTCTGGCTTAATGCTTCGGAATATGCAGAGGCTACTACTGGATTTTTTAAATTATGGACGTTGACAGGTCTCGTATTGCTGTTGTTGTTGCCGTTGTTGTTTCGTATTGCCGCAAGTTTTATACGTATTTCTGCAACTATTAGGTGGTGATCGGTTGCCATATCGGCGCCTCTACGATTACGTACATCCAAAAGGGACCCTCGCCACTTGCTACTTATTGTCACGTGGTCGATTTGATTCTCCGTTCTTTGGTCAGGAGATACCCAGGTTACCTTGTGTATCCTTTTGTGCGGAAATACGGACCCCCCTACAACTAAGTTGTTAGATGCACACATTTCCAAAAAGAGTTCGCCATTCTCAGTCTTACGTCCAAGTCCATGAGTGCCCATGGTTGATTTTAAGTTGGTGTTGTCAGGCCCAATTTGGGCGTTAAAATCCCCCATTACGACTAGTATGTCACCGCGATTGCTTTCGCTTATTGCCTTGTCAAGGATATTGTAAAACTCCTCCTTGCTAACGCGTTCAGCAGCATCTGTCGGGGCGTAGCACTGGATGCAAGTAAGATTACGTGCGCGGGTGCGGAACCTGACAGATATTACTCTGTCAGAGAACGGTTTCCAAGTAATGAGTGCCCTTTTCGCTCTCTTTGTCAAGAGAAATCCAACACCACTTGATCTGGGTAGGTTTTCAGGTTTGCCCGAGTATAAAAAGGTGAGACCGTCAGATGTTATCTGCTCGCCTACTCCAGGCCAACGAGTTTCGCATACTCCAACAAATAGGAGGTTGTAGTTATCTACTTCTTTGCAGAGAGCATAAATGATAGCATTGAAACATCGACTCGTTCAAATGCCCAAAACTACACTGCGTAGAATAATTAAAAAAAAATTAATTGCTGTTTCCGCACAAAATACAAATGGTTCAAATTTTGCCACAAGACTAGGCAAACCGCTTCAGATTTTGCGAAAAATTTACCGAATTATGTACAGCGACTTATTGCCCACCCTATATGTTTATTTGTTTGTTTATACCTTATAGTCGACTAAACCGCTGTACCGATCTTTATGAAACTTTTGCAGTATATTACCGATGGTCTAAAAGGATCGATAGGCTATATATTTTTTGAAAATTTTAAGCGGACTCCTTACATACAAAGACAATATAAACTTCCGTACATCTGGAAAACGGAGAGACCTAGCATTTGACATAATTTGGGCGGGATTGGATAAGTGGGCGTGTCACTAAATACATTTATTTATATCTACAGAACGGTAAGAGAAAAATTTCAGTTTTGGAGATATAGGGATACCGAATTGACCCGTTTTTACCCTTTTTACCCCCTAAACATTTTAGTAGATCGATTTGGGGAGAGGTCCAAATTTCAAGAATCAGTGAGTCTGTCGGTCAGTCAGTCAGTAACGTTACAATTTAATATATATTATACAGATAGATAAAAAAAATATTTTAAAAAAAGTAACAACATTAGGTTCGATTTTCACCCCTTAAAAGATCGAATTTCGAAAAAGTACCAAATTTGTATTTGTAATTTTTAGATAAGTTACGAATGTGATATTTTTTTTATTTCAATGTTTTTTTTTTTGTATCTCTTTTAGTTTAGGAGATATGAGGTTAGCGAATTTCCCGTTTTTACCGCCTTTTTTTATTGAACAACAATAAGTATTAAATGTTTTTGTTTCTCTTTTAGCTTAGGAGAAATGAGGTTAGCGGGATCGATTTGCAGAGAGGCCGGCCTACGGTCCAAATGTCAACTTTTTAGTTTCAGGCGATGAAAGACAAATATATGGAGAAAATATCTTTTGAAAAAAGTAACAAAGTTAGGTACGATTTTGCATTTGCATATTTTAGATAAGATACGAATGTTATATAATTTTTATTTTTATGTGTATTGATTTAAAAGATAGATGGGGGACAAAAAAGTTACATAATACAGGTTTTACCCCCTTACCCCCTAAAAGGGCCGAATTTCAAAATAGTACCAGACACCTGTTCGGTTTTTTATTTAATGAACATTAATAAGTATTTAATTAAAAAAGTATCACTTTAATTAAAAAGTACCAGTTATAGAAAGAAGAAGTACCAAAAATCCCCCTTACATATTCTCAATCACTCAGGAACTTGCATGTTTAATTTTATTAACGAAAATTAAAAAAGTACCAGTTGATCCCTCATAGGATCTTATCCACTTAGGACATTGCATGTTGAAGTTTACCTTTCTAGGTCCAATATTATTGATAACTAAAAAAATTGCCAGTTTTAGAACCAACAAGCTTAATTACCAATAAGCTTAATTAATTAAATTTCCCGTATTTCCCCTTTTTGTTACTTTTTTTCTCCCCATTGAAGCATTAAAAATTTCAATATTGTAGTGGGTGCCCATAATTTAATTCGTATATGTCAATGAATAAAGAAAAATGTTTTGTAAAAAAGTACCAAAATTAGTTACGGTTTTCAGCCTTTAAACGCCCGAATTTCTAAAAAGTACCGCATTGGTATTTGTATTCTTTAAATAAGTTTCAAATGTGATATAGTCTTATTTCTATGTAACAAAATACAGTTTTTACCCGTTTACTCAGTAAAAGTACCAAATAGTACCAGACACCTGTCCGTTTATTTTTCTATAGAACATTTTTTTTTTGTATATTTTGTATTTACCCGTTTTTTCCCCTTTTTTACTCCCTAAACATCGAATTTCCAAAAATCCCGTCTCAGTGGATCGATTTAGGGTGAGAACAACCCCTGGTCCAAATTTCAAATATTTAGCTTCAGACGTTTAGTCTGTGCGATGATGAATCAGTCAATTTTATATATACATATAGATAAAAACTGCAGCAATAATCAAGAGAAGTAAAGGATAAAATTAGGCGCATTATATGCAATATGCAATATGGATAAACTTTTATTTAAATTAAAGAAATTTAATTTTAAAACGCACGTACTATATTATGAAATTGTTAATATCAGCTGAAAAATTAAAAGAAAATTATAACAATATAAAGATCAATGATATCAATGATGATCCCGGGAATTTTCGAGATAACGTTATTCAGGGTTTTTTAAAGTCCAAAGGTTAATGCTTTTTATAGATATTTAGTAAATATCGTAGTTAAAAAAGGTTTACAAACAAAAGTCTTATAATTCATTTAATATTACAAAGTTAAATATAATGATTATATTTATTGGCAAACTTTGTAAAAAGGAAAATTGTGATTTATTTCTTAATTAATTTAATTTAAAATATGATAAAAAAAAAACGTACGATTTCCAACAATGTGTTAATTGATTATATTAAAGAATAATTAAAATAAAATCTATATTGTATTCAATTACCACAATTACCTGATTCAAACTAAATAAAAACAAGTTAGAGTGCTATATTCGGCTGTGCCGAATCTTTGATACCATCCACCGACAGAAGTGGGCTCTATATTGTAAATATATATATATTATTTACTAAGCTTCACAAAAACGAAGTCAGCTTAAAATTGGTTGCGGTTTAGACCTACATATATTAAATTATTGACCGACAATAACAAAGTTTTTTGCGTTTGTTATTAGAACTTTTAACTGGCTTGAGTAAAATATCATGATTCATAACAGTTTTAGCCGAACTAAAATGATTTTTGAGAGGGAAATTTGTATTGTACGTATTGTAAATTGTGGACCAATCATCCCAAAATTCTGAAGACTGATTTCTGGTATAACAATAAGTTAATTAGCATAAATTTCAATACAGAAGTATCATTAGTTTTAGTGTTAACAGTGAATTTCACAAAATTGCATGATATTTTTTCTGGCCGAAATATCTATATCTGTTATGGCGTAGGCGAATTTAATGGTCTTTATTTGGCTTTAGGTACAATAAACTGTTTACCGGGAGAAGTGCTTTACATGGGGCCTAGAGTATATTATTGACCGATCTTCACGAAATTTTACAGTGTGATTTGTAGTCACATAAAACTGTGACGTACCAAATTTTAGTATGATAGCGTTATTGATTACGGTCTTAGGCGTACCAAACTCTCTTTCGTAAGTATGGTTTATATGGGGCCTATGGTCAATTATGGACCGATGTTCACGAAATTTAACAGTATGATTTGCAGTTCTGTAAAGCGAATTCGTGCAATATTTTATATTTTTCCGTGCATTATTCCACCATTTATGCTAGTTTTTGTATCAAAACTATCAATTTATTAAGGGTCGTAGTTCTACATATTGATTCATAGTTCTTATCTTACTGAACCGATGTTGCTGGATTTCAATCCCAAACTACTTAGGATAACTACAAGCAATTTAAGATCAAGTTTGTTCTTTTCTGTTGCGTTTTTCGAAAGTGAGCAGGTTTTCAACAGACGGACATGGCTAAATCGACTTAGAATTACTCAAGGAGCCAGAATATATATACTATATGGGGTCTTAGATGTATAATAAAAAAGTTTCTCACGGAATGACAAACTTAGTATACCCTCATTCACCACATTCACCACTAGTGGTGGTGAAGGGTATAAAAATTAATATAGTAATTGAATAGAGCAAATTAAACATGACTTTATTTGTAAAATTCTACTGAAAGTCTTTTTAACCTTTATGTCAACAGCAGAAAAGTTATACTTACGTCAACAGTATGCATACCCGGGTATGCAAGCGCATTTTATATGGGAATTCACATGTTTTGTTGTTTTTTTGTTTTATTTGTATTTTTTTTTGTGTTTCTCCCACTTTGATTTGTTTTAGTGCAGGAATGCTAAAAATAGCGGTAGTTTTAGCAGACTTATAAAACCCTATATATTATGAAATAAACTTGCAATATTACTTTATTTTAATTTTTTCATATACATACCCGGGTATGGTAGGGATGAAAAAAAGCCGATGTACATGGTCTGGTTTGTCCAATTTTGTTCAAACCTTAGAATTAGTTAGAAAACACTTCTAGTGGGTATATCATGAAATTTAAAAGCGATATGAAAGCCACTTTCAGAGATACAGCGTTATTAATATTCAAAACATACCCGGGTATGCAGTTGTTGACGTAAGGGATAGGAATTAAAAAATGACCACATCCATGGTCTGCTTAGTCCAATTTTATTCAAACATCAGAATATGTTAGAAAACACTGCAAGTGAGGATATCATGAAATTTCAGAGCGATATAAAAGTCAATTTCAGACATACAGCGTTTTTAAAATTCAAAACATACCCAGGTATGTAGCTGTTGACATAAAGGTTAAATGAATTAAGATTAATAATTGGAATTTTTTCTTTCCAATGACAGTATTAACCAAATAAATATAAAATATCAATATTGTGTTCCCTATTTTATAAAAAAGGTAAAACAATAAAAATTAAGTTAATTATTTCGGGGCTGTCTAAATCCTGAAAATCCCGTGATGGAAAAATTAAAATTCGTGATCAGGATTGGTTCCCTAATACTAACCATGCAGTGCCAACTAACAAAATATTTTATTGCTTGTCCTACACAGTACAACATTTTTCAGTTAATTGATTGCCAACTCAATTCTGTGAACTGTATGTGAAATTAGACCCAAGAAGAAGAATTTCTGCATCATTCGTTTTGTCTTCTTACCTGCGATTTGAAGTTAGTATCGATTTGAAGTTAGTACTATCGTATAGGGGAATTTATCACGTTTTAGGCCCAGTTGTTTGACATAGCTCGACAACCACTAGACCAATTTAGTTGAAATAAATTTTAAAAAATTAAGAATTACAATTCCCTTAATCTGTTCATATATTGTTTTCCTATACAAGTAACACTTTCGAAGTTAAAAATGAATGTATGAAGGGAAAAAATTATTTTTTGCCTAAAAATTTAAATTTTTTTTTTTAAAAATACATAAAAAATGCAAAATGGAAAAAAGTTTCAAGTCTAGTTATTTTTTCGCAAAGTCACATAACCTACACAGAAAAAATGTTTGCCAAAAATTTTTTAATTAAATAATTAATTGGTGAACATTAATTTCTTCAATTATTTTTTTTGTTTGCTGCAATTCATTTTTTTAATCAAAACACAAAAATGTAAATATTTTTGTATAAGTTGTGTATTTTTTTAATTGATTCAATTAATTTTTTAATTGATTAAATTTGTGTGGCATGACTCGAAAATACAAATCCGTTAATTGATATGATCAATTCTTTTGCAGGGGCAAAATTAGTAAAAAATTTAATTGTCTGAACGAATTGTTTAATTAAAGTCGATTTTCTATTTTTTCTGTGTATGAGCAAAATGAGACAAAGATCATAAAAATCGATGCACGCGTTTCGCTTTTATTCGCAATTGAGTAAATGTATGAATTTCAAAAATTTGCTCGAGATATGCACAACATTATTTGGAGAAAACATTGACACCTTTTTCATGATTCTGAGAATTAAAAAAAAAGGAATAAACAAAAGGTTATTTGATTTTTATGATTGCGGTAATAAATGTACGTGGACAATTAAACGGAAAGTGGACCTTTTTATTATTTGGATTTTTCCGGTGGCTACCTATATGATTTTTTTACAGAAATTGCACCCACATTTAAGGGTGGTCATTATTTGGAAAGTTTTGCACAGTTTGAAACGTACAAGTGCTGAATCAGGTATATAGCCAGCCGCCCTTAAAATATGCGCCCATTTATAAGTACCTGGCAGTAAAATATTCAAAAATACGTAGTATTTATAGGTGTGCATTGATCGATTTTTGGCATTCAGCCAGTGCCGACGAACGCGAACAGTAAAAGTGATTTTTCTCCAGTTTTTTAAAAGTGAATAACAACAAAACATAAAATATATCAATATGGAAAACAACAAGTGCCCATATTTGGATGAATATTGTTACGTTTGTGGTCATATCGTCCGAAAAATACAGAAAAAAGATCGAAAAAATTTGTTTACTGAGCAATGCAAAACCGCATATTGTAATTATTTCGATGAAGCAGATTTAAGTGGTGCAAATTTTACGCCGAACACAGTGTGCAACAGTTGTTATACTACCCTTCTAAAATGGATTCACGGAAAAAGTAGAAAGTTATCTTTTATGAAGCCAGTAATTTGGGTGGAAGACACAACTGGACATGATGAATCCAGGTGCTATGCATGCATAAATTTTCGTCCTGGATTAAACAGACAACAATTGAAAACAAAAGTATACACTGCTGCATTTACTGCCACACTTCCAGTGCAACGCCCTGCTGATACCGATGCACCTAAACCTCCGAGTGCGGATACTGTGTCCCTGCTAGCCGAAACCGTTTTCACCAATCCGACCGATTTGGATGATGCTGATTGGATACCCGATATTGAAAATAGTGCACCACAACCGCTACCACAAATCGAAATGGATTACATTGTGGCCAAGCTGGGACTATCACAACACGACTCCGAATGGCTGACATCATTTTTGAAGAGAAGAAAACTCACACAGCAAAATGTCAGCGCAACATCATACCGACATGAATATGAACAACCTACGAAGAAAACAAGATCATCAGAACCACAAGCGTCAACTTCTACAAGGATGGATATTGCCAATAATTGAAAAAATGTTCTAAATTTTGTTTTTATGCATATTATAATTGCGTATTAATTGCATATTATTTTATTTTCATTAAGTTTTTATAAATAAAGTTTTTTTTTGCATGATAATTTTTTAATTTATATTTTTATTTTTATTTTAAGGGTGGTGGCTATAACTGATTTTTGAAATTCATACCTTTACTCAATTGCGAATAAAAGCGAAACGCGTGCATCGATTTTTATGATCTTTGTCTCATTTTGCTCATAGGTTATGTGACTTTGCGAAAAAATAACTAGACTTGAAACTTTTTTCCATTTTGCATTTTTTATGTATTTTTAAAAAAAAAATTTAAATTTTTAGGCAAAAAATAATTTTTTCCCTTCATACATTCATTTTTAACTTCGAAAGTGTTACTTGTATAGGAAAACAATATATGAACAGATTAAGGGAATTGTAATTCTTAATTTTTTAAAATTTATTTCAACTAAATTGGGCTAGTGGTTGTCGAGCTATGTCAAACAACTGGGCCTAAAACGTGATAAATTCCCCTATACGATAGTACTAACTTCAAATCGATACTAACTTCAAATCGCAGGTAAGAAGACAAAACGAATGATGCAGAAATTCTTCTTTTTGGGTCTAATTTCACATACAGTTCACAGAATTGAGTTGGCAAATCATGTGTTGTACTGTGCTATCGAATGTAAAGATGCAAAAACCATAACTAAAATTTTAATCTTGATTAACGGCTTGTTTAATGTTCTCAAAACTGACAGAGGTACAGAACTAACAAATGAACTAATGAAAGAGATATGTACGTAAATAAATAAAAATAAAATAAAATTTTTCTACTCCTTACCACTATGAGACATTAGGAACAGTAAACAAATCGACGCGTTCTAAACGAATACTTCTTGAATTTCGTAGAGGACAGCAATAAGCATACATAGATAAAATACTTGACATTTGCTTTTAAGACAAACTATTCCCCTTTTGAATTAGTTATCGGTAAAATACTCCGACGTCCAAGTGACAAAACCTTTAAAGGAACATATTATTTTGACAATAATTCCAATGAGCTCAGAGCTAGACAACGCCACTCAATACAGAGAGCGAAAATTATTTTAGAAATCAATAATTAAAAAAATTAGATTTTATAGCTAAGCAATGATTTATGCTGAGTTAGAATAGAAAATAGAAGAAAATTTGAGCCTCCAAATAAAGTGTCATATAAGGTACTAGATATAGATAAAGTGAATATAACAATAGAGATAGAGTATTCCAAAACAAAATAATTGCATTTAAATATGTTAAAAATATATTTAAATTAATAATAAAATTATGTATTATTAAACTCATAATAAAAATTACATTTAGCAAAATAATAAAAACTTTTTTCTGTCTTCTTATGTTTATCTTTTCCCCAACGAAGAATTCGTTCACTTAACTTACATTTAAAGTAAAAACAAATTATACGATTTTGTTTTTGTTTCACAAGTAAGTTAAGCAAACGAAGTCTTGTTCGTAATCGATGTACAGGCCATTAATTTAATAATAATATAATTTAGAAATAAAATTTAGATTCAAATATGTAGATTTTCAATGCAACTCATGATTGATTCGTATAATTTCTCATAACACGTGCATTTAAATGCTCGGTCTATAACGGTAGTCGTGCTCAGGTAATACTTACTTTTTTTTTCGTTCAAATTAAATACACCAAACACAGTAAACCCTTCTAAACATTCACTACAGGATGTATAAAGGGTATCTCAATTTAAGTAATTGTTTAATTTTGACCCTGAGGGTGTTAATTTGTTCGACGCGGGAGCGTCCACTTTTAAAACCGGCTTGTTCATGCGCAGTTTACTTAAATTTTAAATCTCTTCCAGTTTTGCTCATCTTTTGTAGGGAAGGGCAATAAAATTCGATATATCAAAATATCGATATTTAAAAAAAGTATAATCGATATATATCGCCGATAGTAAAAATACCCATATATCGATACATCGATATTTATTTACGACTATCGAATTCGATATTTTAAAGATCACTTTATAATAAAATTCAACATTTTAACCGTTGCTCAACTGCTTACAATACTGTTGTTTTTTTAAGAATTGCATCATGTTTTTTTTAACTAATATTAAAAAAATAACGGCGTTTTTCCATTGTACTTTTCATAGATTACACAGTTCAGTTTTGTCTCGGTTTTTTAAGAGATGACAACAAAAAAATAAGCGCTGCAAATAATTCTGGAAAGGGTTCCTAGAATTATGCAAAGAATCGCCTTAATTATGGCGACTCATAAAAGTTGGAATGTTAATAATAAACAAAATTAATTTTTTTTTTATTGGAGCATGTTCTTATATATTAAAAATAAAATATTGCACAGTTTACTTGTATAGTATGTCACAAGTTTCGTTTACCGGCAGTATATAATCCAGCATTATATTATCCCAATTTTTTTTAGATTTCATATGGCGAATAAATAAAATTTTTTTTTTGTATTCTTTACTTTTTTTTATTGTAGAATTAACTGCCGGTCCCTCGATTTCAAACAAAAATTTCGTTCGCATAACTTACCTTAAAAACTAAATTTTAAAATTGGTTTTTGTTTTAAATAAAAGTTAAGCGAACGTTTCGTTCGAAATCGACGGACAGGCAGTGAATTTGAAATTAAAAGAAACAATAAAAAGTTAAAATGGAATTACATGAAATATGTTTGTACATATGTAGGTACATATATTAATTTTTTAAATTTGGTAATAATTTCACTTTAATACGTTCGATACATCGATATATCGATATTTTTAATTAATAAATATCGATACTCTTAAAAAATATCGATACGATATAAATCGATATATTTTTTCAATTTGCCCATCCCTAATCCTTTGACAGCAACAGTTCGGAGAATGAAGATCGTTTATCTGACCTATTAAGCATGTCAGTATTATTGGAAGAGATTTTGGCTTATATGCCATTTTCTTTACCGTAAATTTAATTCTTCCAACTAAAAGATGGTGGTCTGAGACAATGTTGGCGCCTATTTTGTTTCGGACATCACAAAGATATGTGGCCAATTTGGTTTGCGCCTGACAACAACACCGGGCCTTTTTATGCGGGAATAAAGTGCCACCAAAATTTAACTCGTTCATTCTACATAACTTTAAAGACGCTAACCATTATCTTCATTACGCCGAGCTATCTAAACATATTTTAGAGTTTAAATCACCCTAACCTACTATTTAATCTTTCTTCGCAGACTTGCTTATAGTGCTATTTATTATGCAAGTCCACAGTGGATGAAAATCGTTTTTCATCTGCCAAAAATCTGTAACTTTTGAACCGATAGAGATAGTTTTGCAATTTCAAAAAATTCAAATATAAAATCGGCCTACACTAAAAGAAAAGGTTCATTCCAGACATGAATTTCGTCATTGGATCAATGAATTTTTTCATTGAAAGTGAACCAATGAAACTTTTCATTGTTTCAATGAATAACATTCATTTTGCTTCATATATAGTATGAAATGATTTGAAAGCTGTATTATGAAACTCTTTCATTAATTGAATGAAATGATTCATTGATGCAACGACAATTTTTCATTGATTACATGAAATATTTTTTTTTATGTGAAAATTATTTTTTTCATTAATAGAATGCAGTTGTTTCATTAATTCCAAAACTAAATTACATTAATAAAATGAAATTGTAACATTCATTTAATGACGAAGTTTCATTACTTTTATGAAATTGCTTCATTAGTGGAATGGAATTTTTCATTAAGCTAATGAAACAATGTCATTAGATTAATGATTATGTTTCATAAAATATATGTAATTTTCCCCCCTTTTAAAACCACTAAAATTAAATAAATAAAATTTTTATTTAATGATATAAATACCACAATATATATATATATTTCGATTAAAATTACTGTCGGTATATGTATAATTAAATAAAAGTAATTTTTAATTTTTGTGATTTTAAATAAATTCTATAAATGAAAATATTTTTAAGATAAATATACGTACATACATATGTTTATAAAAATAATTTTATTTAACGTTAAAGCAAAATAAAAGTATACAATTTTAAAAAAAATATAATTTCAATAAAAACTTTAACACATATTTCATAAGCTTTTCAAAATATAGCTTGGGTTTTTAACAAATAACAAATAAATGGAAATAATTAAAATAAATAAATTAAATAGAATTAGGGCCTTAGTCTAAAAAAAAAGCAGGTTTATAAAAGGTGTGTAAAAATTTCTTTCATAATCTTTTTATTAACCTGTTTAATTTTTTTATGTATATTTATTTAATTTAATATTAATACAAAAAAATTGTACATTAAACAGAACTAAAATTTATTTTATTGTACAATATGATAAAAAAAATATATAATTTCAATACTGACTTAAAACATTTCAGAAGGGCAATAATTTGCTTACAAGAAGCTTATCATTATAATTTTAAATAACTTAAAGAGTAGTTAACAATATATAAATAAGTATATATAAAATAAAAAAACAATAAATAGTCAATATATATATATATATTTATATATATATATATCTATATATCTATATATCTATATATCTTTATATCTATATATCTATATAGATATATAGACATATAGATATATAGATATATAGATATATAGATATATAGATATATAGATATATAGATATATAGACATATAGATATATTAGAGAGGCAGTAGAAGGTAAAGGCGCGGAAAGGAAGTATTGCGCACTAGTCACCCTGGATGTAAAAAATGCATTCAATTCGGCAAGATGGGACCGAATAATGGCCAAGTTGGAGGACCTAGGAGTTCCCTTCTACCTGTTGAATATTATCTCAAGCTACTTCTCGAACCGAAAGATGCTATATAATACTGAAGAGGGCCAGAAAACATATAATGTAACAGCGGGGGTTCCACAAGGATCGGTACTGGGCCCATTGTTATGGAATATAATGTATAACGATGTTTTAACATTGGAGTTTTCCCCGGAGAGCAGGATAGTTGGGTTCGCTGACGACATCGCTGTTGTAGTAATGGCGCGCCATATCAATGAAGTGGAGTTGTATGCTAATGAGACAGTAGCCAAAATAAGGGGTTGGCTGGACGCAGCGGGACTCCAACTGGCGGAGCACAAAACGGAGGCAGTATTAATAAGCAACCGAAGGAGACCCGAAACCGTGGTCATTCGAGTAGGCCAACATGAAATTACCTCAAAGAGGCAAATTAAGTACCTAGGAGTAATGGTTGATGACAGGATAAATTTCGGAGCACACATAAAATATATAGCGGACAAAGCATCAAACGTTACCGCAGCTCTTTCCCGCATGATGCCAAATGTCGGAGGCCCCAAGCAGAGCAGACGGCAGGTTATCGCTAGGGTGGTAAGCTCCACCATGCTGTATGCAGCACCAGTATGGTCACAGAGCTTGGACGTACAAAGGATAAGAAAAAAGCTGGCATCGGTATATAGACTAGCGGCTATGAGAGTCTGTAGCGCCTACCGAACTATATCAGAGGATGCAGCGAACGTTATAGCTGGCATGGTACCGATAGACATACTCGCTGACGAAGCCCGACGGAGGTATTCAAGAGCAAGAAGCGACAACTCAGAAGGAGAAACGCGAATCGATGAAAAGGAGATAAGCATGCGAAGATGGCAAGCTCGCTGGGACGCCAGTCAAAATGGAAGATGGACATACAAGCTCATTCCAAATATAGGCAGCTGGATTGGTAGAAGGCACGGAGAAGTCAACTACTACCTTACACAGTTCCTGTCAGGCCACGGAGGATATAGGAGCTACTTATTTAAATATGGGCATGACGACTCTCCAATATGCCCAAGATGCCCAAACGTAATAGAGGATGTGGAGCACGCTCTGTTTCATTGCCCTAGGTTTGCATACGACAAGGCGCTACTGGAGCGAGAGGTTGGTCGGGATATACACCCGCATAATATAATCCACACAATGACAGAAAGCCATGATAACTGGAAGAGTATATGTAGCTATGTCAAAATAATTCTACTCAAGCTACGAGAAGAGGAGCAAGAAAGAAAGAACTCTAGAAACACGGATGAAATGACCAACTGAGTCCTTCCCCACCCTGCGACGTAATACCTGGAATGGCAGTCCCGTAGGGAGTGGCGGCGAAGAAGGGGGGTGGTTTTAGTCGGTAAGAATCCGACATATCCCAGGACAACGGGAATCTATGTAAGATTTCCACCTCCTTCCGCAAAAAAAAAAAAAAAAAAAAAAAAAAAAAAAAAAAAAAAAAAAAAAAAAAAAGACATATAGATATATAGATATATAGATATATAGATATATAGATATATAGATATATAGATATATAGATATATAGATATATAGATATATAGATATATAGATATATAGATATATAGATATATAGATATATAGATATATAGATATATAGATATATAGATATATAGATATATAGATATATAGATATATAGATATATAGATATATAGATATATAGATATATAGATATATAGATATATAGATATATAGATATATAGATATATAGATATATAGATATATAGATATATAGATATATAGATATATAGATATATAGATATATAGATATATAGATATATAGATATATAGATATATAGATATATAGATATATAGATATATAGATATATAGATATATAGATATATAGATATATAGATATATAGATATATAGATATATAGATATATAGATATATAGATATATAGATATATAGATATATAGATATATAGATATATAGATATATAGATATATAGATATATAGATATATAGATATATAGATATATAGATATATAGATATATAGATATATAGATATATAGATATATAGATATATAGATATATAGATATATAGATATATAGATATATAGATATATAGATATATAGATATATAGATATATAGATATATAGATATATAGATATATAGATATATAGATATATAGATATATAGATATATAGATATATAGATATATAGATATATAGATATATAGATATATAGATATATAGATATATAGACCAGAGAAGCAAGCCAATTAAAAATTTTCGGGGGCGGATGAAGACTTAAAACATTCTGCGGCGGTGGCTAAGCTGCTTTGTGTCGAGTTTTTTGACGACTAAAATAAATATTCAGCTGCGCCGAACTTATGTAAAGAAAACTCATAAATAAACGTGTTAAACAAACAAAGAGACAAATAATGATTTATTCATTAGAAAACTAAAAATTTTATAAAAGATAAATCAAATTTTTAAGAACAAAAATACTATTTACAGCAAATACCTTGTTAGTTCTACTACGGTCAGTAACGGAGTAAATTGAGATCATTAAGATTTTCTTAAAATATCAGGCATTTTAAAATAGTAAATTAATTAATTTTTAAAATTTGTGTTTATTTATTAAGTTTGAGGTCCATTATTTTTTATAAAACCATTTGTTTCATTTTATACAATTATTCGTCACCCCTTTTTGTGTCTTGTTCAGGGAAAAGTAACAATTCAAAATTTTTTAAAAAATTATGCAAAACAAATTTCAAGCTGGCATACAAATTTTTAAATAAAAAGCAAATTTTCAAACCAAACAACAATTTTTAATATATTAAAAAAACTTAATCTTTTATAAAATATTTTTAACTTCCGTTCTTGTTCAGAGTAATTATTTATCGCAACATAGTTTCACTCATTCGATTTGTCGAAATCGCTATCTAAGATACAGACTGGTTCTGTACTGGGTCTTCTAGTATTATCATTGATAGGTTCTCTACTGAGTTTTGTAGAACTATTGTTGCTTGACATAAAACAGTTTTCTGTTTTTCGACGCATTTATTACTTTTATTACACAACTGGTATTTTTAAACTTTTCAAACGAATGAAAACAATTTTAACAAAAAAACAAGTTATAGTGCTATATTCCGCTATGCCGAATCTTTGATACCCTCCACCGACAGAAGTGGGCTCTATATGATAAATAAATATATATATATTATTAACTAAGCTTCACTAAAACGAACGTCAGCATTAAAATTAGTTGCGGTTTAGACCTATATTAAATTATTGACCGACAATTAGAACATTTTATGCGTTTTTTGATAGAACTTTGAGCTGGATTGAGTAAAATATCATGATTCGTAACAGTTTTAGCCGAACTAAAAGGATTTTTAGGAGTGTAATTTGTATTGGACCTGTGGTAAATTAATCATCCCAAATTTCTGAAGAATACAAAAAAAAAAACATTTAAATAAATTTCAATACAGCAGTGTAATTAGTTTTAATTTCACAAAATTGAAACAACTTTTACCGCAATATCTATATCTGTTGTGGTTTTAGGGGAATTTAATTATTTTCCCAAAGTGGGCTTTATTTGGTTTTAGGCGCAATAAACTGTTTTCCGAGAGTAGGGTTTATATGGGGCCTAGGGTAAATTATGGACCGATCTTCACGAAATTTGATACTGCGATTTCTAGTCTTATAAAACTGTGATATACCAAATTTTATTATGATAGCATTTTAAATTACGGTTTTAGGCGTACTAAGCTGTTTTCCGGGAGTAGGGCTTATATGAGGCCTAGGGTAAATTATGCACCGATCTTCAAAAAATTTTAAAGTGTGATTTCTAGTCCCACAAGATAATGAGCCCACTCCTGTCGGTGAAGGGTATCAAAGATTCGGGACAACCGAATATAGCACTCTAATTTTTTTTTATTGTTATAGTTTTTAAAAATTTGTTTTATAATATTCTATTCTTTATTTTTTGTATACTGCTTTGTTTGTTTTTTGTTTACTCCTTTGTTTTCTATTCTGATTTGGTTGTAGCCAGAGTTCTATTTTTTGTATTAATTTATATGTTTTGTCGATTTTTAATTCCAAACTATCGTTTTATTTATGGAATTGATGATGTGGCAATACAGTCGTTCGACAATAAATAAATGAATTACGTTAGAAACGTTAAACCTGTCGACTGACAACTCGATAGTTAATGGGCCGCTGAAGAGAACGATAATGAGTGACTTGTTGTCGATCGCTTAAGTTGTCGATCGACATCGGGGGCCTGGCTCTAAATTAAGGTTTTTGCTTCAGAGCAGAAAATATGACGCAGCTTTGTGTTGTTAAATAAGATATATGGAATATGTGGAAGATATGTGGAATTTAGTATAGGCCATAGGTCTGCAGAATGTGTTATAATAAACAGGAGACGGACGAAATGAGAGATTCAATCCTGCTATCTAGTTCGGACTATGTGTTATCCTCCCAGGGGACATAGTTGGGGGTAGTTCACTAAATATTGATTTAAACCAGCAGTGCACTATCACCAAATAAAACTGCAAAAAATTAACTTTTTTACCAGCTTTACTGATGATTGCTATTTTTTTAAGTACATATTAGTTAACCAATACATTAAGCCCAGCAAAAGTGTATGGACTTAATGTATTGGTTAACTAATCTGAGCTTAAACATTTTTTTGCATAAGACGGTTAAACTATTGTGTTAAATCTGAAAACTGTTTTAAAAGAACTGCAAACTTGTTGTTTACTTGTGTATTATAAAATTGATCTAAGCATATACCGGTAATACTATAATTCTAAGCATTTATTTTCTTTTTCTTCGATATTGTTTTCTGATAATTTAATTAAAATACTGTACGAACTATTTACAAGTGTGGTTATCAGCTGTTAAACTTGATAAATATAAAAACAACTGTTTAAAATTACTTTTGATATACAAATATAAATTGTATTAAAAAAGTAATTTCTGTACATCAGCGCTAACTACTTGTGAATGTGTAATATCTATGATCAGAAAGCTAATATTCATTAGACACCATCCAATTTCCGATCATATCAATATGGTTAATGCTAACTAGCGTGACATCAAGAATCTCACACATATTTGCCACAACAAACGTAGACTCGTGGTCCCTTAATTATAATAAATAATAAAAGAAAACCGTGACGCACCCCTTACATCCGTGTTCGTAATATGCCAGATAGTCTGGTACGCATTAGCAAAGTCCTCATGATAGTACAATTTTAACACACCGTTGAGGTGAATAAAATTTCACTAGCCCCAGGGCCTAGTATAAATTTTGACATAAGCGCAGACATTTTTTACAACACCACAATTATCATAGACACACTCCCAGTTCGTGTAGCTCAGGGTCGCCTTTAAATTTTGAGTTGAAGTAGCCGCCGGCTCGAACATCATATTAACACTGATTTTTTTAGCCAAACTTTTCTTTTTAGCCGTATTGTGTATTTATACAATCTATTAAAAGATCAAAAATATATACATATACAATTTTAATACCCTCTACCACCACTATTGGTGAATGAAGGTATACTAAGTTTGTCATTCCATGTGAAACTTCTTTATTATACATCTAAGACCCCATAAAGAATATATATTCTGGCTTCTTGAGTAATTCTAGCTCGATTTAGCCATGTCCGTCTGTACGTCTAGTTATCCTAAGCAGTTTGGGATTGAAATCAATATGTGGAACCATGACCCTAAAAAAATTTATAATTTTGATACAAAAACTAACATAAACGTGGAATAATGTACGGAATGATATAAAATTGTGCACGAATTCGCTCGTGCAAAATCGTACTGCTAAATTTCGTGAAGATCGGTCCATAATTGACCATAGGCTCCATATAAACCCTACTGGGGGAAAGCAGTTTAGTACGCCTAAAACTGTAAACAAATAACGCTCTCATACTAAAATTTGGTACGTCACAATTTAAGAGGACCTGAAATCACACTGTAAAATTTTTTGAAGATCGGTCCATAATTTACACTAGGCCCCATATAAACCCTACTCCCGGAAAAGAGTTTAATACGCCTAGAACCGTAATAAATATTGCTATCATAATTAAATGCGGTACGGTACAGTTTTGTAGGACCAGAAATCACACTCCAAAATTTTTTGAAATAAAGCGCATTTTGGGAAAAAAAAACTAAATTCGCCTAAAACCATAACAGATATAGATATTGTGGTAAAATTTCTTGCAACTAAGATTCATATGGCCAGAAAAAATATCTTGCAATTGTGTGAAATTTACTGTTAACGCTAAAACTAATTACCCTGCTGTATTGAAATTTATTCTAATTTATTTTTTGTAATACCAGAAATCAGTCTTCAGAATTATCCTCCAAAAAATCATTTTAGTGCGGCTAAAACTGTTACGAATCATGATATTTTACTCAATCCAATTCACATTCCTAACAATAAATGTATAAAACTTTCTTATTGTCGGTCAATAATTTAATATAGGTCTAAACCGCAACTAATTTTAATGCTGACGTTCGTTTTAGTGAAGCTTAGCTAATAATATATATGTATATCATATAGAGCCCCCTCCTGGCGGTGGAGGGTATCAAAGATTCGGCACAGCCGACTTGTTTTTATTAATAACGTTTTTTGTTATTATAATTTGTGCATGTTGACATCAGTGCACTGTTGCCAATTAAGCATTTTTAATACTAAATCTAGCATTTTTTAAACTCGTTTAGCGTTAGGGATGAGCAATAAATATCGATATATCAAAATATCGATATTTAAAACCATTATAATCGATAAATATCGCCGATATTAAAAATACTCATATATCGATACATTGATATTTATCTACTACGGCTATCGAATTCGATATTTTTAAGATCTCTTTAAAATAAAATTCAACATTTTAACCGTTGCTCAACTGCTTACAATACTGTTATTTTTTAAGAATTGCATCATATGTTTTTTTAATAATATTAAAAAAATAACGGCGCTTTTCCATAGTACATTTTCATAGATTACACAGTTCAGTTTTGTCGCGGTTTTTTAAGAGATGACAACAAAAAAATAAGCGCGGAAAAAATATTCTGCAAAGGGTACCTAAAATTATGCAAATAATCGTCTTCACTATGGCGTATTAGCAGCAATGGACTCAGAAAGTTGGAATGTTAATAATAAAAAAAAATATTTTGTTTATTAATTTTTTTTATTTAAGCATGTTTTTATATATTAAAAATAAAATATTACACAGTTTACTTGTATAGTATGTGTCACAAGTTTCGTTTACCGGCAGTATATAATCCAGCATTATATAATCCCAATTTTTATTTTTTTTTTAGATTTCATATGGCGGATAAATAAATTTTTTTTTTGTATTCTTTACTTTTTTTTTATTGTAGAATTAACTGCCGGTCCCTCGATTTCAAACGAAAACTTCGTTCGTATAATTTACCTTAAAACTACATTTTAATATTGGTTTTTTTTAAATAAAAGTTAAGCGAATGAAAGTTTCGTTCGAAATCGAGGGACAGGCAGTAAATTTGAAATTAAAACAAACAATAAAAAGTTAGAATGGAATTACATGTAATATATTTGTACATATGTAAATATGTATTGACATAGCTTAATACGTTGATACATCGATATATCGATATTTTTAATATATAAATATAGATACCCTTAAAAAATATCAATACGATATATATCGATATATTTTTTCAATTTGCCCATCCATATTTAGCATAAAAAAACCCTTCTAGCATATCGATGCCTTACTTTCTCAACCTCGTATCTTAAAAAAATACGGTTTTGACTTTTTCATATAAAACGATTGATATTTTTGTGTTCTATTAATGAAACAACTTATTACTTCAATAATTTATTAGTATTTACAGAATTGAGACAAAGTATTGAAATAATAAGTTGTTGCAGTAATAGAACACAAAAATATCAATCGTTTTATATGAAAAGGTCAAAACCGTATTTTTTTAAGATACGAGGTTGAGAAAGTAAGGCATCGATATATCACTGTTTTCAGCATTTTCCCCAAATTTTTTAGCACTTTTTAGCATTTTTATTTTTTCATTAATTTATAGCTTTTTCTAGATCTGCAAACATGTACTTTTGTAAATAATTAATACTGTGTTTCAGATATAACATGATATTATTATTATTAATATTTTAAAAATTAATTGTGAACGTAAGGGAATTTAATTGCTTTAAACAAGTTAACTTTTAAATGTGATTCAATATATATTGTTTAAAGCTGCAGAATTTGTCTATTAATTCATGTAATTTTATACCATGTCAAATTAAATCGTTTTTCTTTTTATTTTTTTATAATACTTTCTAGCACTTTTTAAGCATTTTTTTTGGCATTTTTTTAGCACTTTTTTCACAAAAATTTAGCATTTTTCCTTCATTAAGTTTTGGCTACACTGCATCAGTGTCTAATAAATGTAAATATTTAAAAAAAAAATTAGTTTAAAATTCAATAATATGCTAATATCATTTACATTACAAGCATTTTGTTATACTGCCAAGGCAAACAAATTTTATTTAAGTTTAATTGGAAGAAACCAATCACAATAGCATGGAAATATATTCGATTGAGAGGTAATCTAAATAAAAAAACAGGAAAAACAATGGTTTTTAGATCATTAATTTCATTATAAGCTTATTAGCATTTGGGTTACCTAAAAACACGCAATTCGCAAAGATTTAGAAAAGTTTAATAAAAATGAGAAATATCCTAAAAGTTTAAAAACCCAGTAGAAAATAATAACGTCAAAAAAAAAGTTTTTTTAAAAGCCAAATGTGCAATCTCCAAAAATTCTTCAAAATTTTTTCATAGTTACTTATAACCTGCTGGCAAATCCTATAAAAGCGCAAATTCTGAAAATTGGTTTGTAAATTATGGAGTAGCTGAAAAATAAAATTTCCGGACAGAAAAATTGTCTATCTGGAGTGTTAACATATTTGTAAGCATAATATGTTAACACTCCCTATTAAAAGGCAAAAAAATCGGTTCACAAATGACGGAGTTATGTGGTAACAAACATTAAGAAAAGCAACATACAGCCGAATTGAAATCCTCCCTCTTTTTTGAAGTCTGGTTAAAATATATTTATAATAACAACATACATATATATGTATATTTAAAATTTTTTGGCGACATTGTGTTTTTATAAGAAAAAAATTCTGTTATGTATTCGTATTTATTTTTTTTAATGACAAAATTAAATGTTAAAAGAAAGCAATTTTTATTTCGACATCTACTTTAAATAAGTACCAAAGTGAAGACTAGATTTTCTAAAATGTACTACTGAATTTCTGGTAGTAATGTCTACATATGCTCCCAAAAGAACTACCTAGTCTATAGTAACAACGTCAGTTGTAGCATTGTATGAGGTATAATAAGTCAATAGTACTCATGACTGTGTCAGTAGTGAATCAGTACAGATTCACTAGTGACATTTTCTACAGGCTTGCTACCGCTTCACACACACACCTAAGTAAATGCTGGTCATTGAATTTAATATTTACGCCGTCATTAAAATTAACAAACACTTTTGCATATAGAACTTCTTAAAGTTTATCAGTATTAACCCGTTTCTTATTTTGTTTATATTTATTTTTGAAAAAATTCGCTTTAAAGTAGGTGAATTGTTTATGTGCCGAAAAAATTATATAAATCAAAAAGTTTTTTTTAAACCATACAACTAGTATTCCGACTCTTTGAGAGGTACCTCTTAAAAGTTTGGATTAGTAAGAATTTTTCAAATGCAAACATCGTATAGAAGTGGCCTTTTTTCTAAATTACCATTTTTTTAATTTGAAAAATTTTTAATTTATTTAATGCCGTCTGCATTTGTTAACTTATAAAAACAATGTTTGTTTAATTTTGATTCTGCAAAATCGGAAAATATTTAATTTATTTAAGATTTCAAATATTTTTTTCATACCATAAAATGCTACTCTTCTAGCTTAAATAATATTATAAACAGAAAATATTATTGTTTAAAAATGAAAAGCAAATTAGCAAAATGTGTTGGAAAAATTATTTATTATGAGTGTGTGTGTCATAAAATTAAACAAAAAGTGTTAAATTATGAAAAATTTTACATTTTATAATTAAAATTTTATTTTGTTTTTGTTCTTAGGTGTGTTGAATTCACACCGAACCGATATGTGTGAAATCAAAAATTATGAACGCTCTCTCGAGTCGGCAAAATAGTTGTATACTATGCTCAAAACATTAGTAAGTCATTGTATTTTATTGTTTTATTTTTTTATTTTCATACGCTTTTCATTTTCTGTTTACAAAATGTTTCATACATTAATTAATAAAATTATGGTAGCATTGTTGGGAGAATAAATATCTAAATGTGAGAGCATTAGAAAAAACGTTCTTAAAATACAATTTATTTTATTTCTCGACCGCATTCTCTGGCAATATTTTATGTCAAACTGTATGGAAAACATCGTTCAACCCCAGTTCTGTCTGATCATTAAAATGGATTTTATATCTCGACTGCTTTCTACGACAAGTTTGTATGTCAAATTGTATGGAAAATGTGGTCTCTACGCAGTTCTGTTTGAACACATCCTTACCCTACGGGAAAGGGAACTAACACTAAACTTGTCACGTGACAAGTTACTTTAACATGGCGATGTCCTACGAGTGGGTTAATTGGCACTTTATAACAGGTCACTGAAATAACCTTCCAATTTCGGTTAAAATAATGCCTGTCGCAGATATTGTCCCAAATGAGCCATGTAAATCTGATAGATCCCCTTTATATAAAGTAATAGAACTAGAGAGAATCAGCCACTACCCGCACAAAATCCAGTCACATGAATAGTTTTGTGCCATTTACATTTCCTCTGTACCAACTAGACTATAAACACATTATCACCAATTAAGTGATAGGTCTTGTTTTCACCTATCACAATTCCTTTTAATTATAAAATTTTGTTCACTGGCCACGGGATAAGTACTTTAAGAGCAATTGACTTAAATTTCCCGCAGGGTACTTAGTAGACGGTTTTTGAATTTTTTTAAATTTGCGTAGAAATTACATACCAAGGCCTATCCATTAGGTCTGCGCAAGGATCCAGATGTTTATTTGGTTTATTCCTAAACGATGTCAAAAGTTGTTTACTTTTTCTTATATGTACATGTATATTTTTGTTTTTAGCCACACAAATATGCATACAAAACACGTTTTCCTTTTGTTTTTCCTATGTGTAGTAAGATTTTGACAACCTCGAGGAATTTTACACATTCAAAATGCCTGTTGTTTTTGTATTGGTGTAGCGGTAAGCAGACCTATTGGATAGGCCTTGTTACATACCTACCTACTGCTCGGAAATCTAAATTACCAAATAATTCGGTAATTACCGTACAGTTAACATCAGTGAGTGCAGTTTAAACTTGCTAAGTGGAACACAAACTTAAAAACGAACAAAAAAAAACAAACGCATGAACTTCACCCAAAAACAGCCACACAACAATTAACCAAACACTATAAATACGTACATACATATGTATGTTTGTCTTTGATTCAGTTAAATTAGAATGTGTATGTTCGCAATAAAGTGCTAAAAAATCAAGCAATGGAAACATACAGTTAATGGTTAAGAAGAACAAGCTATAAAGAAATAAAAACTCAATAGTAAGCAAAACATTTAAACACCGAAAACAAAATATTGTTTATAAATCAGCGTTGCCGTTCTTGGTCTTTGGTCGGGATTTTTGGTTTGCTACGGTAGGCTAAACCTCATTTTGGTCGGCTAGAGAAAATGATATCATATAAATTAATTTTTATACATATTTATTTAAGTCATAAATATTAGGTATGTGATTTTTAAAAATACAGTATGCGAACCTTAAATTTAATTATATGTAACTTTGGATGTTATCAAAGCAAATTAATTTTTGTTAAAATTAATATACGAGTTAAGACGTTTATACATACTAAGGCAAGTATATCAAAAAATTCAAATTTGGATTAAAAACCATTAACAGTTCAATAAAATAACCACAATACTAATTACAAAAACATATTATCAAATATTTAATTAAAAGTAAAAAAAAAAAAAATAAAAGGTAATTCTATTATTTGCAAAATTAATATAAAAATAATACATACAACGATCAAAATCTAAGAAACAATCGGCAATAAACATCAAGATCACACATTGTGAATTGAAAAGTTTACCGTACATAACTGTATTATAGACACACAATTGTTGTGTGTTGTTTTTTCGTTCAAATCAAATTATGGATTGAGTTGGTTTATTTAAATTCAACTACTGCTTTACACTGATTTGTTTGAAACGAACTACTGTTTTAACATTGATTTGGTTTTTCATAATGGATCATTCGAACTGATTTAAAAAAAAATTACAGTAGTTGACACAACAATAATTTTGTGTTGACAACTGTGTACAAGAAACAAATGCAATCGTGCAGGGGTTTAGTAAGCAGACGACAGAAGAACTTAAGGGCATAATAAGCCACACAAATATGTAGATTGGCAAACATGTCAAAATTTTACGTATGTATGTACAAATATTTTGTGTTGTTAATTGGTTTGTTTGTTGTTTGGACAAAAATTTGAAACAATGTTTGCAGAAATATGAAAAATTTTTATTATGTGGCAGACATGTTGGATATTTGTCAAACTTCTTATGGTGTCTAGTGCTAAAAGTAATATTTTAGCGGAAACTTTGCAGAGTAAAGACGTAAAGGAAAAAGCAGCGAAATTGCCGCTCGCTATCGTATCCTAATGGCATCACTGAAATGTAAATACTGTTTTTCTAATCTAATACAGACATAGGCCAAAGGCCGGCAATGGGCGCTTTGTTATTATTATCTGTGTTCATTTACTAAAAATTGTTACAAATTTGTAACAATTGTAACTGGAAAGCAGTGTTATCACCAGCAAAATTAAAAATTACACTTCGGATGTAGCAAAATAACCCGATTTAAATGAAATTACATCTAATATCAAATTCATGGTGTACATTTTTTTAAAACAAGTTTTTGAAAAAATCATTTAAAGGAGATTAATATTAGTCATACTATTTATGTTTAATATATATAAACTATATATCGCACTTAATTAACAAGAGGGTATAAGCTCAAAATTTAAACATTTTCAGTAGAAGCGAAACAATTTAATTTAATTTCTAACTAAACGCTAAAGGCATATGAAATACAATTTTAAAACCAACCGTTGGATTACCAAAAAGTACACAAAATAGCACGATGTTTTTAAAGCGGGTAGATATGAATATAACGTGTAAATTTATTCGTGCGATAACTTTATAATAAAAAACTTAAAATAATAAGTTTTACTTCCACATTCGGTTGCATAGGTTTACGATATTCATTGTCAATACTTTGTATACCTGCTGTAGTATAAAATTCTTTATTGGTTTCAAACGACAGTCTGAATACTTTAAATCAGTTTTTCAAATGTGATCGGCGCTAAGTATTTTCTCAACTAAAGCATTTTAATATAACACAAAATAATTAAATTCATTACTCTTTCTTATGTTGGAGACAGGTTATTTTTAAGTTTGGTGCCATTCATCATCTGCAGTTGAGAGGTAGAGAAGCAACGGCCTAAAGTCTCAAGTTTATGATACACTAATCTAATAACAGCAAACATTTGCATTTGTAGAATTCTTTTGATGTGTGAATTTGGCAATACCAAAAAAATCTTTTTCAGCTTAAATCCATGGTCAAAAAGTACCGATAGCTTTCATACTAAAATACAAATTTTTTCCAAATATTTCAGAAAACTCCATACTTTTTACATTTGTTTTTGATATGTTTGTTAGGAAAAAATAACATTTGCTAATAAATATTAAAACATGAGTATTTCTTCGATTTTAAAATCGAGATTATTTAAAACCGATAATATCGTTTTCAGTATCTCTAAAAATAGATTAATAATACATTTTCCTCTTATTTCCATTATATATTCCTTCACATTTTTTTTATATGTGTTAGTTAAACTGTATTAGACTTTAGTTCAGAAATTAATTTTAAAATTGCTCGAATTTTAGACTTTTTAAAAACGAACGTTTTGAATACGATCGATTTTCATCACAGACCTGATTATTGTACTGTATTTCAATAATTATACAGCAAAGTATTTGTAAAGTAGCTAAAAAGTAGTACAGAAGTTAAGAAAAAAAAGTTCCCACAAAAAAGAATTCAAAAAAATACCAATTTTTATTAATATTCGAGTATCTTAAATTAAGTAATTCTTGTTTGATTAAAACAAACACAATAATCTTGAATGTATTTATTGGCTCTCCTTCTTATTGGTGTGTGCCAAATAGCCAATTTAACCAATTTAAATATCTATGAAGATATAGATAATTGGGTTGTTCACGGAAGGCTGGTTATCAGGTTATAGGGTTAGTTAGTTATGTATATTCACAACAACAAAATACATTTATTCAAATTTTTTTATATATATTTTGTTGCTGTTAATACAACTACATAACCATATAACCTCATAATATGCCTTTCGTGAACAACCCAAATTTTTTTGTTATTTATTATAGAAACTATAAGAATTAAGATAGCTGGTTTCCTTTTTTTATATCACTCATTTGACAATGGAAACCTTTTCCCACGTTGGCTAGTTGGAAGTGAGCTAGTATATCAGTGCGAGGGTTGCGGTTTGATCCCCACCAAAGACTCTAGTCTGCTGCAGAGATAATCGCAGAGCTTTGCGGGAATAGCATAAAAAAAAATAAGAAATACTTACTTTGACTTTTGGGATCAACAATATCTGAAATCAAATCTTTATGTATATCATTTGTTTTAAAACAAAAGAATTACAAATTACACCTGATCTGCACCTAAAAGCAATTACCCACGCTCTACTCACGACAGTAAAAATTATACCAAATTCGGGTAATTATCCACAAAGTGGCAACACTGCTGGAAAGTGTTCATCAGGGTTGCCGAACTTGGTCTTTTCCGACCAAATTTGGTCGGATATTTTTCGTTTGGTCGGATGGTAGGCCAAACCTAATTTTGGTCGGTTTGAGAAAATATACTATATCTATTTTGACAAATTTAAGAAACAGGCCGCAGAGCAAGCAAGTGCAAATCTTTTTTACAAAATACAAAATGTTTTATTTATTGTTGATGCAACTATGGATGTGGAAAAGCACGTTACTTTGACATACTTTTGACGGTAGATTTGTCACTTTATTTGAGCTTCTAATATAAAACTTTTTATCAACTAAAGGTGACCGTAGACGACATGTTTTTTACATCTGACTTGTCAAATTTCTCACTGTAAAATACATACATGTCGTGTGTTACCTTTAAAACATTGCATCTGTAAAAGTCAGACGCAAAGTCATCTGACAAATTTTTAATTAGAGCGTGCTCTATTTTCTTCTAACAAACCATCTGACATTAGCTGTGTCAGAAATCTATGCCGGGAAAAACTGGCGCGCGGCGGTGCACTATTGACGGAATCATTAGCCGGATGAAGTTTATATATTACAATACCGATGTGTGTATGATAATTTCACCATTGAATAAACATTATGTTCATATATATTTATATATATAAAAAACGTTTTATTATAATATCCGAAATTGAATTTTTCGAATTTAAAGAAAAATATTTAAAGATGGCTGAACTCTTTTACGGCGCAAATAAAAATTTTTGTGGCGGCAGCACGATATTTTGAAACCGAGAACTACTTTGGTTTCTGCAATAACTATGCGAAAAAACAGTGCCAATGTCAGAAGCGAATTACATGTACGTGTGTGACCAAATATTATAAGCCTTATGTAAAACAGCAATTTTGATAGACATGCACAATTACATGTGACTTGAAAAGTTGACAAGTCAGATGTAAAAAACATGTCGTGTATATGCACCTTAACAACATTGCTTTAAGAAATTTGATCGGATTGGCAACAAATAGCGCTAACGTCAATGCCAAAAATATTGAGGTTCTTTGTGGTAATAATTAAATATTTTTTCTTGAAGTCCTAAAAGAATAAAGTAGATAAAAGAACTTCAGGAATACTGCCCCATAAGATGCAGAAAGTATGTGTAAGTTCCAAAATGTCAATTGCAGAGCAACTAGCTTTTTTAAGCAACCGTGTAGAATTTTACAATTTATCTGCCTCAAAGAGTACCAAAAAAGTTATTAACGACAATAAGCAAATTATGCATTGTTAAACTGGTTTACATTTTTTACGTTGTCTGCATGGTATTAGGACGTTTTGAAGCTCAGCCTACATATGTCTTATAAAGTTAAATACTATTTTTGATAAATTGTTTAAACTTAAGCTAACAAATTTTGATTTATTTTGTATTATTGGTTTTCTTTATATGTATGCAATAATACTTGCTATTAAATGAATTTGTATATTCCTTTTATTTGTGTTACTTTTTTGTTTTTATTGTAAATTGTATATTGTAAAAAAAAAATTATTTATAGCTTTATTTAATAATATTATATTTTAGATCAAAAACACATAAACATACATATCGGCATAAAATGCATTTAAAAAAAAAAAAATTTAAAACTTTTTCAGGAGAGATAAAAATAATAATAAAAAGGCTACTATTGTGATAACAGCAACGATTTTTTCTGGTTAATATCGTTAACAAATTATAAAGTAATGAAGCTGTCCTGAAAAAAATGTTTATGTAATCACTAAAGTTTGGTTTTTATTAAGTTTCTTAACGCTCTTGAAAATATTTTAAAAATTTTGATAGGCCCTTTTGTATTTTATATGACGATATATTGTTTTCTAAATATTTTAAAAATTTGGGCGGTTTCAAAGGAAATAGGTAGGTTTTGCAGACATTTTTGGTCGGATAACAATTTTTTAAGCGGCAACCCTGGTGTTCATTAACCCAAAAAATTTCCAAGTTGAGAGCATCAAAAGAGAGAACAAAATTGAGAGACAAAAAAATTCTTGCAATTTTTTACTGGTAAAATTTTTACTTGCAAGAATTTTTGAAATAGCTCTTTAATTTTTTTGTTTACAAAACAAACTTTTCCAAAAGAAGTTTTGAATAAGGATATTTTGCAAAATTTATAAGCTAATGTTGATTTTTAAAATTATTAAAAATATTTATGCGATAAGAAATAATACTTTTGTTTAACTTAGGACAGAAATTTCGATATATTTATTGCTAAATAAAATAACGCGCTTGTTAAAAAAATCCCTTATAAATTTTGTTTTGCTTTTAACCGATCAGGTGTTGTTATTAGTACTGTGAGTATAATGGTGACCTAGATACCTATACTTAACAGTAATGCAGTATAATACCCCATTAGTTAAATTTTTTTTTTTTGCAAATTAAATTATTAAAAAAAATTAAAGATTCGCATTAATTATAAAATAATTTAAGATATTCTCATTGTTTACTTTATGACCGTCTTGTTTATTATGAAACAAACACCAAAGAAATGCATTTGGACCAAATAAAACGGCCATAAAATAGGTAATGAGAATATCTAAAATTATTTTATAATTAATAATAAGTTAACCCGCTACCTCGTTACTTTTCTTTTGTAGTCATATTTATATGCCAAGGTTTATGTTTCTATGTTTTAAAAAAATATTACCAACGTTAAAGGTTCTTCTAATTCACTCAGGACCCTGCACCTATAATTTTATGTTTCTAATCTCTATTATAGCAAATTAAAAAGGTACCTCTTGTAGAACGAAAAAGTAAAACAAAGACATTTAATTTCCCGCATTTCACCATTTTTTTATATTTTTTCTCCCCATTGAAATATAAAAAATTCATTATTGTATTGGAAGCCCATAATTGAGAACGTATATTGCAAAGAATGGAGAAAAATGTTTTGTTAAGAAAGTACCAAAAATAGGTACAATTTTCACCCCTTAAATGTTTGAATTTCGAAAAAGCAACAAATTTACATTTTTTGGAATGTAAAAAAGTTTTTATTTCTATGTTTATTGGCTTTAATTTAAAAATTAATGGTTTAATTTTAATTCTTGTTCAGAACAAAATGAACTGCGATGCCACTTTTTTTCTATTTGTACATAAAAGTTGAATTAAGCTGTCACATAATATAGTGCTATAGTGCAACAGTTGTTTTTTTTTCTGAATAATTAAATAAAAAATAAATATAATTAAAAATAATAAAATCGCTTTCCTTTCATAGTCCATTTTCTTTAACACTATTAGAAAACAATTCAATATATGTAGTTTACTAGTTCCGTTCCAGTTTGTATCATAAAAGTCTTAGGCTAGGTTAGGTTCCATGGGCAGCCATCGAGAGACAGCTCACTTGGGTCCTTTAGCGGTCCCTTTGTGATACCCAGCGCCAATGCCCATCCCGAAGAGCAGTTATTCAGATGGCGTCACTGCAAGGTTGAGCCAATTCGTCTTCCTAATGAAGAGAAGAAGCAATCTTAGTTTTATTTTTGATAGATCCTCCAAACAGGAAAACACCGGTTCTCCCAGGTATTTTTCCCTAATGCCCCGTAGCCCAGGGCATTGACAGAGAAAGTGAAGCACAGTTTCCTCTTCCTCCTCATCATGACAACTTCTACAGTAGTCATTGAATACCAGACCCATTCTTCTAGCATGAGTCCCAACAGGCCAGTGTCCAGTTATGACCGACACAATGGTCCTGATTTGGTTCCTATTGAACCTAAGTAGAGATTTGGTTCTCCGTTCATCATATCCAGGCCAAAGTGCCCTGGATGTGGAGCAGGTGGACTCACGGGTCCATCCCTCTTGCGCAATTCTATAGTTCTCGCGCCGCATGAGTGACTTACAGTGAGACATTGGAAGGCCAATGAATTGATCAATGAATGTTTCATCCATACGACCACCTTCCTTGGCCAGCTCATCTGCTACCTGGTTTCCCGGGCAATTTGAGTGCCCTGGTATCCATATAAGCGTTAACTCTGAATGTTAAGCAATCTCATTCAAAGACATCCGACATTCCACAGTCAACCTAGATGTCGTAAAGACACCCGCAAGAGAGGCAATGTCAGCCTTGCTATCAGTAAATATACGTATATCTCCCGATACGCGATAATACTTTAGCCAGTTGGCTGCCCGCTTTATAGCCGAGATTTCCGCCTGCAGGACACTACATCCATCCGGCAGACGAAAGGAAAGTCTTATAAATAACCGTTATTCAAGTTGACTTTGGTTCTCAAAGCTTCGTAAAATTTTGTATAAAATTGTTTTGCATTTTCTTTCATTTCTTTAACAATATCAATATTGATATTATTTGTAGAGATATATAAATCCACTTCTGTTCCGCAATAAAATGCTGCAAACGGCGTGTGATTTTTGGAAAGGTCTACGATATAGATTCACATTCATCCAAAACGTTTTTGTTCATGAAATTACGTGAAATTTTTATATGTACATGAAATAACGTGATATTTGGCGGAACAAACAAGTAAGCCTTTGTAAAAATACATGCGTTCTAGCATCTTCTGATTGCATTTCAAAATTAGTTTTAATTGCATATTGCATAAATTTTAAGTGCATATTGTATAAATAAAAATTGCAATTTAAAAGAAGGATTTTTAAATCCTGAGGAAAGAAATAATAATTAAAAAAATAAATGCAATGAAAAGGACTCAATAATTTGTTTGCTATACTAAAAATTCAAAAAGGGGGAACTATGATAAATTTTTAAATTGTACCAAATGAGTCACCGTAGTACCACGGTACTTTAGAAGGTCAAAATGTACCACAAAAAGTACAATTGTACCAACTTTAACATCCCTGCTATGCCCAAAGGGGCCGGGCATAGCAGGGATTTTCACACACACAACACGAATGTGACCGAAACTCACTTTAAAGATTGTAAAAAACTATAATTTCATTCGGTTGTATCACAGATTACACACAGATATGTAAAAAGTGACGTGTGAAAAAGGCCCAAATCAATTGCGAGGGCAGCTTTCGAAGAAAGAGACAAAAAGCGTTTTTTGGTAGTGAGGTGGCAATGTGTACAAACAGGCCGCTCCAATCAACAAAAATTGCTTGATCAAAACCAAAATAACAAAACACAAACCACGTTTAGCAAAAGCATTAGTTCAACAAACGTTTTATTTTGTGCAAAAAAATGTATTAACATAGTTATATTGTCTTATTTTATAATGTTATTTCCTTACTTAAATATTATTTACTAGTTTTGCGATAAACGTAAAAGTTAATTTTTACAACAGTTTTGCAAATAAATCTCAACTAAATAAATTTGTGTTCATTGTATTGCGGCAAAAAATATGGTTCAAAGAGAAATGAAAAAGGGCAGCTTTCTAAGAAAGAGGCAAAAAATCTTCTGTCTCGTGACATATCTGTGTGAAATCTGTGGTTGTATGATAGCTTTCAAACAAGATGGTCGCCGTCGCTTATGTTGTTTAAAAACAAGAACAAAACACATAAGCGGAGTTCAGTGTTAACTGCAAATGGTATTGCAAAAGAGCAAATGCAAAATATCATAGCTTTTTGTCAAATCCAACAACAAAATACACAAAGTTTCCGTTAAATTTCATAAAAAAGCTACGAAATTTTGCATTTGCTCTTTCGCAAGACCATTTGCACCGAACACTGAACTCCGCTATAGTTAATATCTCAAATGAGTACTCTTAGTCTACTTTCACACGTTTCATTTTTTGATGCTCAACTTCTTTTCAATTCCCTTTTGAAGATGCCATTATGATCACACGTAGCAACCGGTTTCAACTTTTTTTGCTTCAAAACAACAACACTTTTACTCAGAGCGAACCAAAGAGAAAAGGAAAAGAAAAATATTTACATGCAGCCATTGTTGTGCATATCAGTTTTGCCAGTGAAATTTCGAGAAAGATACATTTTAGTTTTCAAAGAGATACACTTTTTCCAAAAAAGATAAATTTTGAAAAAAAATTTTAAAATTTTGGTATTTTTGCATCTAAATTCATCATTAAAAATTTTTATTTAGCTGCAAAATTTTCATTTAGCACTTGTCATTTTATTTAGCATTTTTAATAAATGTTTTTAGCTTTTTTTTAGCATTATTTTAAAAAATGTTGACGAATAGTTTTATTGGTTTAACTTAAATTTTTTTTATATATAATAAATTTTGACTAAAAATAGTTGTACTCAAAATTTAATTTTATATGAAAATAAATAATTCTTATATTAAGCAAGGGAATATTAGCAGTGCCCTCATTATGTTGATTGTAAAAACTTTTTGCATTTTGATTTTACAATATTAAAGTACAAGGAAATCCTCCCTTTGTATTTCGATAAAAATTCTAAAGTGTTAATGTTTGAAAAAAATTTCCTCTTAAACGCTGAAAAAATTATAATTTTAAAACTTCAACTTTTCTTAAACTATTTGCATGTATCAGAGATTTGCGGGACCCCTAAATTTAAAATTTAGTCTGTACTATCTGTGCTAGACATTTATATGTATCTGAAGTCTTACCAAAATCTACCCACTTGTTTAAATATAATCATTTATTTCAAGTCACCAAAATGTAAATATTTTCAAATAAAATTTTACACTGGTAATAACTTTTTAACAAAAATCTTTAAAAAAAAAATAGCATTATTTGTAGCATTTAAAAAAAACGTAAAGTTGAATATTTTTTTCTGGACATTTTGTGTACAAATTCAAAAGATACTCTGGTATAGCGGCACAAAAGCTGAGATTTACATTAAAAAATCTTGATTCAAACGACTTTTTAAAAGTTAAACCAGAAATATTGATATTTATTTATTTTATTCATTAATTTTTATTCATATATCTATATCGATTTAAGCGTAAAGACATTTAAATGTTTCAAATAATAAAGTGTTGTCTAAAGACTATTGTCCCTAGGGACTATATTGTCCCTAATTTTATAATTTATCAATCTTGTAGATATTGACGCCAATATCATTATTAAACAGTGGACGGTTAACAAAAATGAACCTTTTAGTAAACTTGAATATATACATATATACTTTGGAATAGAATTAACTGTATTAAAATTAAATAAAATTCACTCCATTTAAATCAAAAGAGCTTTGGCGAACGCCGCAACAATATTCATATTTTCTTTTGGTATCCCTGAAAACTCGTTTACAATAAATATGCGACATTTCGCACTGAAATATTTGTTGTAACAGAAGATTGTGGACAAAGGGTGTAAGAGACACCTTTTGTTCTTGTTATTAATTGCATAATTCAAAAAATGAAATCAAAAACTTTATCAAATAAAATCATACTTTATACCAAAAATACACTCAAAATATTATGTAGCTACACAGTAAAAAGTGTTTTGTCAATTAAAAAAATGGTTTAAAAAGTATTTTAATTTAATTAATGTGATAATTGAATCAATAATTTTTTTAGCTGAAGAAATTTAAAAATTTAATTTTGATTTAATTAACATTTTAGTTGTTTTGAAATAAATTTTCAATTAAAATTTTAATTAAATAACAACAAATCTTAATTGACTTTTTTCGTTTAAAATAAAATAATTTAAACATGTAGAAATTCTGTGCACAGAAAAAATTATTAAATTTCTCCTATCACCAAATTTGTTCTAAATTCATAATATCAAGCAAACAAGTTGTTGATTTTGCACATATTACCAAAATGATTATATTGATTACTAAAAATTATAAAATTTTAAAAAAATATTTTTAATAAATGATATTTTTAATTTTAATTAAAAAACTGATCAAAAAAGTTTGCCATTTCAAACAATGTGTTAATTTATTTAAATAAATATTGACAATTCCCAACAAAAATTTTACATGCTTAAATTATTTCATTTGAAACGAAAAAAGTCAATTAAGATTTTTTGTTATTTTATTAAAATTGTAATTGAAAATTTATTTTAAAACAACTAAAATGTTATTTAAATCAAAATTAAATTTTTAATTTTCTTTCAACAAAAAAATAATTGATTCAATTATCACATTAATTAAATTTAAATACTTTTTAAATAATTTTTTTAATTGATAAAACACTTTTTTCTGTGTGTAAATTCAAAAGAAAATTCATTTTTAACAACTGAAAATTTTAATAAAATTTTATTTAAATAAATAAATTTACAAAAATTTTAATTTTTTTTTTATTTAATATTTTTTTTTATTTTTTATTTAATATCATATTTCGTATTTTAACCGACAAAAAATCAAACTAAATAACAATATAAGTACGGAAAAAAGCATTTTTTGGCTGTTTGTTTTTTGAATTGCTAAAAAATAAAGTTATTCGTAAAACAACTATATTTTTTTTTTATTAATTTTTAACAGTACGAAAAACGAATTTAGTAACTCAAAATCAGTTACTGTAATAATTTTATGAGTGAACCCATCGTTGCTTTAATTAGAAAAGGCCTATCTAACATATAAAATTGTTTTAAAGATGAGGCATACAACATAAGAAAAAGAATACATAGTAGAATTATATATTTTATAAACGTTTATGTCTCAAACTAAAAAAAATTGTATATGTTAGATACGTCTCTTCTAAATTATAGTATTTATATGCATATACATATTTGTTTTTAAATATTAAAAAAAAATTCTAGGTTTCAAAGGCTTTTGGTAGGTATAATAGACAATTTGGTCGGATTAAAAAATTAGTAACGGCCACCCTATTATAGATATGTATATTAGGGCACAACGTATTTCAATTCTTGCAAATATTTAAATTAACGTAGCATGTCCGGAATTAGAGTGCGGATTTAAAAATAACAAAGGGCAATAAATATGCAGTTTCTGATTTTTAAAAAATTTACATATCCATAACAGAAGGGTAGTCGAGTTAAGTACTGCTTACTTAAATAATAATAGAAAGAATTGTAATATAAATGTAATATATTTCTTATTAAAATCGTTTGAAGGAAGATTTTCCTTTTATATCTTACTTTTCTGGAAAGAAAATTAAATTTTACGTACAAATAAAAACATCAATTACTAACAAGGCGAATAGATTTTGGAAATGAATAAAGATGATTTCAGAAAAATAGCAAAACATTTATTTGAATTCAATGGCTGAGTTCCAAAACGTCAGTGGCAAAACAGCTCCGTTATAAGTGCATTCTACAATGCAACGCTGTAGAATTTTACAATGTTATCTATCCCAAAGTGCACCACTAAACTTATCTTTGCATACACAATAGAAAGATCGAACGGTTTTGTCCAAGCCGGTTATTTTGAAATTCCCATTTTTCGAATATCGAATAAACCGGTTATTTTGGTATAACAAATCGGTTATTTTAATAATGTTTATAGTATTTTTCTAATTGTATATTAAGTAAATTTCCTCTTTTTTTGAAGAACTTCAAAAAAATGTAAAAAAAAAAAATAAACAGGTGTGAGATGAAAATCGGTCAATTTCAAATCGATGGTGTTTGAAAGGTGCGATGAATTTCGAGCGATCTTTACCTTTAAATGCGCAGTGTATTATTAAAGATACAATCAACAAAACTGGTGTTATTTCCACAAATTTTAAAAAAACTAAAAAACGTTTGTTGATTACCACTAACAACATCTTTTCATTTTATCCTAGATTAATTTCTTATCAAAAATGGAACGTTTTTGAAAAATATAGAGCCGTAGGTTAAAAATTTCGAAATTCTTACTTTTAGAATTTAGTCCAACAAAATATATGTTGGTAAAAATAGTGTTTTTTAACTATACAAAACTTTTCAATCCGATCTGAATTATACTTTCGTCAAAAAACCGTATATAGTGGTTGCATCTTAAAAGATACATTGCGCATTCTACACAAATAAGAAATGTTGGCTGTATTGTCTCATGTACACTGTTTTTTTGAAAAGAATAAATTGTTGCTGGTGCATAAACTGCCTGTGTGTTTTATTCTTGTTTAGTGAATTGATACGACAAGTTCTTTTTGCTCGTTATGTATTTTTTTTTATTTTAATTATTATTACAAATATACAAATGGATGCTTTTAGACCAAGACGGTCCAAAATAATGAATAATTTAAAATGCTTTGCAACAGCGCAGAATTTCCTTATAACAGCACTGATAAAAGAAGTGACGATGAAATGGAAATTCCAAAAAAGTGTCCACTTAAAATAAAAATGTAATCCTTATTGATAGTGACTCTGATACGGAGGAAGAATTTGGAATTAGGGTTGATATAAATGCTTTTGTACTTCTAACTCTCTAGCACCAAATTTAAGAAGGGGTTCCTTCATCAATTCACTTGTTGCCAGAAATAGTTCATTATCAAATCCTACTGCTTCCAGTGCCCCAACTGCGACCTTACAAGAGTCACCAGCTAATCAGTGCCCAACTCACTCAAGTCCAACGTAATTTGCTTTACTTTCCCCAAAATTTCAAAATGCATCCGTCGATCCAAAAGCTTCTGCATTTGAAAAAAATATATGGAAACAAGGTAATATGCAATTCGTCAGTTAGGAAGTAAAGTTTAAAAGCGATAGCTCTCTGCCTGATGATATCAAATCATTAGTTACTCCGTATTAAATTTGGCGTTTCTTATTTCCTGAGAGATGGGAAAATTATACATTTGAGGAAAGTTTGCGATATGCTGAATGATTTATCTCCAATGCTTTAGAATTGCGAAAATTAATTGGTATTTTACATTATATGACATATTTCACTTGAGAGACTTGGTCAAATAATAATGTAAGGTCAGTGGATACTATTATTAGCTTTAGATATAAGATTTATTTTCAATTAAGAATAAAAAATTAAATTAGTACTAATTAAAAAAATAGAAAAAATAAAAACCCAATTTTATTAATTTTTAATTTAACTAAATGAATTTAAATTATATTTAATACAATCACAATTTTTAATTTTTTGCCTATTAAAAATAAAATTCACCTAACAATTTCTCTCATTAATGGTGCTTTTATCTTTGTGTGTGGAGGACGCAGTGTATACAACCAGTTTTTATACCCTCCACCACTAGTGGTGAATGAGGGTACTAAGTGTGTCATTCTGTGTGAAACTTTTTTTTATTATACATCTAAGACCCCATAAATTCTATATATTCTGGCTCCTTGAGTAATTCTAAGTCGATTTAGCCATGTCCGTCTGTCTGGCTGTGCGTCTGTTGAAAACACGCTCACTTTCGAAAAACGCAAAAGAAAAGAACAAACTTAGTCTCAAATTGATTGTAGTTATCCCAAGCAGCTTGGGATAAAGCGTAACAGATATAGATATTGCGGTAACATTTCTTCCAACTTAGATTCATATGGCCAGAAAAAATATCATGCAATTTTGTGAAATTCACTGTTAACGCTAAAACTAATTACACTGCTATATTGAAATTTATTCTAATTTATTTTTAAAGCGTAACAGATATAGATATTGCGGTAACATTTCTTCCAACTTAGATTCATATGGCCAGAAAAAATATCATGCAATTTTGTGAAATTCACTGTTAACGCTAAAACTAATTACACTGCTATATTGAAATTTATTCTAATTTATTTTTAAAGCGTAACAGATATAGATATTGCGGTAACATTTCTTCCAACTTAGATTCATATGGCCAGAAAAAATATCATGCAATTTTGTGAAATTCACTGTTAACGCTAAAACTAATTACACTGCTATATTGAAATTTATTCTAATTTATTTTTTGTAATACCAGAAATCAGTCTTCTGAATTTTGGGATGATTGGTAAATAATTTACTATAGGTCCAATACAAATTACCCTCCTAAAAATCATTTTATGTCGGCTAAAACTGTTACGAATCATGATATTTTACTCAAGCCAGTTCAAAGTTCTAAAAAAAGCGCATAACACTTTTTTATTGTCGGCCAATAATTTAATATAGTTCTAAACCGCAGCCAATTTTAATGCTGAAGTTCGTTTTTGTGAAGCTAAGTTAATATTTTATATGTATTTATCATATAGAGCTTATTCCAGTCGGTGGAGGGTCTCAAAGATTCGGCACAGCCGAATATAGCACTCTAACTTGTTTTTTTTTTTTCAAAATGTCGGTTAAGATCATTTCGCAAAAGCGGTCGATATCTTGTGAAGGTTCAAAAGAAATGCTGAAGTTCGTTTTTGTGAAGCTTAGTAAATAATTTATATGTATTTATATTATAGAGCCCCCTCCAGTCGGTGGAGGGTCTCAAAGATTCGGCACAGCTAAATACTCCTAAATTTCGTGAAGATCGGTCTATAATTAACCCTAGACTCCATATAAACCCTACTCCCGGAAAATAGTTTAGTACGAAGATCGGTTCATAATTAACCCTAGACCACACAGAAATCCTGCTCCCGGAAAATATTTTAGTACGCCTAAAACCGTAATTAATAACGCTATCATACTAAAATTTAATGCGTCACAATTTTATAAGACCAGAAATCACACTGTAAAATTTTTTCAAGATCGGTAGATAATTAACACTAGGCCCCATATAAACCCTACTCCCTGAAAACAGTTTAGTATGCCTAAAACCGTAATAAATAATGCTATCATAATTAAATTCGGTACGGTACAGTCTTGTGGGACTAGAAGTCACACTGTAAAATTTCGTGAAGATCGGTCCATAAACCCTAGACCCCATATAAACCCTACTCCCAGAAAACAGTTTAGTACGCCTTAAACCGTAATCAATAACGCTATCACACTAAAATTTGGTACGTCACACTTTTTTACGACCTGAAATCACACTGTAAAATTTTTTGAAAATCGGGTCATAATTTACCCTAGGCCCCATATAACCCCTACTCTCGGAAATCAGTTTATTGCGCCTAAAACCAAATAAAGCCCACTTTGGGAAAATAATTCAATTCGCCTTAAACCATAACAGATATAGATATTTCGGTAAAATTTCTTTGAGTTTTGTGAAATTCACTGTTAACGCTAAAACTAATTACACTGCTGTATTGAAATTTATTACATTTATTTTTTTTTTTTTTTTGGTTTTTTTTACCACAGGTCCAATACAAATTACCCTCCTAAAAATCATTTTAGTTCGGCTAAAACTGTTGCGAATCATGATCTTTTACTCAAGCCAGTTCAAAGTTCTAAAAAAACGCATAAAACTTTTTTATTGTCGGCCAATAATTTAATATAGGTCTAAGCCGCAACTAATTTTAATGCTGTCGTTCGTTTTTGTGAAGCTAAGTTAATATTTTATATGTATTTATCATATAGAGCTTACTCCAGTCGGTGGAGGGTCTCAAAGATTCGGCACAGCCGAATATAGCACTCTAACTTGTTTTTTTTTTTCAAAATGTCGGTTAAGATCATTTCGCAAAAGCGGTCGATATCTTGTGAAGGTTCAAAAGAAATGCTGAAGTTCGTTTTTGTGAAGCTTAGTAAATAATTTATATGTATTTATATTATAGAGCCCCCTCCAGTCGGTGGAGGGTCTCAAAGATTCGGCACAGCTAAATACTCCTAAATTTCGTGAAGATCGGTCTATAATTAACCCTAGACTCCATATAAACCCTACTCCCGGAAAATAGTTTAGTACGAAGATCGGTTCATAATTAACCCTAGACCACACAGAAATCCTGCTCCCGGAAAATATTTTAGTACGCCTAAAACCGTAATTAATAACGCTATCATACTAAAATTTAATGCGTCACAATTTTATAAGACCAGAAATCACACTGCAAAATTTTTTCAAGATCGGTAGATAATTAACACTAGGCCCCATATAAACCCTACTCCCTGAAAACAGTTTAGTATGCCTAAAACCGTAATAAATAATGCTATCATAATTAAATTCGGTACGGTACAGTCTTGTGGGACTAGAAGTCACACTGTAAAATTTCGTGAAGATCGGTCCATAAACCCTAGACCCCATATAAACCCTACTCCCAGAAAACAGTTTAGTACGCCTTAAACCGTAATCAATAACGCTATCACACTAAAATTTGGTACGTCACACTTTTTTACGACCTGAAATCACACTGTAAAATTTTTTGAAAATCGGGTCATAATTTACCCTAGGCCCCATATAACCCCTACTCTCGGAAATCAGTTTATTGCGCCTAAAACCAAATAAAGCCCACTTTGGGAAAATAATTCAATTCGCCTTAAACCATAACAGATATAGATATTTCGGTAAAATTTCTTTCAGTTTTGTGAAATTCACTGTTAACGCTAAAACTAATTACACTGCTCTATTGAAATTTATTACATTTATTTTTTTTTTTTTTTGGTTTTTTTTACCACAGGTCCAATACAAATTACCCTCCTAAAAATCATTTTAGTTCGGCTAAAACTGTTGCGAATCATGATCTTTTACTCAAGCCAGTTCAAAGTTCTAAAAAAACGCATAAAACTTTTTTATTGTCGGCCAATAATTTAATATAGGTCTAAGCCGCAACTAATTTTAATGCTGTCGTTCGTTTTTGTGAAGCTTAATTATATGTATTTATCATATAGAGCCCATTTCTGTCGGTGGAGGGTATTAAAGATTCGGCATAGCCAAATATAGCACTCTAACTAGTGCCTTAATAAAAATTCAAAAAAAAAAATACAATTTAAAAAATAAAAAACGCAGTTTTTAATATTGTGTTAATTAAATATAATATATTATTTTTTATAAAGATACAAGGACGTGCGCATTTAAGGGTTAAAATTAATTTCTGAATTCAGCACTTAATTTTTTGTTCAAGATACAGTTCAATTAACGGACAGTTCATTTTCGCTTTTTCCCGTTGTGGGGCACAGGCTGTATTTTCGGACTTACTGAAGATAATTAATCCGGGATTGGAGTAAAATAATTAGAATTAAGAATACAATTGTATAGCTTTCAGATTTTGAATAATTTAATCTGAAAGTAATTGCCGTCATGTCCTAGCCACAACAACAAATTGATATCATAGGACATGACGGGAAGACCCGTATTGACGGCCTTAACCGTCATGTCCTACTTGGTTATTTAAAATTAATACGAAAATATATCGTAGCTTAAGATAAAAAACTATTTCTTGGTTAAAATTAAGGTAATTAAATAATTTTTAAGCAACAAATGCAATGAAAACTTAAATAAATAAAAGTTATAACAAAGAATTCATATATTTTTGATTTAAAATAAGGACGTTGGTAAAAAAATAAAAAGTAAAAAAAAACAAGTTAGAGTGCTATATTCGGCTGTGCCGAATCTTTGATACCCTCCACCGACAGGAGTGAGCTCTATATGATAAATACATATATATTATTAACTAAGCTTCACAAAAACGAGCGTCAGCATTAAAATTAGTTGCGGTTTAGACATGAATTAAATTAATTATTGACCGACAATAAGAAAATTTTATGCGTTTCTTGTTAGAACTTTGAATAGGCTTGAATAAAATATCATGATTCGTAAAAGTTTTAGCCGAACTAAAATAATTTTTAGGAGGGTAATTTGTATTGGACCTATGGTAAATTATGGCCCAATCATCCCAAAATTCTGAAGACTGATTTCTTGTATTACAAAAAATAAATTAGAATAAATTTCAATACAGCATTGTAATTAGTTTTAGCGTTAACAGAAAATTTCACAAATTTGCATGATATTTTTTCTGGCCATATGAATTTAAGTAAGAAATTTTACCGCAATACCTATATCTGTGATGGTTTAAGGCGAATTTTATTATTTTTCCAAAGTGAGCTTTATTTGGTTTTAGGCGCAATAACTGTTTTCCGGGAGTAGGGTTTATATGGGACCTGGTGTAACTTATGGACCGATCTTCAAAAAATTCTGGTCCTGTAAAACTGTGACGTACTAAATTTAAGTATGCTAACGTTTTTTATTGCGGTTTTAGGCGTACTAAACTGTTTTCCGCGAGATGGGTTTATATGGGGCCTATGGTAAATTATGGACCGATCGTCACGAAATTTACCAGTATGATTGGCAGTCGTACAAGCCAAATTCGAGCAAAATTCTATGTCATTCCGTGCATTATTCCACCATTTATGTTAGTTTTTGTATCAAAATGATCAATTTGTATAATATGTATAATAAAAAAGTTTCACACGGAATGACAAACTTAGTATACCCTCATTCACCACAGTGGTGGTGGAGGGTATAAAAATATAAATAAAACAAAAACAAAAAAGTTTTTTATTTAATCACTGAACGCGGCTGATATATAAATATATAGTTAAAACGCGCGTTTAGTAATTAAGGCATTGAATGCGCAAAGGTTATTTTTGAATACACTTTATGTTTAAACAAAACTGAATGCACATTTTTGTATTTTGAACCAGTGTTCGAAAATAAATATTAAATATCGTTTCTTAAGGCCATGTCAGATAAAACTTTTGCTTTGCGTTGCGTTACCGATTCGCTTTGACATCTAAGATAAAATATACATACTTATACGAAACATGTCACATAAAGTACTTTCAAAGCGGAGCGAAGCAAAAAGTTAGCCAACTCTCATCTTTTTGCGCACTTTGACAATTGGCTAGTATAATTTTCTTTTGTTTTTTAATTTTTTTGCCAAATTCAATTGAAAAAAACCGTCCAATTAAATTGTTAACTTTTATTTTTGTAACAAATAATTAAATGTACAAATTACCAACCCTTTTTATAAGTAATCAAACAATGCATGAGTGTTGTCAAAGTTTTTATTGTGTTATACACCTTTTGCTTTGCGTTTTTCTGCCAAAGGTAGAAACGTCACGCAAAGCGACAAAGTTTTATCTGACACGGCCTTTAGTGTTCGGCTCGTTAGATAAGTGAAAAAACACAAACGCTAATAGTGTTTGTGTTGTAAATCATAAAAAATAAAGTTTCCCTGTTTGTGAACTTCGAACCAGTGTTTAAAAAACTTAAGTCAAAAGTCGAAAAGTCGCAAAATTTTAACTTTTCAATGCTTTTACTTTTCTCTGCTTTTTAAAATCAAACATTGATTCTGTTAAAACTTATGAAAACAATCGGCAGTCGTGTGCTAAGTTTTCTTCTGCTTTTGATAAGTTAAAAAAATCAAAAATACAAGCAGTGTCTTTGCTTTTGAAAGTTGTCAGAAGTCGCAGTCCTAAAATCAGGCAGTCTTTTAGTTTTGTACATTTTTAACAGAACAATATTCTCTTTTCTCTTCTGTTTTTTTTTACATTTATACTTACTCACACACAGGGGTGCCAGATGGTGTTGGTAAAAAATCGGCATATTTAAAAAAAAAAAAAAAAAAAAATCGGCAAATTGAAACTGTCTATTTTAAACGCAAGAAAACATGTTTCTAATAATATAATCGAAAAATTCAGCATTACATATAAAAAGTAAACGTTTTACAACGGCTTATGTAAATTTATATATTTAGTCAATTCACAAGGTATCATAACATGTCATATTGTCAAAATGTCCTAATATTTCACAATGGTTTAAAAATATTGTTGTACGGCTCAGCCGCTCAGCGCTGGACTTTTCTGATTAATTACGACAGCACAATAAACACAGCAAGCAACGTTCTATTTATTTAAAACACTTTTTGTTAACAAACCAACAACAATATTTTTAAACCATTGTGAAATATTAGGACATTTTGACAATATGACATGTTAGGATACCTTGTGAATTGACTAATTGTAAAGTTCAGCCCTAATTACATTCAATGAAAAATTCAATGAAGCGGATTTTAGCGATACGGAACAAATTTTTTTTTTTTGGGATTTATAAAAAAATATTTTTAATTATTCAAAAAATACAAATATTTTTGTCAAAAACTAAAAAATAAATGCCATGGCGATTTTGGCGATTTTTGACATTGAATTTGGCGAAAAAGTTCAAAATCAATCTGACAACCCTGATTGGGACTCATAATTTGCAAATACAAATAACTTTTTGCTTCTGCGACTGTTTGCGACTTACAAAAGCAAAGAGATTGATTTTACTTTTACTTGCGAAACTGTTCAAAAGAAAAGAAAATCAAAATCACAATTTTTAAAACAACTGCTGGCAAAAGTTTCGTTCAACTGTTTGTTTTTCGTTTTGTGATTTTGCTTTGACTGAAACTGTTGTTGATTTCAGAAGCACAAGCAGAAGTCAAATAAAAAGAAATGAAAGTTATTGCAGTTTTTTAAACACTGCTTCGAACACAAAAATAATTCTGTACTTATCCAACTCAACAAATGAGATGAGAACATTTAATAGCGTTCTGTTTTTTATAAACCCACAAACTTTTCGTTGTGTTTGGTTCAGCTTATTAATGTTCGTTCCTTTCAGTTGTGCTTTGTCACCTTTTGGCTGTTAAAAAACCAAATTTTTTTTACAAAAACAAAATATATATGTATACGGAAATAATAAAAAGCCAGCAAAAATTTCAACACAAACAAAACAAATATACAATTCACGCACAAGCTATTCGTGCTGTGGTCGTTGATAAAATTTTTGCTTGCTCATTTCTTTATCAATGTAAAAAAGGAACGCTATAGCACATTTAAATATAATGTTTGTCTACAGAACCACTACAATTGTTGTTTTTTATAACGAATAACAGAAAACCATATAATGTTCGTACCTTTCTTGAAAATAGTTACGAATGGTATTAAGGGTTGTTTTCGTCTACACTAACACCAAAAAATATCGTTTCTGGGTGTGTGAGCCGAAAGCTAAATAATGTTCTGTTAATTTTCGAACACTGTTTTGAACATACGTTTCGTTATTCTAAAATTGAACGCCGACAGTATTTTCTTAAGAGCATATTTACTCTTAGATAAGCTGAACTTAACATAATGTAAACGTTTTAAAAGAAACTGAACGATTTATTTCAATATTAACTGCAAGTGTTTACGGTGCAGAGTACGTTACAATATTCAGAAAATAAAATATATGTTCGATTTCCTGCTATGTAGTTTTTTCTGTTCACGATACTAACAAGTTCCATATTGTACCAACAAAAGTACCATTGTACCCAGATTTCCATCCGTGATTTGGTGTAAGAAATGAGATGATTTGATTATATTTTTTGCTTTTAACATTTTTTAACAATTGTGTTATTTTTATTATGGATTATTTTAGAAAATTTTTAATTGTCAAGAATTCTCTTCAAAATCAAGATTTTTGGGAATGTCAAGAATTTTTCAAATTTGAATCTGGCAATTCCACATACAGTGAATCACAGCTAATTTCGTACAAATGCTAATCAAAACTTTTTACCTTGTTAAATTAAAACTAATAATGATATAAAATTAATGTATTGTACAATTTTAAATATTTTAATATTGTTTAAAAAGAAAATCTGAAAAATTTACCTTCCTTTTATAACGATCCAAACAGAATAATTTTGAGAAAAAAGCTAATGGCTTATTTCGTTCAGTGTCATATTAGTGTTTCTGTGTAAATACATACCTAAGTCATAGATCATCGTTACTTTTTATTTTATTTAGTATTCTCTTCTGCTATTAATTGACTTATAGTTTTACTTTTACTGCATAAAATATGAGTAACATGTGTTTTTAAAAGATAGGTAAACAGACTAGTTTAGAAAACGAGAATGGTCCTAATTAATTTTAAAAGAACTGAAATGGCAAGACCGAGTGCCACTACAGTTCAATATATTATACAGAGATATATACGCGAGTATCGAGTGGCGGACAAGGGCAGAAATGCGCCAAATAAGTTTTTTACAGATGCTTACAAAAGGAAAATATTCCGGAAAATTAAAGAAAATCCAATAATATCGGTGGTGGGGGGGCCAAGTTTGTGTGCTCAGAAGGAAGCCTTCGGGAATGCCTTCAGCACCGCAAACATGCTGCCTAGTTCTACCTCCAAGTGGTGGTCCCCGGGCATCTAAATGAAACAATTTAGATGGCGAAAGAATTAGGCTCTAGGTCAGGCTATCCTAGAGTATGTTTGGTACTCGAAAGCCAGCGCTATCGAATGTTCCTAGGAAGATTCAATAGTGCGGGGTATCGACCGGAATACCCATGGTTATCTGGTACCTCGGGAGTCAGATAGCCCCGGTGCTTCGGCACCGTCTGACTATTTGGTTGCAGGTCCGCTTTAGCAGTCCACTTGTAGTGGAAACTTCTAGATGAGGATAGGTAACCAGGTAGATGAGAAGAATTCCGGAAATAATGCATGCAAGATTGTGGAGTTGATTGTGTGGTGTCACAATGTTATTGTTGTGGTGTGGGGAGCTGGGTGCAAGTGCGTTGGAGCCCGCGGGCCTAGGGGTGGGCTGGGTGAAATTGCGTTGGCACAATGGTGGCTTTGTGGCGTGTGTTTGTAAATTGATTGGTGTTTCCTGTTATGTTATGTATTGTGAATTGGTGTTCCGTGAGCATTGGGTAGTGGTGAAAACTTAGTATCCTCGCATGGTTAGTACTATCATTGGGGAAAGCCGAGGTGAAAAGATTGATCTGCTACCGGTGCGGGAGTCAGTCCGTATAAACGTTCTGGAGAGACGGTCACGTGTTGATCAAGTTGGGATTAGTACTATCCTTGGTTAGTAGTGTCAACAACTGCCTGCCTACCAGTTGTTGATACGAACGGTTGGTGCGGAAAGTTCCTCTTGATGCTTCACGGTCGTATACAATAGTCCTTGGCTTAATGTAATGTTTTATGTGCTTATGTGTCAATTCATTAAATTTTGTATGTATTATGGAAGGATTCAAATTTATCTTTCATGCTGCCCTCGTTTGGAAGCTGTTAAAGTGGTACACGAGGTGGCTGTCGGTTGTGCTTAAATTCTCGGGCGAAGGTTCTGGAATTGCGAGGAGAGTTATGAGAATGACTCAATTCGTAAGGAAGGTTCCTTCAATTAAAGCTGCTGGCTAACAATGAGCAGCACAGTTAGATAGCTGAGACTCCTAAACAAAGAGTTTTATGGTGTATACTGACCAAACAAAGGTATACATCATTGTTACCTGTATATGTTACAGCCGAAACATATATGGGGGCAATTGGTAAATGCATATATAAATCACCCTGTGCTAAGACCACCATGAGATTATGCCCTTGGGTTGGTACTCATGTAAAAAGGATACTATATCGGTGGTGATCCAAAGTTGGTGGTGAAGATTAAAAATAAATGAGTAAAGCATGCTGTGCCGAAACTGCGCCGTGTGATGCGGGAACAAGACTTCCAAGGCCGATCCGCTCGCAAAAACCCGTTCATATGCAAAAGGAATATACAAGGTCTTAGTAAATTTTTCCAGGACCACGTGGCAAAGTCAGTAACATTTTGGGAAGACGTTATTTTTGCTTAGGAGTCAACATTTTATGTTTTTGGCTCGGATTGCAAAACTTACGTGTGGCCAATACAGAGCTCCAGAAGGTGATGGTTTGGTTTCAATGGAAAATCGTCTTAAAGATGTAAGTAAGCAAAAGGGAGGCCATACCATATATTAAGCCATATTCCAAATAGTTGTTTAAATGCTGCTGGCAATACACGAAATAAGCTGTAACAGTATTTTTCATATATATTAAGGTTTCTTTAAATTACTTTTGCAAGTATATGCACACATGCAATTAAAGTTTTTATTTAAACAAAGGAAAGTCCTTATAAAATTGTGCATTTAAGTTTTTTTGATATCATCTACGGTTTTGTTGTTGTGAGCGTTAAAATTTGTATTTTGAAGCTGCGCGAAATAAGCTGCGAGCCACTGTACATTGTAGTACATTCTTCTTCATACTTGGTTAAATACATAAGTACATGCAAACATTTGCAAACAAAACATAGAGTAAATATGTATGTATCACTGTAAGGTGGAAGAAATGGAAAATAAATGAATAAACAAACTAACTACGACGATGCATTACCCTACCTTAAGGTTTATCTTATATTCATATAAAAATACTATTAAACGTAATACAAGAACATCTTTTAAATTGCATGTCCAGTTTTGCGAATCAATAAATGATTTTCAAAACCGTTCGCTAATTAATGTGCAATCATATTTATATATATGGGTTTAAAATACGTACATACTAGGGATGCCAATCTTGACTGATTTTTGAAAATCCCGGGCTTTGCGGTTTTCCGGGATTTCTTTAAGATACGACTTGTTAATTCTGGCTCCTTGAGTATTTCTTTATTCTGGCTCCTTGAGTATTTCTAAGTCGATTTAGCCATTTTCGTCTGTCAGGCTGTCCGTCTGTTAAAAACACGCTCACTTTCGAAAAACGCAAAAGAAAAGAACAAACTTAGTCTCAAATTGCTTGTAGTTATCCCAAGCAGCTTGGGATTGAAGTCCAGCAACATCGGTTCAGCAATATCAGAACTATGAATCAAAATGTGGAACCACGACCCTAAAAATATTGATAATTTTGATACAAAAACTAACATAAATGGTGGAATAATGCACGGAATGGCATAAAATGTTGCTCGAATTCGCTTTATGCGACTGCAAATCATACTGTTAAATTGCATGAAGATCGGTTCATAATAAACCCTACTCCCGGAAAACAGTTTAGTACGCCTAAAACCGTAATAAATAACGCTAATATACTAAAATTTGGTAGGTCACAGTTTTTTAGGACCAGAAATCACACGGTAAGATTTTTTGAAGATCGGTCCATAATTAACACTAGACCCCATATAAACCCTACTCCCGAAAAACGTTTAGCACGCCTAAAACCATAATAAATAATGCTATCAAATTGAAATTCGGTAGGTCACAGCTTTTTAGGACGAGAAATCACACTGCGAAATTTTGTGAAGATTGGTCCATAATTTACCCTAGGCCCCATATAAACCCTCTTCTCGGAAAACAGTTTATTGCACCTAAAACCAAATAAAGCCCACTTGCCATTTCTTGCCGTCAAAAATCCTCATGCTCATACAATTTGTATGAACCAGTCCTAAATAGCGCGGCGTCAACGCTTTGCAATTGGAAAATCCGATTTGGACAGCGCGTTAAAATATGCAGGGTTGCTATATTTTTGGATTTAGCCCTGTTTTTATCGTTTGATAATAAATAATGGCAAATTAGCTATTTTTAGATCAAACTAGCGGTTTTAGTTCCATTTCTTATTTCTTTAATGAGGGTTTTAGTAAGCACGAATGTTAAAACTACTGTTTGTGACACAACGCTGATGCTCTTGTTAAGGTATGGCTTATCAGCGTAAAAGCTATGCGGCCTTCCGCCCTTGTTTAGGTACGGCTGTAAGATCGGACGTAAGGCAAACAATTGCATGCGTGTTCATTGACTTTTTATGGTTTGGAGAGGTTTACGATATATTTTTTGTGGGTAAACGAATAAAAATTTTACATTGATTTGTTTTTCTGTGAAAGACTATATTAATAGCTACTTATAAAAAAGAGATTTTTTGTTCACTTTTCTGAAAAAAAGAATTAAATGGTTCTTGAAAGCGAAGCTAATTGCAACTTTAAAAATGCTATACATCACGATAAAATTTGATATCTCTACTTTTAAATTCAATTAAAAAATAATCGTTGCGCGTTTGTGCGCCATTTTTTGATGGTGATTTTTTTAAAATTTCATCTTTTTTCTGTTTTTTCTCAGTCATAAAATGTTTTGGCTTTTACGTTCAGTTTTTTATTCAAATTATTACACTTTAGACTAACATTACCTCTATAAGGAAAGGAGTGTGCGAAACAGTAAGTAACGGGTTTTTACCACCTGTGCGGCAGCTAAATGATGTTATTTTATGGAGCAAAACAAACCTGTACCCATGTTCTGTAACTTTGGTGAGAGCTTCTCGCATCCAAAAGATGTGAAACAAAATATTCCATCGTTTCTCGAAAAGTAAGAAAAAAGTGTGTCTGTAACTTATGTCGAAAATTATCAAAAGAGATTACGTCGTTATAAATGTTATAATATTCCACTCGAAGCCGATGTGAGCTTGCAGACGTTGAGAACGCCAGTGACACATATCGTTGACGGCGGCCAAAATTATTAAAATTTAAAAATTTTCAATTACGGCGGCGAAAATACAACCGTCGGCTATAGCAAATAATGTATAGTGCGACTTAAATTTTTGTTGTTTAAAAAAAAGCTTTGACAACATTCGCATATTTTTCAAAAATGTTAAAAGCAAAATAATTAAACAATGAAAAAATTCGTCAAAAACAAAATATTTATTTCTTCCATTTTATTATTCATTGCATTTTGCATATTTAATATATTTTTAGTGGTTATATTTTTTCTCACCTCGTTTTTATGCATGAGTTTATTTGACAATTCAAAGCAGGAACTTTCTCACAAACATTTTTCGGTAAATTGGCGAGTTATTTCCTTACGTGACAGCTATTTCTCGCTAAAAATGTTACAGACGCAGTTAAGTGAGAGAAAGAGTTGTATGTTTCAATTTATGGTTTTTTTGTTTCATTTCTAGCATTTCAATCGAAAACTTTTTCGCCGCGGGAGTTACAGAACATGGACACTGCTTTGCATTACTTTTAAAATTATAAACAACAAAAATAATATTTAAAAAATCAAATCTGGGCTCCATGAACTTAGTTTTGTTTGCTATATATTGTGGTTATTGCATAAAATTATTATCAAAACCATTTTGAAGCTTCGAGAGTAAAATGGAAAAGTGTATACGAGATTAGAGTTATTACAAATAGTACAAGAATGTAATGCCTAACTCGTTGAACAGAAATTACAATTTTTAGTTAGAATATTGTGCGAAATTTCAAAATGTCAAGAAGATAGTGATATATCAGTAGTAAATCAGTGCTTAAAGAATTTTAAATATTTTTTTAAAATATTTTGGTATTCAGCACAAAGAAAAAAGGGCCGATTTTCAAGCATGCATGCCAAATGGCTGGAAGGAACAGTGACAATACCTTTATTTGGGAGTTTGCCTTCAAAACGACAACAAAAGCAGTTCGTTGAATTGACCCAAAGAAGTAAGAGATGAAAAACTGAAATCTTGCGAACTAAGTGCGATGCTAATTTATTGATGCATGCTGTCCAAACACAATTACAAACATGTGGAAAAATATGCCTCAGGTCTGCTTAAAGAAATTGTGTATTCTCCGACAAGAGCTACAAAGTTAAAAAAAGCATACAAAGCTGCACAAGAGGATAAAGTAAAGGCTCTTTCCATATTTGTAGAAGCTGATCTTTCTCGAACACAATATGAAATAATCCGAATTTTTTATCGCAGCTATAATATATTGCTGACAGGAAAAAGTTAATGGTTTCCTCCAAAAGAATCATTTAAAGTAACTTTAACATGTGCTCAAATAAATCTTCAAGATTTGCTTAATCATACTGCAAGTATATTACTTGCATATTTAAAAGATGTTTTATGTGGCTCAAGAATAGAAAAATGCAACTCCTTCGAACTAATAAGCAAATGGGGCTGCGATGGCTCGCACCAGGCACAATTTAAATAAAAGATGGAAAGTGATGCCTGTGATTCTCATATTTTTTAGAGCACTTTCGTCCGACTTCGACTAATATATGGTACAAAAAAGGAGAAAATATTATGGCAAAATCCAACACCTTCATCACCGCGATATTGTCGACCTTTTCGCATCAGATTCGTTAAAAAAATTGTGGGTGTTATCCAAGAAGAAATTGACTATGTACAAAATGCTATTAGTACATTACAAAACATTAATTTTTTAATGAAAGGAATGTTTTGGGTACGTTCGTAAAAGCATAAAAACTGTGCATCACTGCTGCAGGGATGCAAAATTTTGAGATATAGACGTAGATGCACTTTCTTTCGGATTATCTACTTTGCACGACAGAATTCGTCCTTTGAGAGCATATTACACCTGTCGTATAAACTTAAAGTAAAAAAGTGGTAATTAAGATCGGATGAGGACAAAACTATTATTAAAGAGAGGAAAAAACTATCCAAGAAAAATTTAGGAGTGAATTTTTCGCCAATCATTAATGACTTTGAAGAAACAGACGAAGAAGAACCATGGCACTCATCCCAATAAAGTTCAAAAATATAATTGCTACCATTAAGGCGTTATATATCTATTTCTTTTAATATTTACATTTTTTCAAAATATTATTTTATGTAACCGCCTACAAAATGGGGCGGGGACGAAAAGTGTAATTTCACGATTTCCTGGCTCCAATTTTAGATTTGTTAACTTTCGCCGACGTTAAAAGTTGAATTTGCTAAACAAAAGTATGGGAAAACTTTAAAAAAATGCATTTTTCAGGGGTTGGACTTGTTCTTCTAGGGAGAACTTTTTCCTCCTTGTTGCGATTTTATTTATTTTTGAGCTTCGATCTAGGGGCACTCAATAACTTTTAAGAAGCAATATAAGCTAAAACAAAACGTAATGTCCGGCTTGATTGGCAAAAAAAAACGTTTGTGTGTGGGTGAAAAATCGTGTCTTATACACTGTATACAGTGTAATTAATTAACATATAAATAATCATATGTTTGTTTAAAATTCTTTAATGCTTACTTATTTTCAAAAATTTTATGTAATGAATTCAATCAAAGTAAGTTGTTGTTTGTAAATCATGCATTATATTTAGGCTTGCCAGTTTCAAATTTGCAAAATTCTTGACACTCGGTAAAAAAATCTTAATATTAAATAGAATTCTTAACAATTAAAAACTTAATAAATTAATCTTGTATAAAAATAACGCAATTGTTAAAACCAGTTAAAAGCAAAAAATAGAATTCACTATTTTGTTTTGAGTCAATTAGTACTTTTTTGTTTTCAAAACTTCACAAAAAAGTTATGAGGCCAAGAATTGTATATTTTTATCATTTATCAGAAAACCAGGTATATAACGAATAAATTAAGCCATATATTATGAAAATCGGATTTGGATACAATTACCAGCAAATAATTTGGCATAAAATTCCCCTTAAATCAACAATAGCTTTTATATTTTCCACGGCTTTGGAGATATTACGAAAATAGTGGCGGTAAAAACTGTTTAAAGCAAAATGAATGTTTTTTTTTTGTTTTCAAAAATTCTTAAAAAATATTATAAAGACAAGCATTTTACATATTTATAATCTTTCGGAAGCCAGGTATATGACTGTTAATATAATCCATTAATCAGTGAAGTCTGTAGACAAATGTTAATTTTATTAACGTAATAGGATCGATCTCTGAATAGATTTGGATTAAGCACGCTAAAATCAATTAAAATCACATAACCAAGTTTTTGCTACAGGCTTTTTTTTGGTTCGACTAGTGTTATAAGTTGTCAGTATAGAGAGAAATACATACATATAAGTGTAAATACAGGTGTATGTTTCAAATCAGCATCCCAGTGTTGTCAATTTATTATTGTTGAATAAAGAAAACTTTGCTTGGATATATTTTCAAAAAAATACTCCAATACAAAAAGAATTTACTATTTATTTGCTTTTTACACAGCTTTGCTTTAGGAAAACTGTAAGCAAATTAAAAAATAATAACGTGTTGTTGGTTGGGTTTTAAAAATCTTGACAAAACATATTTTTCTTGATTCTTGACGAGCACTGAAAACTCTTATTAATAATATAATACACATACAATTATTTAACCATATCTTAACTATTGATACCTCGGAGGTATAAAAATTATATTATTTAACGCATCTTTTATAAACTATTTTTCGCCGACCGATGATTATAATCACCAGCACTCAAACTTTTTTTTTGTTGCACTGTTTTTTTCTGCTAGTTACCTAAAATCTTATTTCGTTATTATATTGTCAGTTTACTTGGTGCGGCGAAAAATGGGTAAAGAAAATTTTAAATTTTTTATAATTAATGGAAATGAAGGAATATGAGCTATTTGATAAAAAATTACGATTTTATTGTTAAAAATATATCAACTTTTATTCTTTAGTTTCTGAATAATACTAAAATTGGATCGTAAATAATTTTTATTTTTGGCTGACAAATAACGATTTCTTTATAATTTTAATTTTTTGCTTGATATATAACAATTTTTTCTTTATTTCTATATCGGCCAATTTCACCAAGTTCAGTTAAAACTAACTATTACTTTAACTTCCAGTTAACAATATGTTTTTGACAGCTATAACCGAAAGGTTTTTATAACTGAACTTGTGAAGTTGGCCATATTTTGCATTAAAATAATCATTATTAGTTTGGTATTATTTCTTAAGCCCAAGCTTAACTTGCTAAATATTATTGTAAAAAATGCTTGAAATGTGAATCTGCAAATTTCGTTTCAACTTAAAATAATGGTTATTATTAAGCAAAATATAAAAATTTTATATAACCGCTGTATGCAAAAAAAAAGCTCAAAAAAATAATTATTTACAACAAATGTAACTCAAATATAATTTTTTTTTGCTCACAGTATAAAAATTCAATAAAAACGAACATAATTGTGCATTAAAACTTGATATATTAAAAATCTGGTAAATCACGGGATTTATTTTTATGAATTCGGGATTTCCCGTTTGGCATCCCTAGTACATACATTTATACATTTTTATATACTCGCATGTATGAATTTATATTAGTACATATTAATTAAGATATGAACATGTGAAGTATATGGTCAGATACTGCCAGAAATATTAACAATGTCGAACTAAAAGCTCCACACATAGAGAACTTAAACAGCCTTAACGGAAAACTTATACAATATTTTAGGTGTAAAGAGCAAAATTCGCAAAATAACGTGCAAGATCAGCAAGTTATTGATAGATGCTCCAACAAAAGAGTAAATAAATATTGAAGTATAAAGCAAACTACCCGTACATGACGTGCTGGTTCAAAGGCAAGCATGTAAGTACAGTTAAGAAAAAAACTCTACATATACCTACTTATAATTTTGTAAATTTATGGTAAGAAAAATAAATAGGAATCATTATTTAAAGTACTAAGGACAACTTTGATTAGCTAATTTAAAAGCATAACAACAAAAATAACAAAACCGAAAAAATTTATAAGAAAAAAGTCTTAAAATTCGAATAATAGTATTTTAAAATATTTAAAAAAAAAACTATGAAAATAATTGTTATACTTCGCTTTAATCACTACTTGAAGACGACGTGTTATATACATCACCTAATTCTCCGTAATATGGCCCGTTATTTAAGACCATGCTCGGGCTATGGACTTTTTTTGGATTTTACGACTTGTAATAATATTTTTAACATTAGTTTAGTTTAGCAATGAAAGGTATAAATTAAATGTTATTTTATTACATGAATTTGTTAATAAAAGAATTGCTTGCGTTTTAACGCAGTTGTGTTTTTAATAAAATCATTTATTTCGAAAAGGGCTTAGGTACAAACTTTTGGAAATTGGGTTTTTTCTGTTTTTGGAGGAACCCATATAGACCGATATACTGTGAGAATGAATAGTAATGAATTTCGATAAGGGCTCATCTCGATATTTACCTATTAAGATTATTTTATATGTGTGTTTTAGTTAGCAAATGAAAAAAATTCTACATTTTTACAGTGAGAGGTAAGTTTTGACTATGTGGTCCATTTATTATAAAAAATTATTTTTTGATTTTGCCATTATTAAAAAATCTGAATAGTAAACACCGTTTCAGGAGAATATTTAAAATATTAGAAACCATTTTTGTTAATCTCCATTTTGAAAATGTGTGAATGCAGCTGTTTGGAGGATAATGATATCCAGATTGCCGATTTCCATAATTTTTATGAAGATATTCTGCAATGGCCAACCGACATGTATTCACCGGCACATACAGAAAGAAGATTTATAATTCATAGGTGTAGCTTGATAAAATGTTTTCGCTTTTGATCTATGAATTTATGTGTTTTCTAGGAAAAAACTCTTATCTGAATAAACAGATAAAAATGTACCGAAATTATTGTCTTGTTCCATAATTATTGTATTGTTAAATAATAATAAAGAGCTTTTGTTGAAAATGTTGTTGACTTTCATTAAAATTTAAGAGTTCTTAAATCAATCTTCAAAGTGATTAATCTTATCTTAAAATGTAAAATATATATTTAAGCGTTAGAGATTATCTGAACATTTGTATGTTTCAACAAATTAAATACACGTAAGACACAATTTTGCTACTAACACCACAGAAATTCAAAAATAATTTTCGAAAAGGGCTAAAAACAATTTTTGGTTTTTTTTTTTTTTCTAGGAAAAAAACTGCTCCAAAAAGGCAAATGGTTTAAAAGATATTCAGTTTTTTGTATCTCCTGAGCACTTTGTATTTTGTGCCTGAGCCCTTTTCGAAATAATTGATTCAATTGGTTTTCTGGAAATGCGCTTTATAAGTATATTCCCAAAAACTGTTAAATATTCAAAAAATTTACCAAATTTCTTTCATTTATTTCATGGGAAAGTTAAAAAAAGTTCATGAATTAAAACCAAATTTCAAAAACTTCATGGGTTAAAGTTAAATATTTATTGGTAAAAATTAGAGGCAGTTTTTGTGGACCGATCTGGCTGAATATCAATTAAAAACATTTGCAGACTATAAGCGATATAAATATATAATAATATAGTCCCTATTAGAGATGAGCGATATTTCTGTACCTGTGATTTAATCGCTGTTACTGCAAAATCACGAATCACAGTTGTGACCAAATTTGTCAAGTAACAGGTACTTTCTATGTCGTTCTTTTTGTATTTTGTTACATATACAAATTTATGATATTTCACTGTTTGTGTGGATAATAGCTTTTTTTGAATGAAATGTCGAATGATATTGCTGTTCCTTTCATTCTCTCTTCTATCTTATTAGAATTTTTTTATGCCAAAATTTATTTGTTCAAGTATGTATGTATATGAAAGTAAACAGATTTGAAAGCTCTTACAATTTGTTGTTGTTTCTTTGTAAAGTGCTTACAAAAGCTCTTGCAAAAGCTCGCGCATTGTACATATAGCTTGGCCGCAATTGCTTTAAAAGAACAGAAAACTGATAAACCGTGATCACAATCACAGTTTAAAGGAGCAGCGATTTTTAAATCACATTCACTAATCACGATGATCTTTAAAAATCACGGGATCGCTCATCTCTAGTCCCTATAATATCTGGGATCTGCGTTAACACATTTTAACATACACACAGACAGAAAACTTGACTGACGGACATCGTCAAATCAACGCCGCCACTCATAAGGATCCAGAATATATACACTTTATAGGGTCTAAGATCAATATATCCACCTGTCCAATTTTCCTTTTTCAAGCCTTGAATTATAACTAATTACATTGGAATTCAATGGCATACTCCAGCAAAATAGATACTGGAATTCAAGTCGATCCTAACAATGTAAATACAGTGAAATTCAAGCGTTGGTTTAATGCCAGTCCCCTAGACGTAAAAATTTAAATTCAATTCATAAATGAAACATATGTATGTATGTATATTGCCAACATAAATCAATCATATACAAATTTTATCATATATATGTATTATTTCTAAAGCACTTTTTTTTGTCGGTTGCAAATATCTCCCATACCACCGCATCAAATTTGATGAATGATATCTCATTTTAAAGCTTATTTCTAACATTAATGGCGAAAAATAATTAGAAATTGAAAAATTAATATGTTCATTGATAAAAATTATATTTTATATAGAACTGAATGATAATACTGTTATCATTATGATTATAAGTTTTTGTTCAAGTGTGGTAATACAGGGTCGCTTAAAAGTAATGCAGTTCTACATAATATAGTATGTATTAATATCCATTCTGGCAATACCGCTATTTACTAAAATGCCGTTTATTACTAAGTCAGTTATATATAATTGCGTACGTTTAAAGATATTTTTGTTTGTATTAAGGATTCGTACGGGCAAAAAGTTAACGATGATCATGTCATTACCTCTAACATTGTATTCAAAGAAGTATTACAAAAGCATTTAAACATATGTATGTATGTATGTAAATATGTATGATATATATTATGATTTCTAATATTTTTATACTTTTAACAAAATGTATTGAAGTTACTAAAATTTCTATTAATTATTTTCATTTTATGTTACAAAAATTATAACTAACGGTGCGAAATATTCGCACGGGTCATCTAGTTAAAATATAATAGCGGACTTTAGTGTTGATGCATATTGTCTTGCGAAAGAACAAATGCAAAATATCGTAGCTAGTTTTTCGAATCTAACGGAAACTGTGTATTTTGTTGTAGTATTTAACAAAAAAGCTAAGATATTTTACATTTTATCTTGGCAAGTCCATTTGCACACATTGAACTCCGCTGATATTCTCTGGGACTGCTTTCTGCTATGAACACAACTGGGACGAACGACGAATTTCGCCCAACACAACGAATATTATCTGCCAGTTCATCGATTTTTAACGATAACGTTCGCATAGAAAATTACATTTAAAACAGCAACAACATTTTAAAATTTGTTTTGCATTGTTGAAAAAGACACAAAATTTTTTTTTACAAATAATTTTTTTTTTTTTTGACAAATAAAGCAACACTTTTTTCTCAATATTTAGTTAATAAATGTTCATAAATTAAATATGAACTAACAATAATTAATTAAATCTTATACTACATTTTTAAATATTTTTAAATATTTTACTGTATATTTCGTAATCATAGTTTTTACTGATGGCACATTGAGATCCTTGTGGGTATTTGAGTTGTTAACATACCAAGGGATGGATGTGATTATTCCAAGAAGTTTATTTGGCGCCTTAACTTAAAGTGCTCCATAACTGAACACTGTAGCTCCAGATTGGCCTTAAGAGTTGTAAAGTATAGGTATAAATTTGCAATCGAGACTAAGGACAGAATTTCTTCCAACAAGGTAATCATTTTGAGTTATTTTTATTATAATTTGAGTTAATTTTACATCTATATGGCATCTCCACGTTATCGCCGGTTTAGATGCATACCAAGATTTTTTACATGCGAGTGCTGAGGTATTTGTTGATTATAGATTTTAATATGATGATTCCCGATGCAAGATGAATGCAACATGTACGCATTTTTGCTAATTGACCTTTTTCCTCAATTGTTTTAACCACATTAATAGTTAATCTTGTAAGTAACAATATGCTTCATGACGGCTTTCGATGTATCATTACTAAAAGCTTAAGTTTGGGTTTCGTTGTTTGTTGGCATGTGCGAAGTATATAATTATAATGGAGGGCCAATAATGCTTTCTTGTGGGACTTCAGCGTCAATTGGCTGAGGAGAACTTAAAAAAAAACGTCTTCTTTAAAAATAAATTTTCAACCGGCCAAGGCCGGATTTTTGCAATGTGGATTAGGTTTAAACATAGTTTAACGTAGTCTGAAAGTCGGATTTTTCCGGTGAAATATTTAATTTTGTTATTATTTCATTAAAGACCAATATTTTAAGCAAAACTAAGCTATTCAAACTTGGTAATGGTGGCACACATCTGTTTTCAGATTACCTAAACCTAGTTGAAATGTGATGAGCCTTAGTAGCTTTCCAACAGCCTGTGCGCGTATTCTAATAAGTTTTGCTTAACGCTTTTATGCCTTTAATGCGAAACATCGATGAAGAGTGCAGAGCAATATTTTCAAGAGATGTTATGTCTTTGGTTACTCGATATCGATTGCTATCATCTCAAATTACGATACATTTCATTCTATATCTAGTGCATGATACCAAAATAAAAAATTTCGATAAATTTTGCTCGATATCGTGTGCTGTGATTAGACCCCTGATCGCAACTGTTGTGTGCTCTTTTCTTGGCTTTGGTATCATGGTAACTAAGGAAACCTTCCATTGTTGAGGGTAGTATTCAAAACGTAAAATATTATTATTAGCATTAAAAATTAAAAGAATAATTTTCGTTGCTATGCGAAGTAGCTGCAAGAGCATTTTGATTCTGATGTTATGAATTATCAGGACTGTATTGCATTAATTTCTACTCTTGATCTGGCCAGACCACAATTAGAACAGTTAAAAACTTCAATTAAATTTTTATTTTTTATTAAACTTATGCTTATTATTTTAGATTATACAAATTTATTATGTAATTTTATTATTTCATTATTTTATTCATTATGCAGTCATCGAAAATGTAGTCTTTAATTTCGCACATTGCTTTTTCGCATCTAACACAGCTGAAACGAGTTTTGCGTTTGGTTTTTGTAGTTAAATTGAAGGGCATAATAAGCCGTAGTTTTCTGATTTGATTCAAACTTACTTCATTCGATTCAGAACATATCACGTATAAAATTTACGTTTCTGTTTTTTTAATATTTTGTTCTAGGCTAAATCATAAATAGCTTTTTCAATTTTTCTTAACTCAAACCTTAGGGGAATATCAACTCTAACAGCAATAGGTAGTACCTCGATATTGTTTGATATATTTGGGGTTAATATGTTTTTCAAATGTTTAACAAACACATTTTCTTTTAATGACCAACTTCCATTAAAGTTTCTTAATGCTGGTTTTGAGTTTTAGATAGTTGGCCTTTAAGGATTTAGCCATACAAAATAAAAACAAAATGGCTTCTAACATTTTTGTATGAAAAAAAATTTTACTTGAAAATATGGCATAAATCTAAGCTTAATTCCAGCAATATTTAAAGAGCTTGAATATTAAAAAGTTGAGTGCTTATTGGGCTTTATTTATGAATTTTACTTAATTTTTAATTGTCAAGATAAATCTTACATTTTCTTTTAAATGTCAAACTTTGCCATTTTTGATCTGGCAAGCCTAACTCCTTACGAACACTGTTGACATCTAGTCTAGAATGTTTCCTAATTATTTCAGATATGCATTTAAGGTTTCTATGCATCCAATTTGTGCAATTACAGTTTTATATTCAAAAAAGTCACAAATGTTTCGTGTATAAGCATTTGCTTATTGCATATTATGCATCACAATATAATACAATTTCAATTAATTGCATTAAAAAAATCTCATATTAACATCGTATCAAACTTGAGTCATATACTCGTACAACAAAAAACTCACAAAAATTATTTATGTCCTTTCAATGCAATTAAGTAGCTTTTTTAATTGCGAGTTTTTGTATAAGCACGGTATATGCATTTAAGCCAATTTTGGTTGTATCGCCAATAGTTTATAAAATATTACTGTTTAGAAAATTTTTTTCTTCAGATATTCTCAACTATTAGGTTTTGAAATAATAATATCAAAATTGTGTATACTATTATTACCAATTCTCCAAAAACTCAAAATAGTTAAGTGTATGTAGAGTTTTGACCTCAACTGTATGTTCTTGCATATACAGAGGTACATACATATGAATGTAGAATAAATATATGAATAAATCTTCACTCATGTACCACTGATGGACACTGGTACAATTTATTGTACACCGGTACAATTCATCCTCTCTTGGTACAATTTAAAAAATACCGACAAAGTTTTATAATTTCTTTGAGGATTAACTCAATTTTCTATTAAGTAATAAAACTTTTAACAACATATCCTGAGTCCTGACTAGAACCAGGGCTGTCAGATGTGGCGATTTCTCGCCAAACGCGGCGATTTTCAAACTCTTTTGGCGACCTAATTTTCGATTTGGCGACATGGCGATTTTTTGGCGATTTATAAAATAGTTGGCGATTTTGTTGGCTATTTTTGATGAGCCATCTATATGTTTTGTAATTTGTTAAATTCAAAACGAAGAAATAATATTTTTTTTATTCTAGTATTTCAATGTATGAAATTTGATGCATTCATATGTATGACCAGTATTTAAAACTAAATAATGTTGAAATGGCTGATGAAGATAATCTTCGAGAAATTTTTTTTTCACATTTAAATGTGCTCTTGAAAGAAGTAATAAGTAAAATTCTTTAAAAATGAATATAAGAAAGTTTATGAAAATTTTTCCATTATAAAATGTGACAAATTATCACATAAAACTTGTTGTTTTTAAATATATTTTAAAGATTTTTTATGAATCCTAACTTACCCTTGGATATTAATGAAATACAATAGAAAAAATACAGTTTGTTAAAAGAAAATTGTAATGATGATATTCAATCTAATTAAGATCAGTTAAGGCCAACAATTTATAGCTACAAGGATACGGCAGGTACCTGTATTGAAATATTGAAATTCACTAAATATCTGCTTTGAAGTAGAATGCGATATGAAGTTTTCGACACGTTTTTACGAGCCAAAAGTTATATGAATATAAATAGCACATGTTGCATTTCTTTTCTACCTTCACAATGTATTTCAAAAAAGAAGACAACAAGTTAGTCTTCTTGGTGAACTATATAGCGTTTTAGTTATATAATAGAACTGCAACTACATACAAATATATTGTACATCCAATATTTGTTTAATACTTACCGCAAAATCCTTTTTTTGTTACTTTAAGTAGACTACTATAAAATATTTTAAACATTGCACCTTTTTTGTTAAATAAAAATTAAACAAAATATATGGCGACTTTTTTTGAATTTTTGGCGGATTTTAGGGATACGGAACAAATTTTTTTTGGGATTTATGAAAAAATATTTTTAATTATTCTAAAAATACATATATAATTGTCGAAGGCGAAAAAAATAAATGCTTTGGCGATTTTCGCGATTTTTTACATTGAATTTGGCGAAAAAGATTAAAATCAATCTGACAACCCTGACTAGAACTATCAAAAATTGCATTATTGTTAGATTGTGTTCAACATGTTATGCTTGCATATTAGGTACATACATACATCCCTGCAGGTAGCCTGGGATCGTGTTTCCAAATTGCCGTTTTTGTCGATTGTTTTGGGGACACTGTCTACGATTTTGTCTGCCTTTGATAAAAAAGAGAAATAAAGATGTTTAAGCTTCTTCTTTATATTGTATACCCAAACCACAATAGCGGATAGGGTAGTATGCGTTTGTGGTGATGTGTGTAACACTAAAAATATTGGTGCTAGACTCACCTTTTAGTCTACCTATCGACTGAATATCATTTTCTAAGTCAATATAACAATGTCTCTTAGTCCGACTGGCTGGTTGCCTGTCCATGTAACATTGTGCTCAAAGTACAGTTCGCAATTTTACAGGTAATTAGATGAAATATTGTTCATTGGTTTCAATTTATAAGGACGAACCTTACGGAAAATTGTAAGAATCGGTTCATAATTTCACATAGGCCCCATACAAACTTCTTTCCGGAATAGTGTTGGTGCCTATGAACAATCTTTTCATAATGGTACATATTAGGATTAAATTTGGGCCAAACTTATTTTGTTGCAATATTAATTATCTTACCAAATGTTATTGGAATTGGTCCACATTTGACAATAGCTCCCATACAAATACATACTACTCCCAGAAACTGCTTTTTATGCCATAACTTCCTCATAAATAAGACGTAAAAATTGACTACAATAACTTTTACGATAGCTACTATGTCATGAAAAATGTTATGCTGGAAGGTCCAAAATAAACCATAGGTCCCATATAAGCGCACTTCCTAAAATTACTGAAAGGCAAACAAATATCATATTGATGAAGATATCTAAATAATATTCGGCACAAAGAACTTTCACATGAATCTTAACCGCCTAACACAATTTTGTATTGTTGGATCCATGATTGTCCATGGATCCCAAATAGGGAGCACTCTCGAAAATGTTTCTTTATATACTGCAGTGTAGTATATAAAATGACCGTACTTGACCGACTATAATTTTTTTTACTTGTTTTGTTTTAAGTTTTATTGAATTTAAAAGTGTTATGAATTACTATGTATGATTTTTTATTTTATTGCGAAATTTTGGTACAATTTATGTCAATTTGGTAGAATTTTGCTATTGTGACGGTACAATTCAAGAATTGTCAGATCCCAACAGTGTCGTGTACATAGGTAGGTGACGCTTAAAACTAAATGTGCTTGATTGTAGTTAAACAACAAAGTACCGACGACAATCATGGAACCTTTAAAATGACCAAAACAACATAATAAAACTAAGCAAATAAATATTTATGTATGTACGTACACATATGAACAGACGTACAAGAGATGACTGTCTATATATTTTTAAAGCACAAAACACACGCATTGACAATCAATACACACATACATAAAACGATTAAGAGCCGAAAGCAACAGTATTGAGACTGTCTGATTTGCTTTGTAGTAGCAGAAACTGAACTGAACTAGACAGGTGACATGATCGAAGTGAATCAAATAGAAGACGGGTACCATAAGCCCAAAAGAAGTTAGTTTGTAATTAAGACGCGAAGTAATCGGATGCTCGTAAAAATACGCGGAAATAACTTAATACCAAAAGAAACATTATTCATCATAATTTTAAGTTGTATGTGTGTGTGTGCGTTAATCAATCTCAATCGCAATAAAATCAAAAACATACATACTTATATGTATCTGCATTTACAATCAATCAATTAATAATCACTTTGGATTTATAAATTTTCAGGATAAAGCAACTCATACCATTCCTAAATTTAATAATAGTAAGCAAGTACAATTTGTGGTGTCTCAAATACATGTGTATCTTAATAATAAATGGACATTAAATAAGTAAAATTAAAATAGGGCTTTATAATTAATATTATGGTTGTTTTTTACAAATCAAGTTCAAAAGATTGCAACACTTTTAAGTGGTCACACATTTATTGACCTTGATTAATTATACCTATTTTTCAACATGATGTAAAATTGAAAAAAAATTACCTCATATGTGAAAAATATGAAAATAGCCAATATACAAGTTCAAAAAATATTTATTTTAAAAAATAGCTATCTTTTATGATTATTGATATTAAAGAGCAAATATTGATTTTAAATATCATATAAACACATTTCATCAAATTTTACATTAATAAGCTAGAAATATTAAAACTGTAGTGGAACAATAATTAAACGCGTATTAACATACATAAAAACAATAAGTTAAATGATTATTTAATTTGTAATTCGTTATAAATCTATAAAAATATTTTTGGTCCATTTTAATAATTATATATAAACATACATATACTCTGTCAAGTAACTATAGCACTTTTTGCTTGTACTAATTAAAACTTCCTTCTTTTCTTTTTTTTCTATTTTAAAAACAATGACACTTAATTATTCTTTTTTAAGCTTTTTAGCAATTATAAAAATTCCAATAGTTTTATTGATTTTGTCCTGACCAAACTACATCAGAAAAATATTGAAAAAGTTTTTCTATGCTTAAAAATTAAATAAAAATGTTTCGTAGAACCGTTTGAAGTGGAAAAATGCTAGGACAAATAGAAGCTTTACATTAAAAAAAAATATAAAAATTTTTGATTGTTTTTAAACAACGCTCAAATATATGCAAAAATAGAACTTGTTAAATAGAGCCATCAATACAAATACAAGTTGGAAAAATTTTGATAGAATAATTGAAAATAAGGTAACAAAACAATCAGTTTGACCCCCTTTTGGGCAGTAGAAATATTATTTGTCAACAGAAAATGCGTAAAAAGCCTTAAGATTTGAAGTTCCAAAAGTCCCTACTTATTGTATCTAAGCATTGGGACCTAACATATTGAAAGTCTCTGGCTTTAGCTGTTTGGGCTGGGCGAAGGGCGAAAGCCGCTAAAATTAAGTTAGTAAATAACATTAACAAGCAAAACAGAGGTTTTCACTTATTATGTTAAGTTTATAACTCTTTTTTACTTGCTACGATTTCATGCCACAAAGCGTGAGTGTATTTTTCGTATGTATTGTAAACTAATGAATCAGCTGATTATTGCTTTGATGTGTTAACACGTGCTTAATACAACTTTTTGTGTATGTTTTTTTAACCACATCGTAATAAATTATAGTTTAATACATTTTGTTGTTGCGGTGTTGCGATTATTAAACTATATTAACAAGGTCTACAAGGATAATATACCATTTAGAATGAAAACCTCTTATTTTCACCTTTATTCTGCATTTACTACAGCTTTAGTGTGATTTTTTAAACCACAATGTAGAAAGTTATAGTTTAATACATTTTGTTGCTGCAGTGTTGTGAATATCAAACTGTCTTTACAAGGTCTACAATAATACTTTACCAACTAGATTGAAAACCTCTAATATTCACCCTTATTCTGCATTTCGATTACGTTCCCGCATTCCAACAAACAACTGAATCGAAAAAAAGAAGACAACAAATAGATTACCAAATCGGAACCATAAATATAAGCAATTTTGTAAACATTTAAAAAAAAATATAAATTTAGTGCAAAATCAGTAATAAATAAATAAAGTAAACAAAAATTAAGTAATTCTAGTGCAAAAATTTATTTAATAAATTTGCCAGCTTTTCGTACTGTACTGACATATAATAAATTTAATAAAACTTTTACATTAAGGTACAAAAACAATAAATATTTAAAATAAAAATTTTGTCTTTCTTTGAACTTAATTTTTTTAATCAAAAAGTTTTTTAAACGAAATAAACAAAAAATCAAAGAACTTTCCGCCAGTAAATAATAAACTTGATAAAACGTAGCTACGATCGTATTGCAAAATACATACCTTTGAAAAAAAAAATTTAACGGAACGAAGAATACCAAAGTTGCCAAAGGGAAAAAATTTCGATCCAAATCGAAACGCAGAATAAGGGTGATTACTAAATAATTTTTTTTTTTGCAAAAACCATAAGGTTTGTTGAACTTATATATTTGTTTAGCATGGTTTGTTTTTTGTAAAATTTGTTTTGATCACGAAATTTGTGTTGGATGTAGTGGCTAGTAAAAAATATAAATTTAGTGCAAAATCAGTAATAAATAAATAAAGTAAACAAAAATTAAGTAATTCTAGTGCAAAAATTTATTTAATAAATTTGCCAGCTTTTTGTACTGTACTGACATATAATAAATTTAATAAAACTTTTACATTAAGGTACAAAAACAATAAATATTTAAAATAAAAATTTTGTCTTTCTTTGAACTTAATTTTTTTAATCAAAAAGTTTTTTAAACGAAATAAACAAAAAATCAAAGAACTTTCCGCCAGTAAATAATAAACTTGATAAAACGTAGCTACGATTGTCAAGTGGCTTTTTAAACAGACAGACAATTTCAACAAACAATTAGAAGTTATTTAATTAGTAAATAAAAACGTTTATTAAGTTTTATTAAATTATTTAAAAAAATTATATTAATCGAAGTTAATTTTATCTCGTGTAGTCTTCTTACTTCTTTCAATCACAAAAACCGAATGGTCTTCCATCAAACATATATTCGCCAATCATGTTAAAATGATAGCACAAACAAACTGCACTATGGGGCGGAATTTGTTGTGCGTGACAGTTCGGCACTACCTGACTATGGCTCGTCCTCGATCCATTCTTCTTCATCCAGGATAGGAGAACTTTGACACCATGACTTCATTTTATCGGATGAGTAGACTGAACAAAATTTTCGTGTGGTAATTTGCATACCAGGAATGTCTTCAATTAGGAACCTATTTTTACCAAGACTTTTGGTAACGATGTAGGGACCTCTATACTTCGGCTCAAGCTTACGGGACTCGCCCGTGGCAGGTGCTTCGTTTTCGAGCACGACTAAATCTCCCTTGTTATACTCGGTTGGTTTGGCATGCTTTTTATCAAAATGCAGTTTCCATTTTTCTTTTTCTTTTGCAGTATTAAGCGAGGCAGCAATATGTTTCTCGTCTATATGAGCCACGTCATTATCATTTTCCGCGACATCATCATGGATAGCAGCTACTATTCGATTTTGGACCACATCAATTAATTTAAATTCAAAAACTAGTTCATTTGGGGTGAAACCTGAAGTGTTATTCTTCTGCGAATTAACAGACCATTGGAGCTCTCTAAGCGTAAGGTCCCAATCTTTAGCTTCTCGTGATGATGTTCGTAAATAATTTAAGATCGTCTTGTTCGCCCTTTCGACTTGTCCGTTGGCACGGGGAGTACGTACTGCTGTGCTTACGTGTTGAATACTATTTTGTTGACAATATTGTTCAAACATTTTAGAAGAAAACGCGGTTCCTCTATCGCTGATAATCAACTTCGGCAAACCAAAATAGCTCGTGATTTCGTTTAATACAGTTATTACCGGTTGAGTTTTCGTTGTCCTTACGGGTTTAACAATAAGATATTTGCTGAAAGCGTCGGATATCGCCAAGACGTAGCAGTTTCCTTTCTTACTGCGAATAAATGGACCCAAATGGTCAATGTGTATCTGACGGAATGGAATGGGTTCAGGATCGCTGGTATACAAACATCCTTCATTTTTACCTCCTTTTGCCTTATTGTAGCAACATTCCATACAAGCAGATATGTAACTTTTTACGTATTTTCTTACACCGGGAAACCAAAAATATTGTTTTACGCGTTGAATCGTTTTCTCCAAGCCAAAATGACCCATGTCATCATGACATGATTTTATAATACGCCAGCGTACAGATTTTGGCACCACAAAAAGTGATTTACCATTCTCATGGCGGTATAAGCGACCTTTAACTAACTCATAATCCGATTTTATTTGTAATACCTGTGGTGAGGAGTTTTCATTTTTCAAAACAGAAACAATTTCCTTCAGTGCGGGGTCCTGCAACTGCATGGTAAATAACCAGTCATCTTGATCTACTGTAACCTTCATAATACGGTCCGTTGTTAAAATTTCTTCGTGTTTTAAATCCGGAGCACGACTTAAAGCGTCCACATGTGACATTCGTGAACCTTGTCTATGCAATATTTCACAGTCGTAGTCCATAATTTTCAAAAACCACCTTGCGACCTTCGGAATTAACTCCTTCGTAACGTTAGCCTTTGCTATAGCAGAGCAATCGGTTATCAATTGGAAATGTTTTCCTAAAACATATACGCGAAAACGTTCCAGTGACTCCACCACCGCCAAAATTTCCAATTCGTAACTATGATATTTAGCTTCCGTTGGGGAGCAATGCCTGCTATAATAAAATACTGGTTTCCAATTCTTCTCATCAGCTGACTGGAGTAAAATGCCGGCGATACCAATAGAACTGGCATCAGTATGTACCTGATGATAGGCATTGACATCATACAGAACTAAAACAGGCTTACTTGTCAAAATATTGATTAAATGTTCGAAAGATCCTTGTTGCGCCTCTTCCCATAAAAATGTTTGGTCTTTCTTTAAAAGACCAGTTAAAGGTTTGGAAATGATTGAGTAGTTTTCCACAAACTTGCGGAAAAACCCCGTTAAGCCTAAGAATCGTCTAAGTTCTGTCAAATCAGTGGGACGTTTAAAATTTCGTATGGCGTTGACTTTTTCCATACCCGGGGTAATGCCGTTGGCATTTACTATGTGACCCAGATGAGAAATTTCGGTGACTAAAAATTGGCATTTATCCAACCGCAAAGTTAGACCATTATCCCTGAGGATATTTAAAAATTTCTCCAAACGTTGTATACCTTCATCAAAAGTTTTACTCGGTATGATGACATCATCAAGATAAGCTAGTACCTCTCCCGGGTCCATATGTGTTATCAACTCATTCATTATCCTTTGGAAAACCGCGGGCGCATTAACCAATCCGAAAGGCATTCGGTTATATTCAAAATGGCCATCCGTTGTAACAAAAGCCGTATATGGTTTTGACGTTTCGGACATTTCGATCTGATGATAGCCCATTTTGAGATCTAATGATGTAAAAAACTTGTTACCTGCTAATTGAGCAAACTGTTCATCCAAGTTAGGCATAGGAAATGGAGTTTTCTTCGTCACACGATTCAAGGCTCGATAGTCCACACAAAGACGGTATTCGTTGTTTTTCTTTTGGGCTAAAACTATTCCAGACGCATACGGAGATTTTGACGGCCGAATTATACCACTGTCCAGCAATTCTTGTATCAATTGAGTCACGATTGGTCGTCGGGCAAAAGGTATACGATACGGTTTTACGTTAATGGGCACATCTGTAGAAAGTTCAATGTCCATTTTTATCACGTTGTATCTTCCCAGTTCCGATGCAGATTCGGCGAAACACTCGGAGTAATTTTGAATTAATTTTTGTACTTGTTGTTCTTCGTCTCGTGAAACTTGTTCGTTTGTTGAAATAGCCATCACATTTTCAAACCAGCAGTCATCATCTTCAATAACAAATTTTTTTCCTCCTTGGCAAATAACATCACGACCAAGAAGCACGTTCTGACAGAGAAGGTCATCAGCGACCACCAATAAATCGGCATTTAACTTGTGGTCATCTACCTGCATGCTTACATTTACTTTTTCGGTACATATGACTTTTCCACCAGCGAAACCATTAAGAACTATAGAACACCGCTCTGGTCTACCCACATCATTTGCAAAAGACTTGCGCACCATTGAAAGGCCGCTACCAGGATCAACAAAACAATTAGTAAAAAAATCATTTACTCTTACCGTTTTCACAAGTTCAGGGAAATTCATTTTTGGTAGACCGACTTCGACTTTATTAACAGCAGCTTTCTGTGGGTCCCCTTTACGTTTGGAACAAGCATTTGTTGCATGATTGGTACGATTACATATGTCACAGCGACTTTTCTTTTGCGGTTCTGGACATTTATTAGCGTAATGCCCCGTTTTGTTGCAATTGTAGCATTTTAAAGTTGTTCCTGTTTTCGTTTGTTGAGTGGGTATCAGTTTTCTAATATTTTCCTTACCCGTAGGTCGTTGAGTATTTATTGAATTGTGTGCAGGCCTTAATACATCATTATGTAAACAGAAATTAATGATATCCTGAAGAAGTTCGTTGATGTCGTTGTATTGGTTTGAAATTTTCTTCCTGAGATCTGCATCGTTGATTCCCTTTATTATATGGCTAGATATAGCGGCATCAGAAATACCACCACGTTTTCCAAAAGCTACCATTCTGTAAAAATATTCTTGTGGTGATTCGTCGAAATTACGATGCATAAGTGCCATCTGTACATGTATATCAGCTTCAGTTTCCATACATGGGAAATCTTTTTCAAACTTTGCCTTGAAATCATTCCAAACTCGAAAAACAACCTCCTGGGAATCGACCCAATATTTAGCGGCACCTTTCATTTTTTGCTGCACTGCAAAAATCAAGTCTGCATCCCGCCATCCATATGCATTGCGCAAGACCTCCACCCGCTGAATAAACCGCTTTGCATTTAGAGACTTTGCACCAGTTGGATCAAAATCCGGCAACATTTCAGTTATGTCTCGAATGCTGCCAAAGTTGTTGTCGCCATATCTGTCGTTTAAAAACCGTTGTCGTTGACCAAAATCATTATAGTCCCCGACCACCGGTGGAGCAGAAAAGGTGACATGCCGTTGTGCACCATTATCATCATTAAAACATCCTCGTTGCCGTCCACCAGAAGAGGAAGCATAATTTTGGGAATAACCTCCATCAAAAATACGTTGGGAGGCTGAAACATTGCAAAAATCACCATTTTCGGGCTGCTGCCCAAAACATTCATGTTGTTGTGCCCGTTGACCACCGCAAGTGAACGTACTACGATAGCCACATTCCCTATCACAACTTGTAAAATTTTCATTATGTGACTCCCTGTTACCATTACCATAAATGTCATCAATACTAAATCGTTGACGATAGCTAACAGGTGACGTAGAATACACATTATTGTTCGTCAAAAATGCACTCTGCCGTTGAAAAACACTCGTTGACATTGTTGGCCGCTGGTAAGAACTCGTTGGTGGCAAAACATTGGTATTTGTGTGTAAGTACAATGGCGATTTACCCTCAATATGTGTATGTGTGTGCGTTGGCGCGTTTTGTGTGTACATTTGTTGACTGAGAGTCTGTTGTTGCTGTTGTTCATGCGTCGTATATAACAACCGTTGTTCTCGCGTTGTATTTAGCTGTTGTTGTTGTTGGGAAAATGGCGGTGTATGTACTGACAGGTTCATGCCTGTAATGCTATCACATACTTCTTCATCTACCAAACCTCGTGTTGGTGAAGATTCTGACGTTGGCCGAAACCCCATCCGTTGCACATTATGAATTGATTTTTCCAACAAATCTAGTCGTTTGGACAAACTAGCCGACGTGTCCCGGAAACTTTCAAATTGTTCATCACCGAAGTGTTCCTCCAAGCGCTCAATTAGGACAGCTTTTTTTCCAGACGTTGGCAGACCGGCAGTTCTGCATCTTCCACGTAGCGCCTCAACATTCAAATTCCGAAAATTTATCATTCTTTCTTTTTTTCTTTTATCTTAAAATTTTGCTTTAAAAAAAAAAACACGTACAAAATTACTTTGTACTTTACAACCAAACGTTTAGAAAAACGAACGCTCGATTCCACTTCTGAAAATTGTCAAGTGGCTTTTTAAACAGACAGACAATTTCAACAAACAATTAGAAGTTATTTAATTAGTAAATAAAAACGTTTATTAAGTTTTATTAAATTATTTAAAAAAATTATATTAATCGAAGTTAATTTTATCTCGTGTAGTCTTCTTACTTCTTTCAATCACAAAAACCGAATGGTGTTCCATCAAACATATATTCGCCAATCATGTTAAAATGATAGCACAAACAAACTGCACTATGGGGCGGAATTTGTTGTGCGTGACACGATCGTATTGCAGAATACATACCTTTGAAAAAAAAAATTTAACGGAACGAAGAATACCAAAGTTGCCAAAGGGAAAAAATTTCGATCCAAATCGAAACGCAGAATAAGGGTGATTACTAAATAATTTTTTTTTTTGCAAAAACCATAAGGTTTGTTGAACTTATATATTTGTTTAGCATGGTTTGTTTTTTGTAAAATTTGTTTTGATCACGAAATTTGTGTTGGATGTAGTGGCTAGTCTTTACATATTGCCACTTCACTGCCAAAAAAACGTTTTCCGTAAATTTCTTTGAAAGCTTCCCTCGCAATTGGGGCTTTTACTTTTTTGTGGCCTACCTTTAACAAGGAAATGAGAAACTGATATAAGAATTGTTAGACTAAATGTCAAATTTGTTGTTGCTTACATTTTATTTAGTTTTAATTAAAGTATTAAATTATATAATAACAACTCAGCGCCTTTCGCACTGTGCTATTCACGATTTTCAACGCGAAAAATTCTTTAGTTATTGGCCGTTTACATTGTGCGAGGAATTAATTCCTCTCTCCCATCCCCCCCATAAAGAAAGAATCGCAGCGACAAAAATCGTACAACGTACACAGCCATTTAGTTCGCTGTGCTTTATTTTAGTGCTTTTTAATTTTTGGTGGCGCTAAATCTAATTTTCACCCTTATCGTGGTAGGCGAATTTTAAATACCCCTGCGACTGTTTTGTAATAAATTAAAGGGAACGTAAACTTTTTTCCTTTCATATATTACCAATATTCTCAGAAGTATAACAAAAATGTTTTTGAATATAATAAAAAAAAAATTTCAGAAGTTTGTTGGCTTTTAAATGTTATTTATTTAGAACACTACCAGTATCTCAACAATGCTCTTTATCAAACCAACTTAAAAAACGGATAATCTATCTATTTTTCTATATACATAAATATAAATAAAATATGTTTGTCTGTTTGTTGGCGTATAGACTCCTTAACGACTGAACCGATTTTTCTGAAATTTTTACAGTAACATCACATGAGCCCCGAAAATAATAGGCTACTTATTTTTTCGATAGGCGTAGGGGAAGTGGTACCCCCATAGGATACCAATATTAAGTATCGCATATCTTAAGAGCCGCTGCAACCATTTTCTTGAATTTTTTGTAGTAGGATAAAAATGGGCGGGGTAGACGAAAGAGGAGCAAAGGACGAAAATATAAGCTACTGAGCCAATTTTCCTGAAAGTTTCACAGTAATATCCTAGGCTATAAAAATAATAGGCTATAAATATATTTTCATTTTCAAGTAGGAATGGCACCAACCATACAATAAAAATATTAATCTGGAGGACGGCTACAGTAAGAGTTTTCCAATATGAAACAAATAACTTCGTTATCAATACACGACATCTGCCAAAAAGTCGGCTGGACTAGACAAGCGGGCGTAGCACCTCCCATACAATGGTAATAAAGATTTCTACGTATTTGGAGTACTGTAATAGTGAAAGTATTCCAATTTTGTACAAATAGCTTAGTTAATAACCAACAGCATATTTCAAAAGGTAAGTTCAATGGGAAAAATAAGCATGGCACCTCCCATACGAAGACACTTGAAATTTTTGTTTATATTTTGAACGGTAGCTGTAAAATCATTCAAATTTAGTCCAAGATGCGCACCGGGTTAAGCTAGTAATGATATAATATATACAAAACATACATGTTTTGAAAAATTTATAAATTTTATTTAAATGAGGGTAGCGAAGCGCACTGTGTTAAGCTAGTATAAATATATATATGTATATATATATAATTTTTTTCAATACAGATCTCGTGCATTGCTTATTGTTACCATTCACTAGTTGCAATTAAATCTGTATGGTATTTGTATTGAAGTGGTCCCGCCTATGTCTACAATAAGGCATTGGGACTTTTTCAGATATTGTTCATTTATATTTCCAAATTTGTAAATTGCAGCTGTGACTGTTCTCTAGAAATCTAGTTTAATCCACGCCCTCTTCTCCTATCCCGAACATTGCTAACAGATGCTGTCTGTATATTGATAGCCATTCAAGTTGTACCAAATTTGGTCAATTTTACATATACCATTCTTCAAATATACCATTCTTTTTGGCACATGTTGCGTGTCGATAACCCTGCTATATGTACCAAATTTGGAAAACTTTTATCTTTCCGTTCTCTAGATATAAATAAAACTATTTAGTGCCACGCCCACTTCTCCAGTCCCGCCCAGATTTTGTCAGATGTTGTGTATTACTTGTATGTTGTGTATTACTAATTTGGAAACCTTGGCTTTTGCCGTTCTCCAGACGTACAGAAATTTATAATCTCTTTGTAAGGGAGGTGCCCACTTTTTCAATCCCGCCCACACTTTGTCTGATGTTGTATATTGCTCACTTAGATGTTCTTACGTAATTTGGAAATCGTCGCTCCAACCGTTCTCCAGACATATAGAAATCTATAATATCTTTCTATGTGAGGTACTATATCCACTTATCCAATACTGTTCATTTTTTAGGGAGTTTGTGTATTTATTACCCAGATATGTGTACTAAATTTGGAAAATTTTTCTCTTACTAAACTTTGGCTGCTGTCGTTCTCCAGATATACATCTATATCTATCTATAATGTCTTTGTATGGGAGATGCCACGTCCAATATTCCAATCGCGCGTATTGTTAACCTACTTATGTGTACCAAATTTCGACAATTTTTCTGTTACCGTACTTTAGACATAAATAGAGCCATTTTGTGCCACGCCCACTTATCCAATCCCCAAATTTTGTCAGATGTTGTACATTGATAACCAAGATTGGAAACGTTATGACTTTTCGTTCTCTAGATATACAGAAATTTATATTCACCCCTATTATGTAAGTCGTTGTCGACATCGACATTAATTTTTATTTGTTGTCACATCAAGTCAACGACTACATCACTTCGACGTTAATTTGGTATTTTATAAGAAAGTTGTGTCGACGTCGACAAGTTATCGAAAAGCTGACAGAAAAAAAATCCCATCTCCAATTTTTTTTTCTATTATTTTTGTTCTTCATCATTGAAGTTAATTTTTTAACGCTATTTATGCCATTTTCCGACATTTTGTTTTTTAAACCGATTAAGCAATATCAAATTAATTTTAGAGTTTGTTTGCGATCTTGAATTTTTTGCGAATTTTTGCCAGGTTCGCGATAAGAGCTATTTTTTACTGTAAGTATTCTGATTCTTTATAGCTTTAACGATTATTAATAAATATAAGACTTTGCTATCATGCCGCTGTTAGCAAATTTCTGCGAATTTCCGCTATTTTGCAATTTTTACCGAATTTTTCACATTCCTTATTGTTTTAAGGACTTTCAATTAATTTTATGGCTTGTATAAAATATTAAAAATTTTCGCTATTTTTGCAAACTTTTCCAATTTTTTGCAATTTTGTGTAGTTTTGTTGCTCTTTGAGGCAATCGTCTTAAGTTAAAAATTTTCGCGAATTTTCGCTATTTTAGCAAATTTTCGCGTTTAATTAACTATTAAAATTTGTGCCCCTAACTTGTTTTAAATTCGCATTTTTTTATTTTAACGTACTTAATAAATATGTTTACATACTACTTAAAATTCCTTTAACTTTCATTCGAGTCGTCGCAAAATTTCCTGTCGACTAAAACAGAGACAATTCTACTCGACGTCGACTTCAAAGCGCCCTAGAAAATATCTAGTGACTGTCAATAGTAATCGATTATTGTCATTAACGACTCAGAAAATAAAATTACTGTTCCGATGCCGTCGACTTTCATAATAGGGGTGATTTTCTTTGTATGGGAGGTGCCACGACCACTCAACATTTCAATAAAATATATACTGTAAAATTTTCATGAAAATCGGTTCAGCGGTGATGGTAAACTTTCCAAAGCATCACTCATTTTATTTATAAACGATATAAAGCTATCCAGCGGAGGGAATGTCACTTTACCACAATTGTCTGCCTAAGCGTGTAGGGTATATCTGTAAACCCTTTTGCTTAAAATATGGATCAGCCAAGGATCACGTTTTTCGGCATCTGCACCTTGAGCACGTAGGCCTCTTACCACCTCATCGGCCACATTGGCTATATTTCAAAGGCTTTGGTTAGTATCAGCTTTAGGTATATTTAAAAAGGTATCGATAAAAGAGTCGACAACCAGCGAAGGTTTATATTATATTTCCTGTAATATTTTTAAAGCTTCGTCGTAATTCTGGTCACTTACTTGAAGGTGACCTATTAAATTGACTGGATCATCTTTTAATAATCCCTTCAAATACTGAAACTTTTGTGCTGCAAAAAGTGTATTGTTGTTGTGGATAGAACTGGAAAAAATATCAAAAAAAGACCTTTATTCACTATATTTGCCATCGAACACCGGAACGCTTAGCTTTGGTAAGCGCGCATCAGAAGGTGGGTTTGTTGTTTTCGCTGTTTGCGAGAAAGTAGTATTCGCTAGCTGTTGTCGAGATCGTAGTTGCATGGCTGTAAAATTTTCGAAAAATGCCGTTTGGCTTTTTAGAAGCCTTTGCATAGCGTCCAGATGCATGCTTGTTTAATTGAGAGGGTCCCCAACCGAAGAAGGCCGCCTGGCATCTATAAACTCAGCATAGTTCTGTTTTATACGAAAATACCTATTCTCAAATATATACTTTTCTACACTTTATTTTTTTTTTTTTTTACTTTAAATTGTTTAAACACAGTAAACAACAAACAACTATTTTAGTTTGTAGGTGCAGTAAACACAAAAACAAATACACAGAATCTACGCATTCATATGTGTGTATATCACGTCGGGGTTACCAAAAATGTTTTAAATAAAAGTCGTTTGTTGTTTGTTGTTCAGCGGTTGGTTAAAAAAGTGAATTTATTATATGTATATTATGAGATGATCAAGTCACTTGTGCGTACAAAATTAAAAGAATTAATTTTAGGCAAATGCAAATACAAACATAGTTCAAAGAGAGCATGAAATAATAATTTTAAGGGAAAACAACAACACAAATATGTAATGTGTGGAAATGCCTTGTATGATTAAATCATATAATGTATAGAAATGTCTCGTATTATTTAACTGTTAGTTTTAAATACCAAGAAATAAAAGATTAGGGCGGCAGTGAAATCTGGAGGCCAAGTTAATATAAACAAAACTTGCAAAATTAATCATAAAAATTTTAGGTTAGTGTCTTTAATGATAAATTTTTGCTAATAAGTAAAACGTTGTTAACATTATATTTATAAACTTCATACCTACTGCTTAAATTTGTTTTTCACAGGGTATAATAACGGATATCGAATTGTTAAGCTTCTCATCCTTAATTATTGTATAATCACACTGTTCAACATTTTTGACGTCATCGAGGGGTTTTTTCTGTTATCTTTTTTCTCTAAAGGCTGCTTTAGCCGAACGTAAATGTAGAAATGTAAATTTAATGTAAACAGCTGATCGTTTCTGTTATATGACTGTAATGTCACTTAACCGTAACGTGCCAACCTGTAGAAAATAGAATTTCATTACGGGGTTACGTGACAGCTGTAGACAATGATGGGCTGCTTGTATTTTAAATGGAATGCGGGTAAATTCACTCTTTTTTTTTTGGTACTTTTTTTTAGTAATAATATCAGTGGACTTTTGACAAAATAACTTACAATTATATTATACAAATATATGTTTAGATGTTGAAAATAAAAAAATGCATACGTATACTCAAACAATAAAAACTATGGTTTTTAATGGTATCAAAACTTAGTTTTGTGTAAGCACATCTTCAAAATAATATAAGTAAACGTGTATGTATATGCTATAATACATATATAAATAATATAAATAACAATCTAATAATTTATGTATTTATACATATAAGAAATACATTTTTAATTCCATTTAAATCACTTGGTTCTTTTCCTGCAAAGCGGTCACCATTTCAACATTTTAAATTCCCATCACTGTGTGTGTTGTTTTATGTATACTAATGTTTTTTTGTTTATGTTTTTGAAATATCGATGACACGTTCTTACATGTTCTATAAGTGCACAAACGAGCTTACAGCACGTTACGGTACGTTACATTGCATTTCATTACATTTACGGTCGGCTAAGCGGCCTTAAGTCTACAGCTACAAATGCACCGAAGACAGAAAAACAAAATTCCAATTAGTTTCCGCTATATAATTGTGAGAAAAATACATGTTCTACAGAAAAATCAAGTGTAAGCCAAAATATACATGAACACATAAAATCCGAACAGCAGCTAAAATAGCAAAATCTAAATGGCGTTTTGTTAGTTTCGATAATTACTTCGATTTAACTGACTTTATTGACCCTATCCCGTTGTCGATAATTTGCTTACGATAGTTTAACAATTGCTTCAAATGATAGTAGGTATAACTTGGAATGTTAACATCAATTTGAGTAATTTTCATAAACTACACTGTGCTAGTTGAAAAAACAGAGAAGCCGGGGTCCTGGCCTTTTAACATAATTCGGGTACGCTGAATCCAGTGCTGCTAACCGTTATATTAGAAATAAATGATTGGGATGAAAAACAAAGAGGGGTTGGTCATACGTTTGACCCATCTAGGGGTATTTAAGAATTTTATTAAACCGCCATATTTGTATGGTTGAAATTTTTAAATTTGGCCCCTGAAGTGCTTAGGATGCCCTATATGGGTTAAATGTATGACCAACACCACTTTGTTCTTTTATCCCAATTTATTTCTAACATTCCAACCCGCTATCTTTATTAATTAGGGTCTCCCATACATAATGTTCAATAAAACTAGAAATATATTGAAGAAAAAGTGCAATAAATGCCCAGGAATCGCCCCTAGTGGGATATAATGTATCACCGACCTCAATTATTTTTTTGTTCTTAATATTTTCTCGAGACATACTTGCCTTTTATCACCCATTCTTAAAAGGCTCCCATACAAATATTGCGTTTTATGAAATGCTTAAATTAATTAAAATTTTTCGTCTTTTGCGAATAAAATCAAAAGTTGTTAACAGATTTGAATCGTTTATGATTTTTTTTGTTTGCAACTTGGTTTTTATATGTCTGAAACAAATTTGAAGGATAGCTGCATTTTCCCTTTTTTGATGAATTTTTAAAAACAAAAATTTCAAAATGTTGTTGAAAGGGAATTGAATTATTCAATTCCATATTTGGATACGTTGGTGATAAGGAAAGGAAATAGATTATTGATAGATTGGTATCAAAAACCAACCTCATCAGGTAGAATTTTAAAATATTACTCGAAACACCCGAAGAGAATTATTATTAATACAGCTAGGAATCTAATATATAGGATATTAACAATTAGTGATAATAGATTTAATAGGAAAAATAAGGTGATTATTGAAAATATTTTGAGGAATAATAGTTTTCCTAACAAACTTATTTGCAAATTAATAAGACAATATAATATAAGAAGATCTCGTCATATGGATAAAATTTTGGAACCAAAAGTTTATAAAATATTTACTTATGTACCTGGGTTTTCGGAAAGATTAGAAAACTCAAATATATATGACAGAGGGAAATACAGAATGGCACATAAGGTGAATAATAATGTTGGGAGATTATTCACGAAAACTAAGGATAGATTACAAAAGTCGGATATGTCTAATTTAGTTAATAAAATTCATTGTGTTGGGAATGATAATGAACAATGTAGGAAAATATATGTAGGAACAACTGGGACAAAATTAAAAACTAGATTAGCAGGACATAAACATGACCAAAAATATAGTAATTATAATTCAGCCCATGGAACGGCATTGTCAAAACATTGCAGAGATTTTAATCATTATCCTGATTTTGAAAACACATCTATTTTGAACATAGAACATTTTAAGAAACGTAGATATATGCTAGAAATGTTACAGATGAGTAATGTTCCATTTGAGAAAAGGATTATTTATAAAAAAGATACTGAGGGATTAGCTCAGATTTATAGACATTTATTGAATTAAAATAAATAGGTTGATGGAAGGGAAAATTATAAATAGGTATTTGTCTTTGATTATTTATAAAATTAAGTTCAGATGGCACAGCACAGACTGAAAATATATATTAGATAAAAATAAATATATTGACGGAAATGAAATTAAAAAAGGTTTTAGGTTTTGAATATTTTTAAAAATTTTGTTTGGTTTCCTCTTTTTATTTTAAATTTGTAATTGAAATTTTAAATTTATTTTTGCATTTGTTATTTTTTCATTTATTGTCAAAAATAATTTTTTAATTTTATATTATTTTAAAAATTTCCTGAAGAAGATTTCCAACGGAAATCGAAATATCGAAAAATAAATAATATTTAAATTGTTTTTTATAAAAGAGTGACCTAAAGCTTAAAATATATTGAAACATAATATTTTGTTTTTTACCACAAAAAAATTTTTTTCTAACACGAATACGCATATGAGTAAAAATTTCGGTTTTTTGAGTTTGTTCAATAACTAAACAGTTTTTGAGTTACGCGAACATATGTTGTGCAAACTCTTCCATTTTCGAAATAACGCTTGTATATCTCGAAATCCAGAGCACCACTGGATTCAGCGTACCCGAATTATGTTAAAACGCCAGGTGCCCAGTTTGTCTCAAAACAAAAAAATCTCAATTTCTAGCTCAGTGTATTATTATTGTGGCGGCACAATACTTCTTAACAAAAATTATTAAAAGTTCATATTTTTGTCTCATTTTATGTATTTTTTTGTTTAGAACGTATTCACAAAAGATTTGGCAAATACTAATAAGAATGTCACAAAATAGCCGGCATTTCGAATATGAATATTCGTAAAATCACTAGTATGTACATATATACATACATACATATATTCTTAAAGATAAACTGTTTGACATTCAAACATATTTTCAATTTTTAGACTTTGAATTGACAGGAAAATGAAGCACAATTATCAAATTTCAATATTCTCAAAGCAGTATTTTTCAATATTAATGTACTTCGTACATTAATTCAAATGTATACTTAAGTTATATATGAATAATTAATATATAGGCTTCATACATACTTACATATATTATGTTCCGTATTTACTGGCAAAAAGTTTTAATAATGAATACTTCTGCAAAAATATGAGGTCTGCATAATTAATGAAAATTTTGACGTCATAAATAATTTTATCGTAAAATTTAATTGGGTATTCAATGCGCGCAAAATAATATAAAAATAGATATTGGCTTAACAAAACACTTGTCATAAGTAAATATTTAAGTTTTTGAAAATTCAACATCTATATACATATGTATATAAAAATGAATGTATGTAGGTTTTTTTTTTTATTTATTTGTACCTTATAGCCGCATAAACCGCTGAACCGATCTTCATAAAACTTTTACAGTATATTAATGATGTCCTGAAAGGACCTTAACGCTACATATTTTATCGAAATGTTAAGTGGGCGTGGCACCTCCCATACAAAGACAATATAAATGTCTGTATATCTAGAGAACGAAAAGGCATAACGTTTTCAAAACTGGCACAAACATCTCGGTTATCAATACACAATAGGGATGGGCAATAAATATCGATATAGCAAAATATCGATATTTAAAACATTATAATCGATATATATCGCCGATATTAAAAATACCTATATATCGATACATCGATATTTATCTACGACTATCGAATTCGATATTTTTAATACTCTTTATAATAAAATTCAACATTTTAACCGTTGCTCAACTGCTTACAACAATACTGTTTTTTAAAAATTGCATCATTATATTTTAACTAATATTAAGAAAATAACGGCGCTTTTCCATTGTACATTTTCATAGATTACACAGTTCAGTTTTGTCTCGGGCTTGTAAGAAGTGACAACAAAAAAATAAGCGCGATAAAAATATTCTGAAAAGGGTTCCTAGAATTATGCAAAGAATCGCCTTAATTATGGCGTATGAGCAGCAATAAGCTGAGATCACACGATTGGTCAAATGTACAGATTTTTGTAAATTTTTATGTACAGATCGTGTGAATGACAGAAACTATTTGGCAAAAGGCAGATAGGACAATTTTTTTGGCCGATAGACAGATAAAAAACAACTCTGTTGTACCGATCGTGTGAACGCTTCATAGACAGAAAAAATTCTTAAACGTACCGATAATTTGTTCTGCCACTTACTGCCCGATCATAGTGGCCAATCAACCGATATTTAAATAAAATTTATTGGGGTTGTCTAAAATTATGATTTTTAATAATTAGTTAATAATTTGCTCTTTTTCGCAAAGTGTATATTGTTATAATTTTGAAATGTGGCAGCACTAATTTAATAAAATAATAAAAGCGAAGTGTAACCGCCAAACGTTCGTTAGCTGGTATTGCTTTCCGCATGTTGGTGTCACTTTTTCTTATGTTTGGAGAAACTAATTGAAGGAGCTCATTAAAAGTGGCTTCATTCATGCGCAAATAGTTTTTAAACAAACATTTTTGATTGTCCACTTCCCGAAACTCGCACAGAGTTTTTACATACGCGCCGTCCGTACTTCTCTTCTGAAGTTAATCCCGCACCCAAACACTTCGCTTTCTTAACTTTTTTCTAGCTTCAATTTTGTTTTTCTTAATTAAATGTGCACAAATGCATATTATTGCAGCTATTTTCTTTTTTCTTCGTATGGACATCATTTTTTCCCCCGAAAATTACAAAATGTTTTTAAAATTTATGCATAACTGATCAGCTGTTTCTTTGTTGTGTGAAATAAAGGCAAATCGTATAACAGGGTTGTACCGATATCCGTGACTTGCTTGTAGAAAATATTTGGCTAAAATGGTACAATCGTCTGAACACTGAAAAAGTTATCGGTACACACACATAAAAGTGTACAGATAAAATTTGGCTGAGATCTGTACATTTGACCAATCGTGTGATCTCAGCTATAGACTCATGAAAGTTGGAATGTTAATAATAAAAAAAATATTCAACATTTTTTATTTTTTCGAAAAAATATTTAGTTTTTTTTTTATTTGAGCATGTTCTTATGTATATTAAAAATAAAATATAACACAGTTAACTTGTATAGTATGTGTCACAAGTTTCGTTTACCGGCAGTATATTATCCAGCATTATATAATATATTTTTTAGATTTCATATGGAGAATAAATTAAACATTTTTTGTATTCTTTACTTTTTAATTAACTGCCGGTCCCTCGATTTCAAACGAAAACTTCGTTCGCATAAATTACCTTAAAAACTAAATTGTAAAGTTGGTTTCTGTTTTAAATAAAAGTTAAGCGAATAAAAGTTTCATTCGAAATATGCCCATCAATTTCAGTAAATTTGAAATTAAAAGAACAATAAAAATTTAGAATGGAATTACATGTTATATGTTTGTACATATGTAAATATGTATTGACATATGTATGTTTATTAAGTTTTAAAATTTGGTAATAATTTCAGCGTAATACGTTCGATACATCGATATTTATTAATTAAAAATATCGATACTCTTAAAAAATATCGATACGATATATATCGATATATTTTTTCAATTTGCCCATTCCTAATGCACAACATCTGACAAAATTTGGGCGGGTTTGGATAATTGGGCGTGGCACAAAATGGCTCTATTAATGTCTAAAGAACGGTAAGAGAAAAATTGTCGAAATTTGGTTCACATAACTAGGATATCAATACAAAACATCTCTGACAAAATAAGCGCGATTGGAATATTGGATGTGACATCTCCCATACAAAGACATTATAGATTTATGTATATCTGGAGAACGACAGGGGTAATGTGCGGGATAGGAAAAGGGGGCGTGGATTAAACTAGATTTTTGTATATCTAGAGAACGGCCACAGCTACAATTTACAAATTTGGAAAAATATCTTGGTTATAAATGAACAATATTTGAAAAAGTCCCACTGCCTTATTGTAGACATAGGCGGGTCAACTTCAATACAAATACTATATAGATTTATTTGCAACTGGTGAATGGTAACAATAAGATTATTCAAAGTTGGTAAAAATAACTTCATAAGCAATGCACGAGATCTGTATTGAAAAAATTACATATATTATTTTAATGAGGGTAGCGAAGCGCACTGGGTTAAGCTAGTTTTATATAAAATTATCTTTTTGATAAGATATAAAATACTTTCATTCAATAATATGATTTATTATATGATTATTTTAAAAAAGGGTATGATTTTTAGAGGTGATGAACGTAAAATTGTCAGCATTTACCCATCCTCGATTTATTAGAGGTAATTGTGGTTTGACAATTCATTCAATTTATTTTTACGACAAGCTCTTCAAACAATTTAATTAAAAAATTTTGTTCAGTGATAAAGCACAATTTTAGGTCAAATGATAATCTGATGATAATCTTCCAGCCACTGACAAAACACCATTACATCCAGAAAACCCACTGCTTGGTGCCCTTTATGATCCGGAGGAATCATTACGTCATATGTCTTTACAAACGGTATAATGACATGCTTACTGATTTTTTCTTGACCCAATTGCACGAAACGATCTGGGACTTGGAAGCAAATATTTGTACTTATTTACAAAAGTTTTATGTGATTACTATTTAAAATTTCTGAACAACTTCTTATATATGTTCATATATTTATTTGGTTGGCAGTAATTTTCATGTGTAATCCGTTCATTCGCTTTGTCGTAAATTTTGCTCCTTGGCCATGTTTCAGAGTGTTTCTGTATGATTCAAACAAACTTATTGACTTAAGGTTCTTATCGACTACACAATATTATTGAGTACTAGATATAATTATTGATGATTTAATCCACACTTTTCAATAAGTTATGCAATATAAAAAATACATATGGCGCAATTTATAGTTAAAATTAATTTTTAATGTAATAAAATATTATAAACTTTTTTCTTAAATTCTCAAATCTCATGAATGTTCCGATTTTTTTTATTATATAGCACAAAAACAAATGTCAAAGAAATTAAAATTAAATATGACAGTTTATGTTAAACATGCTTTTCTTCTCTCCCTTATCACAAATAAGCTCACACTTTCGGAAAGAAAACTTAGTGTAAACCCAAACTTTGACAGTAATACTCTACTATCAAAGCTCGTAGAAATAGAAAGTGAATAAAGTCAGGGTGAAAAACAAACTGAAAGTGAAAAAAATTACAAAAACTCAATATTCGAAAAAAAATCTTGACTGTCAACAATAAATTATAAAAACGACTTGAAACATGCAAGTAAAATGTACACGCAATATGTGTAATTACATATGGATTGACGGCACTGGTATTGATATTAAAATGCAAATGAACACTGATTCAAGGTAAATTAATTTGAATTAAATTATTACATAAACTTTTACATTTAGGGGGAATACGTTAAATTTGGGGGGTTCTTAAATTTTTTGGTGGGAAGAAAAAAATTACCTGGCAACACTGCCCTGTTTTAAATATAATAGTTTGCTCTTTGGATTGTAATAATAAATCCATTTTAACCAGTTTATTAAAGCAGTGTGTAAAACCTATGTTTTATTTCTTTCAGTTCTTGCGGCACCCAATTTTAGCATTTTTTATGAATGCTTATATTTTTGAACAACTTTTGATTATGTTACTCCAATGACTATAGATCTAACTCGAGTCTGGTCTCTTATTTTAAATTCACAAATTTTTTGTTGTAGCCTTTTCTTAGCAATATAAACAATATCAGCTCTGACCACTGTTTGAAATATTTTCCTATTTTGGATTTTTTAAAATTCAGGGGGCAAATTATGGCATTCGAGGTTTTTTATGGAAAAACGCTAGCCGCTCCTGTAAAAGAAGTTAAAACTTGCATACCAACATAGTAAACAGGAGCGGGAATAATTGTTTTATCGTTAGAGATTTTGTCAGGTAAAAAATACATACATATCGCACTGGCTCCTCTAAAGGGCGATAAATCACAATTGATAAATTTTTATTATAAACAAAAGACTGTTTTTTTTTGTATGTCCTCTAATATCACAAAGGGGGATACAACTGTTTATTTTTTTTGATCCAATATATTTACAGTGGGTAGAAATTACCATTGTTGATAATTTCTTATAAAAAGTGAAAGTATGCAAATTTTTAGTTGACTAGTTCAGATGTCACTGTTTCGATTTTTGTGATTAAAGTAAGTAAATTTGACGATTTTGATGATGACCTGGTAACTGTGGTGGCGAGATCGACCTAAGGAAAGAACTACTTAGGACGCACACAGGAGTATTTGACCAATAAAGCTGGCCTTAAAGGCAAACATGAATTTAAAGAAATCTTAAGAAGAAAGTACGCACCTCGATAGATAACAAAAATTTACATCAGTTTGTAAATCTTTTGGACCTTAGGTCGAGATTTGTTGAGACGATGGGTACACTAAAAGGGGGGCCAAGAACTTATGTTTTTATCAGTTACACACATCAGTACAATCGCATTATATCCCATCCACCTATGGTGTTGTAGGCACCAAAGAGATTTCTTTTTATACCCACACCACCAAAGGTAGAGAGGATATTATGCCTTTGTGCTGAGCAAAAATGGTTTTTATTGATATTGTAATTTCATATAACTATCATACAAAAATCTTTCCGGAATAATATTTTGTCCTCATTAACTATCTTGTTATATAGGATTTTTCATTAAATAAGACCTTAAAATATGTTATTGTAACCTTAATCATTTCGCCAAATCTTTTTGGAATCGTCCATATTTGAACATAGCTCAAGTGCAAATTCCACTACCGAATTAATATTAAATTTGGTAACGATAACTTTTAGAATACCTACTATGTGAAATTTGTACTGGCACGTCCAGAATTGCACAACTTGAAGGACAAATGTAAACATAGCTCGTGCCTTAGCTGTTTACAATAATTAGTATTGTGGCTATTTTATTGAACTGTTAATGATTTTTAGTCCAAAATTCGATATTTTAATTAGGCTTAAGTTCATTGAATTTAATTTTCATTAAATTATTTTTATGAAGACAGGAATTTTACAACATGAAATCAATTAAAATTTATTGATAATTTTTCATTCTGAGAATTGCACCCAGGCTTTCACGGACAGGTTGCCCTGACTAGTTTCGATTGTAACCACACAATCTCTTCGGAGGGGTTTTACGTTTTACTCACACCGCCGTTGAAGACAGATGACGTCAATAGTCAAACATCAATCTTTAAACCAAATGGTATTTTACCTTGGTAGATCGAAATTAGCTTTGAATGAATTATCATCTATTTAATTGATTTACATGTTCTTCCTCACTTCTGTTTTTCGTACTTTTTGTCAAGAATTCTTCTTGAAATCCAAAGTAAATTTTTTTTGTTGTTCATGTTTTTGTCTTTCTTTTTCTTGTTTTTTTTTTATTATTATTAGCGTGGGGCGCGTTGTTATGAAAAAAATGCTCAAATATTGAAAATTCGTAGCTTTAAACATGATTGGTTGTATTTCTTTCGGTCTGAAATATTAAAATGTACTCACGGCAGTCATGTTTTTTTAAGTTCAGGTTGGTATGGGCGCCCCACGCTTTTCTTTAAGGGATGTGTGAGATTTTTTCCACTTTGATTTAAAAGTTTATGTTGTTTGAAATGTTCTTATTTTTGGACTTTAAGTCGTTTTTTTAGTATTCATATTCATTTTGAGTACACAACTGATCAATATATTAAGGTAAAGAAAAGCGTTACTTAAAATTTTTTTATTTTATTTTTTTTTACTTTTTAGTAACGAATAGCTTTAATTAATACATTACAATTTCCATGCTAAATAAGAAAATTTTTTTACATGTTTTGTATTTTATATTCATACTAGCATTTAACCCGTTACTTCGTTAGCACCCCTTTTTCTTATGTGGACATATTTTTACGCCAAAGTTTATGTTTCTAGGTTTAAACCTGCTACTTTGTAAAGGGACGATTTGTACGTCTAAACGTTCATATTTCAAAATTTTTTATTTGTATTTTTTAGATACGTTACGAATGTGATATTTTTTTATTTCAATGTTTATTGGTTTAATAGATAGATGGCGTGGCAAAAAAGTTTAAAATACAGGTTTACTCCACAAAAGGGTCTAATTTCAAAAAAGTACCACCAAACCTAACCGCTTATTATTTTAATGAACATCAGGTTAGGGAATTTCCCGTTTTTACCTTTTTTACCCTCTAACCATAACAATTTCCAAAACTCCCATCATAGGTAATCGATTTCGCGAGAGGCCAACCTCCCGGGCAAATTTCAGCATTTTAGTTCACGCGTTTAGGTCGTGCGATGATGAATCAGGCAGTAACTTTACAATTTTATATTATATAGGTAGATGAAGAAAAATGTTTTGAAAAAAATAACAGAATTAGGTACGATTTTCACCACTTAAACGTTCGAATTTCGAAACGCATCAAATTTGTATTTGTATTTTTAGATAAGTTACGAATGTGATATATTTTTTATTTTAATGTTTATTGGTTTAAAAGATAGATGGCATAGCAAAAAAGTTTTAAAAAACAGGTTTTATCCGTTTACTCCTTATTTCAAAAAAGTGCTAGATACCTGTCCGCTTTTTTTTAATGAACAATAATAGGTATTCAATTTTGTATCCCTTTTAGTTAAGCAGATATGAGGTTAGCGAATTTCCGTTTTTACCGCCTTTTTTCTATTGAACAACAATAAGTATTAAATTTTTTTGTATATCCTTTAGCTTAGCAGATATGAGGTCAGCGTGATCGATTTGGCGAGAGGCATGCCTCAACGAAAATTAAAAAAGTACCAGTTAAAGAATGAAAAAGTACCAAAAAGATCCCTCTAACAAATTCTTATTCACTCAGGACTTTTCATGTTTAGTTTTATGTTTCTAGGTCTAATACCAACGGAAATTAAAAAAGTACCAGTTGAAGATCAAAAAATACCAAAAAGTACCCTCAGAGGTTCTTATCCACTCAGGACATTGCATGTTGAAGTTTATGTTTCAAGGTCCAATATTAACGATAATTAAAAAAATTGTCAGTTGTGGAACCAAAAACCTAAACTAAGAAATTAAATTTCCCTTATTTCCCCTTTTTGGTTCTTTTTTCTCCCCATTGAAGCATAAAAAATTTCAATATTGTGTAGGAGCCCATATTTTAATACGTATATGTCAATGAATAAAAAAATGTTTTGTAAAAAAGTACCAAAAATAGTAACGGTTTTTACCCCCTAAACGTCCGAATTTCGAAAAAGTACCAAATTTGTATTTGGATTTTTTAGATAAGTTTCAAATGTGATAAAACCCTTATTTCTATGTTAATGGGTTTAAAAAATAGATGAGGTGGCAAAAAAGTACCAAAATACAGATTTTACCCGTTTACTCCGTATTTCCCCTTTTTGGTACTTTTTTCCTCCCCATTGAAGCATGAAAAATTTCAATATTGTAGTGGGAGCCCATAATTTAATACGTATATGTCAATGAATAAAAAAAATGTTTTGTAAAAAAGTACCAAAAATAGTAACGGTTTTTACCCCCTAAACGTCCGAATTTCGAAAAAGTACCAAATTGGTATTTGGATCTTTTAGATAAGTTTCAAATGTGATATAACCCTTATTTCTATGTTTATGGGTTTAAAAGATAGATAGGGTGCCAAAAAAGTACCAAAATGCAGGTTTCACCCGTTTACTCCGCTTATTTTTTTAAAGAACAACGATAAGTATTAAATTTTTTTTATATCTCTTTTAGTTTTAGAGATATAAGGGTACCGAATTTATCCGTTTATGCCCTTTTTTGCCCCCTAAACATTCGAATTTCCAAAAATCCCGTCTTAGTGGATCGATTTGGGGAGAGACCAACCCCTGGTCCGAATTTCAAGTTTTTAGCTTCAGGCGTTTAGGCTGTGCGATGATGAATTAGTCAGTCAATCAGTAACGTTACAATTTTATATATATAGATAATAAAAAAAAATTTATATTCATATAATAAAACTAGTATTTACTGTAATGATAAATTTCGCAGTCTCTCCATCTCTTTCAATGCTTAAATATTGCACGGTTTAGGCCCTGTTAATTTTTCGCATTGTAGTGCTTCGATTCGTTAAAAGGCGGTTAAAAAAACCATTTTACAACATAAAAAATTCTGCCTCCCCCTACATTTCATCCTGGCTACGCCCATGTATTCGTGTATTGCCATCGGGAGTATGAATGCCTGCAAAGTTTTATCCATTTGCATTGAGTAGAAGGCAGTCAAAAAAAAAAATAGAAATAATTCCCAATACCTATTTGTTAAAAAAGTTGAGTTAAATACATTAAATTTATAAAGTATCACTATCCAGTGTGACACAAAGAATGCTGACGAAGGCCGTAGCGGGCCAGAAAATGCATTACATTCTGCTGGTGTCTAATAATTGTAAATTTTTCTGTACATAAATATACTTCATTGCTATCATATACGGAAAGCTAAGGTAAAATTTAACAAGAAAATACAATATAATAGTCTGGTAGTGTATAAAGTCATTCTTAAATAATTTTAAGGAATAGAGCTTTTACAAAAAGCTTTATAAAATACATAACTGAAATTTAACTCATAGAATAAATTCGAAAAATAAAAAATGTTGAATTAAAATTATTATTATTTAAATCGTTTTAAATTCATTGAAAAATTATGAAATTGATGTCAAATTTTCTGCGACAGGTAGGTATAATTATATTAATCAAAATTGATTATGTCCATTTAGGTTATTTTTGTAACCTGTTACGAAGTGTCAGAAAGGTGCCAATTAACCCCATCCTAGGACATTGTCATGTTAAAGTGACAATTTCCCTTCATATAAAGTGTTAGAACTAGAACCGGTCCCTAACACTTTAGAACTATGACATGACAAGTTTGGTGTTAGTTCTCTTTTCCCTAGGGTTTTTATAAATATATCAACTTTAATTTTTTTGTTTCTAAGTAATACTTTAATTGCATAGTGAATAGTTTATATTTTTTGCTAAATAAATAACAATTATATCTTGATTTCTATATTTCGCATAAAATTAATAATTTTTTTTTGTTGGTATTATGTCTTAAGCCAAAGCTTACCCTGCTAAATATAATTGTAAGCAAGGCTTGAAAAGTGAATCTGCAAATTTCGTAAAATAAAGGTTATTATTAAGCAAAATACAAGAATTTAGATAAAGTCGTCATATATCACGCAAAAAGTGTTGCCAAAAAAAAATTTAACTAAAAATAAAAATTATTTGTAATAAAAACTATAAATCAAATATAACTTTTAATATTTTTTTATAGAGTATAAAAAATCAATAAAAACGAACAATTTTGTACATATTATTATTTATCAATCCCGAAAAATCCCGGAATTTACATTAGGTGTGTTCATTTATTTTACTAGCAGAAATTTGCAAAAATAGAGTAAGTAGGAATTAAAAGAAATTGCTCTCAAAAATACTTAAAAGTAAATGAACTCTTTGCCAGCCAAAATTTTGCAAGTTAAAGTAGTGACGAATATACAAGAATATTTGAGTACCCATTAATTATTCTAAGACTTAGGAAAATTTTATACATTACGGTAAAAATAATGTGATTTTATTAATTTATATTTGTTTATGTTGAATAAAATGAATCATGAAATGGATTTTTTTTTTTGTTTAGGAGGTGAAAGAAGAATTCAGGTTTTCATCAATAATAAAAGATAAAAAAACCCTTTGTTAACAATAAAAGTATTTACAAGGCAAAACAAAATATTTAATTTAACAATCTATGTATAGGTACATATATAAAATTTCAACGTTACGGACTGACTGACAGATTCATTAAAACGCCGTGAGTTATAAGGTTAAAATTTGAACCGGATGCTGGTCTCTCGCTAAATCGATATAATAAAAATCGAAGAAATTGCCTAAGAGTACGAAAATTGTGTGTGTTAGTGAACAAATTTAGTGCATTGCGACTCGTAAGAAACTATTTTCATGTGTAAATGAAAGGTAAGATAGAATTTTTGGAAATTAGAATGTTTAGGGGATAAAAAGCGTAATAACGAGTAAATTGGCTAACCTCATAACTCCTAAACTAACAGTGGAATAATCCATGCTTTTCGAACAATATTTTTGTCCGAAGAATAACTTTTACTGAGAGTGTTCTTCAGAACGAATCACCTATTTCGGAAAATTTGCCAAGAAAAACAATGGTTTACAGATGTACACAATTATACAAGCTGGCACCACAACTAGCAAACTACTTATGTATATTGAATTGTTTTCTAAAAGTGTGTTAAGAAAACGGACGAAAAAAGGAAAGTGATTTTATTATTTTTAATTATACATATTTATTTTTTTTTATTTAATTATTCAGCAAAAAAACAATTGTTGCACTACAGCACTACATTATGTGGCAGCTCAATTCAACTTTTATGTACAAATAGAAAAAAAGTTGCATCGCAGTTCATTTTGTTCTGAACAAGAATTAAAATTAAACTATTAATTTTTCAATTAAAGCCAATAAACAGAAATAAATACTGTTTTGCATTCGTAACTTATCCAAAAAATACCAATTTGTTTTTTTTTTTCGAAATTCAAATATTTAAGGGGTGAAAATTGAACCTATTTTTGGTACTTTCTTTGCAAAACATTTTTCTCCATTCTTTGCAATATACGTTCTCAATTATGGGCTTCCACTACAATAATGAATTTTTTTATATTTCACTGGAGGAGAAAAAATATAAAAAATGGTGAAATGCTGGAAATTAAATATCTTTGTTTTACTTTTTCGTTCTACAAGTGGTATCTTTTTAATTTGCTAAAATATATATTAGAACCATAAAACTATGGGTGCAGGGTCCTGAGTGAATGAGAGCCTATAACGTTGGTAATTTTTTTAAAAATTAGAAACATAAACTTTGGCCTTTAAATATGACCTCGAAAGAAATTTAAAGAGGTTGCGGGTTAAATTATTGGTTATTATAAAATAATTTTAGATATTCTAATTATCTACTTCATGGTCGTTTTATTTGGTCCAAATGCATTTCTTTGGTGTTTGTTTCATAATAAACAAGGCGTCCATAAAGTTAACAATGAGAATATCTGAAATTATTTTATAATTAGTTTAAATCTTTAATTTTGTAAATAATTTAATTTGCAAACAAATTGTTTAACTAATGGGGTATTATACTGCAATAGTGCTAAGTATCGGGTATATAGGTAACCATTATACTCACAGTACTAATAACAACACCTGATCGGTTAAAAGCAAAACAAAATACATAAGGGATTTTTTTTAACAAGTACGTTATTTTGTTTAGCAATAAAAATATCAAAATATCTGTCCTAAGTTAAACAAAAGTATGATTTCTTATCGCATAAATATTTTTAATAGTTTTAAAAATCAACATTAGCTTATAAATTTTGCAAAGTATCCTTATTTAAAACTTCTCTCTTTTGACGCTCTCAACTTGCAAATTTTTAGGGTTAATGAACACTTACCATTAACAATTGTTACAAATTCGTAACAATTTTTAGTAAATGAACACAGCTATTATTAACCAATTCTTAAAAAAAAAACTGAGGTATTATAATCTGTTGGTCTAAATGTTAAATTACTGTCCGGCCATTAGAAATTTTTTTCTTTTATTTCTAGTCATATAAAACTAAATTTAAATTTATTTAAGGAAAATATCACGATTCGTAACAGTTTTAGCTTAGCCGTATTAAAATTATTTTTAGGAGGGGAATTAATTTTAAACCTATGGTAAATTATGGATCAATTATCAGAAAATTCTGGACAGTGATTTTTGGTATTATACCAAATTTTAATACAGGATTTAAATTTGCTTTAGCATTTTATACATTTTGCTACGGTTTTAGGCGTACTTTAATGTTCGAAAGTCGGCTTTGTATGGGACATATGGTAAACTATGGAACGATCTCCACGAAATTTGCCAGTGCGATCTCTGAACACGGCTATAGCACCCCAATTTTACTGAAATAGCAATGTTCGTAAGGATTTAGGCATACTAAACTCTTTTGCAAGAGAAGTTTTAATATGGGGCATATGGAAAATTATGGACTGATCTTCACGAAATTCAGTTGTATGTTTTTACATGCAGAGAAAAAATATGGTTGTGGTAAATATATTCTAAAAGCAACAGATAATGATAATATTCATGATTGTAGTCAACATATTTTGATTATTATTGGAATTATTAAATATCATATTATGACCAAATATATTCGTAATATTACATCTTAATATTTATTATCCCCTTAATCTAAGTTTGTTTTTATTACATCCTATTATTATTAAATCAAATCATACTCTTAACATAATAATCATTATAAGTTCAGAATTATCATATTATGCTGCAAGGTAAATTATGTTATGGTTAAAAAAATTTAATTTTTTTTGGCAATGCTATTTTAAATATTTTGTGACACTTAACAACTTTTTCTAATGTACAATTTGTCTATTTTTTTAATTTCTTTAAACTTGTAATTTTGTCTTTATTTTTAATGGGTATGATTTTTTTTTACTTGTTTTGCCACTTTGTTCACACTAACAAATAATTTGATAGGTATATGTAATACAAACGACACAACTGAAGCAAAATTATTTTTCAAATGCTGATAACAAAATATTTTAAAAGTAAATATATTTTGTTTGCATCTTAAACATACTATGATTACACGTATAGAAAGTTACCATGCTATGGGTATTAAATATCATTAAATAGTTGTAAGCTATACAACATGTTTTCAAAGTTATAATTATTAAGTTGTTAGAAAAATTATTATTTTTCAGTGCACCATAGTTAAATTTATAATTGCGATAAACATTGAAATGTTTACAGTAGCTAAACTATTGCTGATATTGAATATAAATAAAAAATTTTTCTGTACGACAACAATATATTTTTACAATAAGCATAGTATAGTGGCCGTAACCACGCAATATAGCTACTCTGCGTGTAGCTCGTTAAATGATTTTGGACAGTTTATCGGGCCAAATACACATCTGTGTGATGGTTGGATCACATTCTTAGTAGATCTTAAATTATTAGATCTGTTCAACCCGGTAAGAGGAAGTGTGAGTATTGACTGATTTTTCGAGCTAAACTTAGCTTTATCTTTATATGTTTAGGTTGAAATATTTCATTTAGGGTTTTCTTAAATTTCAATTTCGTGTAATAAATTTTGATTTCAAAATAATAAAATGGGATATATATGTATATGCGTTGTAACCAAATAAAGTAGTTAAAAATTATAGTCTGGCAGCGCAGAAGCTAGCCCTGTTGCAGATTTGATCTACATACATACCGGTGTTGCCCGGGTGAGAATAAACAAGTTATGATTTTCTTCCGAAAAGTAGTTTTTTTTTGTCATAAGTTACATTTTGAAATATTCCCTAAATAAATTGTTACCCAGTAAAAACTTCGCTTACTTTTCCAAGCTGGATAACTTCTTTCACTCATTATTTAGTAGCTTTTTCTATAACTAGAGCTTTAACTACTTCTTTAATTACTTATTTTCAAGATGTATATAGCTAAAAAATAATGACTAACTTTTGAATGTGTTCATTTTGGGACATATCTTGAAAAATTCATACGTTCTTTCAGTCGAATTGTAAGTAGTATTTTTCCTTTTTCCTGATTACTCAACACATTATTATGTAGGCGAAGTACACAACAAAAAATGTATTTATTAAACAAAAACATTACTTTTAATAAAAACAGATAAACGTGTAAAAACGTATACTAAAAAATAAAAATATAAATTATACCTACAAGAGCACTATTTATTTAATCTATTAAAAATTTAGAAATAATTCAAAGTTACTACAAGAAAGCTATAAAAAAAATTTTGCTGTATTTTTTTGACTTTAGATTTCCTTGTTCAGCTTTTTTTAGCTCTTTTTCAAACATGATTGAGCTTTATTAGTTTAATCCAATTTTTTTTATATTTTATTCAGGCTTTCATTAAATTATTTTTATGAAAAAAAGAATTTTTCAACATGAAATAAATTAAAATTTATTGATAATTTTTCATTCTTTACTGAGCTGGGAATTGAACCCAGGTTTTCACGGAAAGGCTGCCCTGACATGTTTCAATTGTAACCACACTCGCGGCCATCGAAGGCAGCTGGCAGTCAATAACCAAACATCAATCTTTAAACCAAATTGGTAGATCGAAATTTTTTTTTTAATAATTATCTATTTTAATTGATAAACATGTTCCTCCTTACTTCTTTTTTTATACTTTTTGTCAAGGATTCTTCTTGAAGTCCAAAGGACATTTTTCTGTTTTTTTTCCTGTTTTTGTCTTTCTTTTTTCTTTGGATTAAAAACCATAAACAGGCCAACAAAATAACCACAATACTAAATTAGTTTAAGATCTGTTCACACAGCTCACGGATTCACAGTAAATACTCACAGCTCCTGAGCTAAAGTGAAGGGACGTAGGCCAGCATGTATTTGGGTTCAACCGTATGCTGCCCTATTTATCTTCCCCGACTACACATGGGTGACTTTAGGGACGTAGCGCAAAAGTGTATGGACTATGCCGTGTCATATTGTTCTTCCCCACCTTCACCTCGATAACGCAACCTTGTTAAAGAAGTAGTGTAGATGGTAAATAAAGAGTTTAAACGTTTGTAGTCATGCCAACGTGATCAGCACTCTAAATTCTGGCTTCGGTCCATTGTATTTGGTTAAACTTAGAGTGCTGATTACGATGGCATCATAAGTTTTTTTCTATTTGCTTTAGTTTTATAGATATAGTCACATTTAAAAATATACATCATTTTTAATATTATAAGCTTAATATTTCACGAACGACCCTCAAAAACCTTAACATACTTTTTAGATTATTAATCTACACAAAATTCTCTTTCATTTAAGTAAATTCATATTGATAAGTATATCAGGGTATTTAACTTGTGTTACAAGCATGATCATAATTATATTTATTTTCGATTAGTCCTTTTAACTTTGCAAACCCGAATTTTTCCGCTATTTTTTAATGTATGCACAAACTATTATCACGAACTATTATTATTAAAAAAATTTTAAGTCAATTAAAATGGTTTTGAAATATTCAGAAACCAACTTCACGTTCTATCTTATTTTCTACATGTTTTAAATTTTTCCAAAAATAACAATCGTCATGATGATTACGGGGCTCCCGCTAGACCATTTGCCGTAAATATACAGCGCAGTTTTTCCAAATCTTAGTACCCAATGTACGTCTTGATCGAAAATATTAATTTTAATACATATAGGTATTTAAAATTTCAGTAAAATGTTTAACATTTTGCGATTTTTTGCTTTATTTATGCATTGATATTAGAACGTTAATTAAAACTGAGTCAAGTTAAACTAATTGAAATGAAATTATTATATAAACTTTTACATTTAGGAGTATATTTTGTCAAAATACGTTATATTTGGGGGTTTTTAATTTTTTTTTTTTGGGAAGAAAAATAATTACCTGGCAACACTGCTTTGAAATAGCTTTCACGAAGTCTAAAGGTTTACGATACTGTACAAGAACCACAAACAACACTTAAACTGTCTGGATTATTTGTACAATATATTCTTGGCGAATCCAAATTTAAAATTACAACAACATATAATTTAGTGCCAAACATAAAACGAATAATCATTGTTGAAGCTGGTTAGAAAAAATCCTTATGTCAATATAATTTATGTACATTAATTAAATAAACTTCTTAAAACTTAGAAATACAATATAACTTTATGTAAATGGTATGACAAATTACCTGATCCGACACTAAATAAAATATCAAATGTTCAATGATATTTCTTAATAACTTATAATAAACCAGATTTTTTAAAAAAATGGGTAGAATGTCAAATAAACCAAAAATTTATTTAAAATACAGTAGATTTGCATAATGTTACCGCGAGTACAAAACATATGGACATTATATCAACAAAACATCTACTTGATTTCTAGCCAAGTGGCTCGCTCAGCTTTGATATTATTTGTATTGTTTAAAATTTAAATCTTCTCTTTTGAAAAAATTTGTTGATGCATGTATGTACGTACATACTTACATATATTATAACTGCTAATTTTTATATAAGGTTGATAAAAAATTATAGGTATTTACCAATTTTATAAACTAAAGAACTTTTAAAGAACACAAAATATATTTTTACCGGTTTGTTTTTATAAAACACATACAAACAATCATTAAAAAAATCTAAAAAAAAAAATTATCACAATATTAAATTATTTCGCTATGTACATTAGGATCAGTGGTGCATTTTGAGTTTTTTGGTTTGGGCCAAATTGGCTATTTAAAAGGACCAAACTACCTTTGACAGGGTCGAACATATTTTTGTGGTATACCTATTCGATTATTAGGTTTGTATTCACAAAACCAATAGTTCACTCACAATATTCTGTACGTAAAATGAACTGAAATTGTAATATAAAATATGTGGATATTCATTTAAAAACCGGTCTACTTATTTTTCATTTATTTTTAACGAAAAGTTCGTTTAATTTTTACTGTAAAAAATTCAACTGCGAATTCCTTCAAACAAATGAATTTTCAATTATTTTATATACCTACATAATATTATGTACAAAAACAATTCAATTTTCATTTACTTTATTAAAATTAACTATCAAAAATATCTGACAAATTCCGTAAAAACAAATGAATTTTTAGTTATTTTATGCAATTCAGTAATTTTATAGGTATAAACAGGTTTTACTCGAATTTCTAAAAAAAAAACCAGACACCTGTCCGCTTGTTATTCTTATGAGAGAAAGAGAGAGAATATTTATTTTTATTTACTTACCCCGTTATACATGTTTGTTTTACTTTTGTTGTACTTACCACTTTTTTCACAGAAGAACTTTTAATTATAAGACACTAGCAACATGTTCATGGTACTCGCAATTATTTTACTTTAAAAATTTGCTGTATTTAACAAAATAATTTTAACAAATAGAATATGGGAAAAAAACATGCAAAACAAAAAATGTACTGTGGATTTCAAGAAGAATTCTTGACAAAAAGTACGAAAAACAGAAGTAAGGAAGAATATGTAAGTCAATTAAATAGGTAATCATTCATTCAAAGCTAATTGCGATCTATCAAGGTAAAATACCATTTGGTAAAATGGTAAAAATATTGATGTTTGACTATTGACGTCATCCATCTTCAGTGGCGGTGAAGGTAAAACGGCAAACCCCTCTGAAGAGATTGTGTGGCTATAATCAAAACTAGTTAGGGCAACCTGTCCGTGAAAACCTGGGTTCAATTCTCAGCTCAGTCAAGAATGAAAAATTGTCAAAAAATTTTAATTAATTTCATGTTGTAAAATTCTTTTCTTCATAAAAATAATTTAATGAAAATTAAATTCAATGAACTTAAGCCTGATTAAAATATCGAAATTTGGATTAAAAACCATTAACTGTTCAATAAAATAACCACAATAATAATTAATATTATGTAAAATAACTAAAAATTCATTTGTTTTTACAGAATTTGTGGTCAATTTTTTATGGAGTTTGCGGTTGAATTTTTGACAGTAACAATTAAATTAACTTTTCATTAAAATTAAATGGAAAATAAGTAGATCGTTATTTAAGAAAAATTACAGTTGTTTTAAATTTAATTTTTATTTAATTTTACATACAGAATACTTAATCAACTGACAATATTAAATGCAACCGAGAATCCGAATTAATGTGCACTTAGTTTTTTTAATAAATGTAAATTCAGTTAAAAATAAATTTGCTTGGAATTTGAAATGTTTGTTTATATAAAAATGACTGAACGGATTACTTTTGAATAACCTATAGTCCGTTACTGTAATTATATTGTAAGTGTAGTTGTGTTATAGTTACGGTGACCATCCTTTCAATATTATATGAAATATTAATGTATTTTAGAGTTTTGTTCTGTTTAAATTATTTTTTAGTAAAAACCTTTAATTGTTCTGTTTGTAATTAAATGCTCTTTATTTGTACTTTTTTAATAGAATAACTTAATAAATACATTACCAATTTATCTGACTTTTCTGTTTACTTGAAACATGTAAAACTTCACTTTTTTTCTTGAAAATTTGTTAAAGTAATAAGTTGAAAAAGTTTTAATGATCTTATGTTAAACCAAATTTGTTTCAAGGAACACAGCAAGCTGAACAACATTATTATTGACTCTTGAAGATCGCTTATAATGTTTTATGACAAATTTTGTCTTGAAACTCTTTTCATATTGAGTTTTCATCACTGTGCATCATATTTACAGTTTGAAATATATCCTGTACAGAAGAATCACGAAAGAGGACCCACAAAAGAAATGGTCTCGTCCAGTGTCTAAACTGCCAAGAATTTGGCCATACTTGCATCGTAAGTTGTGAATTCATGGTAAAGTTCTTTGCGATAAGTCTAAAAACGACCCCAACCTAAATATATGTAGCAACTGTGGCGGTTATTATATCGCCAACTATAGATGACCTGTGTACTCTATTGTCAAGCGTTGGGTAAGACCGAAACCTAATCCCCCTCAAACGCAATCTTTGTTCTATCATCCCAGAACCTGCAACTTTTGGAACACGAATGTTGCTTTTGGCATAGGCCTTAACTTTGTACCAAATATTTTCAATGGGATTAAGCATTGGAGAATAGGGTCCGAGCCGCAAAAGAGTGACTGGCGTACTATTCATTGAAATGTTTGTTTATATAATAATGACTGAACGGATTACTTTTGAATAACCTATAGTCCGTTACTGTAATTATATTGTAAGTGTAGTTGTGTTATAGTTACGGTGACCATCCTTTCAATATTATAAGAAAAATTAATGTATTTTAGAGTTTTGTTCTGTTTAAATTATTTTTTAGTAAAAACCTTTAATTGTTCTGTTTGTAATTAAATGCTCTTTATTTGTACTTTTTTAATAGAATAACTTAATAAATACATTACCAATTTATCTGACTTTTCTGTTTACTTGAAACATGTAAAACTTCACTTTTTTTCTTGAAAATTTGTTAAAGTAATAAGTTGAAAAAGTTTTAAAGATCTTATGTTAAACCAAATTTGTTTCAAGGAACACTGCAAGCTGAACAACACTATTATTGACTCTTGAAGACCGCTTATAATGTTTTATGACAAATTTTGTCTTGAAACTCTTTTCATATTGAGTTTTCATCTCTGTACATCACATTTACAGTTTGAAATATGTCCTGTACAGAAGAATCACGAAAGAGGAGCCCACAAAAGAAATGGTCTCGTCCAATGTCTAAACTGCCAAGAATTTGGCCATACTTGCATCGTAAGTTGTGAATTCATGGTAAAGTTCTTTGCGATAAGTCTAAAAACGACCCCAACCTAAATATATGTAGCAACTGTGGCGGTTATTATATCGCCAACTATAGATGACCTGTGTACTCTATTGTCAAGCGTTGGGTAAGACCGAAACCTAATCCCCCTCAAACGCAATCTTTGTTCTATCACCCCAGAACCTGCGACTTTCGGAACACGAATGTTGCTTTTGGCATAGGCATTAACTTTGGACTAAATATTTTCAATGGGATTAAGCATTGGAGAATAGGGTCCGAGCCGCAAAAGAGTGGCTGGCGTACTATTCATTGCTCCTGCAAGGTTTGAATGGCAAGGTTCGTTGTCCGCAACAATCACCAAATCTTCCAGCAGGTTACCCATATCTTGGCACTTTTGCATTAGAATTATCACCCAGTCATTTGCTAACTGTGCAGTAAATGAACCTCTTCTACGTTCAATGTGTACGATTCCTGTAGTTGAAATTGCTCCTATTAAATGTATGTTAGGATCTTTTGAAGCTGGGAGATGTTGTACTGCTCTATCCCCAGCTCTCGTTCGATGGTAAAACAAATTAAAATTGGTTTCATCCATCCAAATAACATGCTTTCCATGCTATATGTAGTGGTTCAAGAATTGGACATATTAAGCTCTTTTCATTTTGTTTGGCTCAAAATTTATTGTAAGAGGCTGAAAGTGTACTTGTTTTGTAGTGAACATTCTGCCTTCTAAATAATTACCTATTGTTGACACAGATAACAAATTGTTGAAATGACCTTTTCTTTTAGCTGCATTAATGTTATGGTAGAGTCTTATTTAACACACGAAAGCATCAAATCGATTTCATCATTAAAAAGAATTTTTGGCCTTGCCCCAGATTGGATCCAACAATATGCGGTCTTATTTTTAAATCCTAGCGATGAAGCCAAACCTATCCAATCTTCACCTCTGTTAGCACAATTAACTATTCTTATACTCTTTATATTTTTTTCTTTCAATTTCACCCTTCCCAGTCATCTGGAACATCCGTTATAGGCTGTGCGCACTTCTTGTGAAAGAAATTTAGGCATGGTTAGGAATCCAGTTATAAGCAAGCAGATTCGCAAATTGCCAATTGTCCTTAAATTCCATTTTTTTATTTATGCCAATATTTCGTTTTAAACTGTTTGAAGTTTTAAATAGACTAAATTTAAGTGGTATAGAAATGAATTCACAAATTTAATTTCAAAACAAATTCACGGGCTACTATTCCAGCAAAATCTTATCTTACATTGCTACTTTTAATGACTTCCTGAATTCATTACTTTGCATTATTTTTACTTTTTGCATTATTAGTTAAATATTAAATAATAACTTTCTTATTGTATCTTAAATAAATCATAATTATACATAACAAAAGAATATTTTAATATAATGATTTAAATGGCTGTGGGAAAAATCGCCCAAAGAAAAATGGCCCAAAAAAAGAAATGAAAAATCGCCCAAATGAAGAATCGCCCAACAGAACATGAAAAATGACCCAAAAAGTTATATATGAAATTTTGGCCCAAAAGAAACGAAAAAAGGCCCAAAAAAAATGAAAAATGACCCAAAAAGCAAAAACGAATTTTTTCCCGGTGGCATGTTATGACGTCCAGTGTCATAGTGTCCATGGACGTTATGACACTCCAAAAAGTGTCATAGTGTCCATTGACACTGCGCTAACTAAAGCTTCTCTACACAGCCGGCCTTCGGCCGGGCGCAAGGATTTTCTCCTCTATGGTATAACAAACACCGGCTTCGCTAACTAAAGCTTCTCTGCATAGTCGGCTTTCGTTTGGAAAAAAGGCAGATTTTAGAAGCTTTACTTAGCGAAGCCGGTGTTTGTTATACCATAGAGGAGAAAATCCTTGCGCCCGGCCAAAGGCCGGCTGTGCAGAGTAGCTTTAGTAATCGAAGCCGGTGTTTGTTATACCATAGAGGAGAAAATTAAAAAAATGGGCCATTTTTCATACAACATTTTTGGGTTATTTTTCATAATGAAAAATCACCAAATTTAAAAAACGAAAAATCACCCAACAATAACGAAAAATAGCCCAAAAATTTTAGGTCACTTTTCATATGAATTTAGGCCCAATTTTACATGGAATTTTTTTGGGCGATTTTTCATATCTTTTTTTGGGCCATTTTTCTTTGGGCGATTTTTCCCACAGCCGATTTAAATAAGTTATTATTATATGATTTTAAAGTATTATTTGAATCAATTTGCAATAGGTATATTCCATTAATATTTGTTAGATATACGGTAATATTATAAAATTGTAACAATAATTTTGATGTGAAATACATGGATAACCAAAAAATAAATCAAATGTATATAAATATCTTATATATAAATTTTTTTGTAGTTGATTTTTAAGTATCTTATCATCCCCCGATTTTAATGAAACACATATCGTTTTAAAGGTATTTGTGTGTAGATGTGCACAAATCTAAAATTTTAGAATTTAAGTGTTTAAAAGCATTTTAATTTATTTTGAAAACACGCGTTGTTTTTTAACAATGTTTTTTTTTGTACTTGCAAACACACACGCTCACAGATGTATGAAAAGAGTTAATTTTGTTGCTTTCTTAAAATGTGTGCGTTTTTTGTTGTATAACGCACTCGTTCTCTTGAAAGTAAAAGTCAAGTGGTCAAAAAAAAAAGTTTTAATTTCGATCGATTTACGTAATTCAGACAAATTTTAATTTTGTTATTTATAAGTTAAATGTGGCAATATTGTGCAAACCAAAACAAAAAGTTTTTTAGATCAACAAATTAAAAGTGATTTCATTCCGAGAAAATTTATCGGTTTTCGTTTTCTGAAGAGGCTTTCTCGGAATTAAAAAAAACTTTCGATCATATAGGTATTAATACACACATTGTTATTACAGTTTTAGAGCATACATGATTTTGTGCAGCAAAAGCACTCTTTATTAAATATTTTCTTACATTTCGAAAAAAAATTCGAAAAAATAAAAAAAATGTTGAATATTATCGTGTACACTTTTTCAATAAAAATTCCATAAGATATCAGAGCAATTTTAATTATTGTATTTTAACCTTTTTTAAAGTTAATTTGAAAGTATTTACTTATTTCGTGTCTCTTTTGGTAACTACACCTTTCTATACAACTTTTAAGTATAAATTAAAGGTATTATTTTTTAGGTTGTAATTGGCCAAATTAGAAAGGATTGCTTTTGGGACAAAAATAAGTATTTTTTCTAGTAGAAAAATAAGTAATCTTTTCCTCAAGTTCTTATTATTTTTCTGCTTATTTTGTAAGCAAAGTTTTTGCTGGGATGTTTATGATTTTTCGTTTTAGATAATTTTCTTTTTTACATTTATTAATTCTGAATTACAATTGACGCTTTCTGAATTACAATTGACAATTTCTGATTTAAAATTGGCGCTTTCTGAATTACAATTGACTAATCTAATAACAATTGACGATAACTGAATTATAACTGGTGTAGAATACTTTCTTAAAAATAAACAAATTGATGTTATGAAGGTTTCTGAAACTCATCTGACGTCAAGAAATACGATTAAAATCAATGGTTATAATTATATGATACTAAGGACCTTGGAGATAGAGCTTATGGAGGTTCTTTTTGATAAAAGCCCGAATCAAACCCTACCTAATGTTTGATCATTGTGAAGATTATCTGCAAGCAACGAATACTTGTGTTGAAGAGCTAAACCGAAACATAATAATTTCAATATCAGAAACCAAATATTATTCATACTATAAATCATTAGGGCCCTGTTTGCTGGCCGCTGGCGATAATAACGCTAAACATACCTACCAACCAACATTTTTATTCCAGATGTCATCGATTTTGGGTTGAGTAAACATCCCGATAGAAACTATTCCGATCACACATCTACAATTCTTACTATAACGAACCCCAAAAGAATTGTTACTCCGTCTGGTTACTTAGCGACATCAGCCACAGAAATAAGTTGGTTAAAATATAAAACATATCTCAGTACCCACTGCACAGAAAATATTCCGCCTAGTGCACCGGAGAATGTGGATCACTCTATTGTAAATTTTGACAGTTATCTTAAAATAGCTGTTCAACATTCGAGCATAACGCCAAAAAAAATTTTAAAATAATAAAATATATTCAACAGTTACACATGGTACCTGAAGTCATCAAAAGATAGGAAAAATTTATCTTTCGTATCCTAATGGCATCACTGATCTAATACATTGATGTTCAAAAGTGCTTTGCATATGTATTGCGAGAGAATTTTAAGGTACAGTGATATGCAAAACTAAGCGCATAGATTTTCATTAACATATATTATATGAAGAAATTGTTTTTGTTGTAAAACTAAATTATCTATTTTTTAAATTGACTTTTAAAATATTGACATTTTAAAAAACCAAATGTTTTGAACATTTTCCAATTTTACCAAGTAAAAAAAAGAAAATTCAAGGTGAACAGCGAGCATGTTTAAAAATTAAAAGTAAAAATAATCACCCCTATTACAATGCTCGACGTCGACATGAGTCGACGGTATAGAGACAGTAATTATATTTTCTGAGTCGTTATTGACAATTATCGATTAATATTGACAGTCATTTGATATTTTCTAGGGCGCTTTTAAGTCGACGTCGAGTAAAATTGTCTCTGTTTTAGTCGGCAGGAAATTTGCGACGACTCAAATGAAAGTTAAAGAAATTTTAAGTAGAATGTAAATATATTTATTAAGTCCGTTAAAATAAAAAAATGCAAATTTAAAAGAAGTTATGGGCACAAATCTTAATAGTAAATTAAACCCGAAATTTCGAAAATGTTTGCTAAAATAGAATTTTTAATATTTCAAACAAGCCATAATATTAATTAAAAGTCCCTAAGACTATAAAGAATGTCGAAAATTCGCAAAAATTTGCTAACAGCTCTTATCACAAACATGGAACAAATTCGCGAAAAAATCCTAATCGGAAACAAACTCTGAAATCGCTTAATCGGTTAAAAAGCAAAATGTCGGAAAATAGCATAAATAGCGTTAAAAAATTAAGTTTAATGATGAAGAACAAAAATAATAGAAAACAAATTAGAGATGGGATTTTTTTCTGTCAGATTTTCGATAGCTTGTCGACGTCGACACAACTTTCTTATAAAATACCAAATAAACGTCGAAGTAATGTAGTCGTCGACTTGATGTGACAACAAATAAAAATTAATGTCGACGTCGACAACGACTTACATAATAGGGGTGAATATCTAAGAAAACTCCAATAAAATCTTCTACATTTATGCTTTTATGACAGTTTCGTAAAAGCATTAAAATATTTTAGTATTTATCTTACACACTGCATTCGAAAAAATATCAACACAGCTTCCATGCATGTGCATTCTTCGCTGTCTGACGAGCAACTAAAATTTCGAAATCGTTTGACTAATAAACTTTTAGAAACCTTATTACGCACAAAATCTTGTCCATACGAAATAAATATTGATGATGTTATACATTTTGATTTCAAATAAATGGTTGTAAAACTAAGTTTGAAGTTCATCACGAAAGCTAAAAAGTATTTCATTAGTAAATGGTAAAGCTAGATATTCCCTCATTTTAATAAGTTCTGCTTTAGGATCGTGATTATGTTGTTCAATATTACATAACAAAGGGTAGTTTGCTATTGCTATTTAGAACTTCCCTATAAATTACCAATGTTCTTTTTTAACTTATCAAATTTTTTGTTTAATGTTTAGAATAAAAATTTTAATTTTCCTAATAAATTATTTAAGTGCAGAGAATAGTTTTATTTCTGCATGCATAGCTAAATCATCAAAAAATATTTATTTTTTCTTTGACTTAAGGCATTATATCCTCTTGATTACACTCAAACTTTTTTATAGAAAACAAAACGTATTCTCATTTGTAAAAGAAAAAACATTTTCATTTACGACATGAATAATAAGTTTTCCTTTTACACTTCGTGTACGTCAAAATTTCCATTAACTGTTATTATACAGATAATTAGATGAGAACCGTCGTTCATATCAGTGCATTCATTTGGGCATATGACAACAAATTATTACGCATAAAATGCTATCCATACGATAAAATAATTGAAGATGTAGTGCAATATCAAGATTCGTTTAAACATTTTTTGCAACTAACAATATCAAAAATAAGTTTGCCATTGGAGATTTAAAATTCTAAATCGGGGATATGAGATGAAATTTAAATGGCAGCACCGGCTCGAGGTGAGAGGGAGAGCGCATATAACACAAACAATCGTAAAATATAATAGCATAGGCTGCCGACCACAGAACTAAATTAATGGGCGTAAAAAACAAAGGGGCGGGGTTTCTAAGCAATTGTTTGCTTCAATGCAGTGTGGCCAAGTCTTAAAATGATTAAAATGATTTTAAAAAAGTTTTTTTTTAAAGATTTTTGTTAAAAATTTATTACCAGTATAAAATTTTATTCGAAACTAAATACTTTTCAGTCATTAATTTTGTAACAAAATTTAAATAAATTGTTATACTTATTTAAGCAAGTGGCTAGATTTTGGTAAAGCATTATATATATTAATGGGCAAGTGGTTCCCTTTTAAGCCTTAACTATATATTGTAGTTTAACAAATGATATATCAGTTGAAAGATATTTTTTGGGAGATTCTGTTAATGTAAATTTTGTTAAGTATTTTACTATTTATACGCGTTAAAAACTGGTACTAATTGAAACAATTCATATACGTGTGAGCAGAAACAATGTAAACACATAACAGAAGCAGTATGCTTTGTTTATGTGTTTACAATGTAAACTTTACATAGTAAAAACAACATGCAGAGTTATCTGCTATGCACAGCGTTCCCATAATTTTTTGGAAAAACACTGCATCTTAAGAAAAAAAACTGAATTTAACTTAAAAAAAAACTACACAAGAATAGCAACAAAAAATATATATATTTAATTTATGTAATTTTTTTAACACATGTGTAATACAGAAACAAATACGATATTACATAAATTATTTGGGAATATCGGTAGCTTGTAGTCTAGATGAAAGAGAGTGGAATTAAGAGGGGTACACAACGGAATGTAGTCTTGCGATTTTAGAATGTAAACTCAAAGGCAACTTTAACATTGAAACATAAAACATCACAAAATGCAAATAGGGACATAATTAAACTTTCAAAAGAAAAGCCAAATAAACTACTCAAACGGCTTGGCAACCATATCAAAATTGTACGTTTGTACAATACTCATGCGTTGTAAATTGGGGTATTTGACAAACGATTCAATCATGTTTGTAGAAAATTCGAAATATTGTATATTTTCCAAACTGTTTGCGCCACCTAGTACTTAATTTAAAGGAAACGACGAAACATAAAAATTTAAAAGAATAAAAGTATTTTATTAGAATTTATTGAAAAATTATTAATTAGGTTTGGATGGTTTATTTGTTTACGAAAAGTACGAGTTTCCCAAGCGGATTGTGTTTTTTGTTTGACTCTTAAAGCTTGCCTCTGTTATACGAGTATGTGCTAAGCGAATTAGGCAAGATTAGGGCTAAAGAAATAAAAAATAATATAACAAAATTTATATTAAAAAATTTTAATGCAAAATCTGCACAATTTACAAAAAAACTTATTTTTTAACGAAAAACTTCAAAACTGCCCAATGCTTAGAAAAACTGCAAAATGCAGATAAATCTGCACATTTGGCAACGCTGGCTATGCGTTAAATTAGAGAACAGTAGAGAATAAGAATTAAAAAAAAACGACAATCAGAGCAGCCGTTTTTGGATATTTCTAACCAAAATTTGTTATTTTTTCTCAATGTGGAGATGTGAATATTTTTTTAATATTAGTTACTTTTGTTCTAATATATAAAATACGTATGAATATGTTTTTCTTGATACAGTTGCCATTTAGGTTTTTTTTTTAAATTTTTAACCTTTTATTTACATGGGTGGCGTATATCGATTCGAAGGAAATTATTTACGAGTTCGAACAATGTGTATATTTGCACTACGATTTTCTCATTATTTGATTCAAATGAACAGACGTTCTTTATACTTGATCAAGGCGAATTCAACTACAGGTGGTGTCGATACTACAACAATCCAAAAACAACAGAAACAACAAAGGGTTTTTTGCATTGCATTGTTAGTGTTTACTGTCTAAAATGTCAACCATTCCTAACAAAACACTAACAAATCAAAACAAAGTAGCTCGAACTGTCAAAATCAGATGGCGTTTCGACACCACTTGTAGTTGAATTCGCCTTGATACTTGATCGAAAACAAAAAATACCTTTCAAAACAGCTTCCAGATATTTTTTTTAGGATTTTTGCTAAGAAAAAAGTTGCCAAATGTGATTTTTATATTAGAAACTGCCATGTTCTGATATATAAATCAAATGAAGTTTAATCGATTGAGATTTTCATTTAATTTTTTTTTTAAATGAGCGTAGTTTTTCTGATTTTAAGAGTAGTAAATATAAGTGGTACTTAAAGTAAAAAGTGCATATATCAGGCGGAATCAATTTCACAAAATGACTAGAAAAGTACACAAAATTAGATTTGGTTTTCCTAAAACTTTGAATATAAGGAAAATGTTCTAAATGTGCACTACTTCCAGTAGTATATATTAATTTACTGATATACACATACGCATTTTAAAGATTTTTCAAAAATAAATTGATATACAATTTATAATTTGAGAACTTATGGAAATAACTGTAAGAAAATATATAATAATTTGGCAATATAATTAATTTATCAAAAAAGGCTTTGACTGTCAGTCATATAAATTTCCCCCATTGAATTAACGTTCTGGAATGGAACTTTTATATTTATTATAATATTATACAATAGCGGAATACTAACATTTACAACACTGCAACAACAAAATGTATTAGACTAAAATATACTACGCTGTGGTTGTAAAATCCCACAAAAAGCAGTAGTAAACAAAGTGTGTGAATTAACCAGAATAAAACAGTTGAAGAAACTTTATCTGTCTCTTTCTCTCACTCAGCAAATTCATTAATTTACAATGCATACGAAAAAGACACTCACGCTTTGAAGTAAAAAATCGTATTAAATATAACAGAGTTGTACTCTTAATGCAAAGGGTGAAAACCGCTTATGACTCACAAAATATTTCAAATAGAAAAGTTTTGAAACAGTAAAAATAACAATTATAATATTAAAATACAATTTACAAACAAGAGAAATAAGTTATTCCCATTTCAATAATATTTTAGATATACTCGTATCTAAATTCACAAAAAATGAATTTCGCATATCGCCAACAGTTTCCAATTTCGTAAATGTTCATCGCCGAAGAATTAAAAAATCGCTACATTTCAAAACCCAGCCACTGACAGTTATAAAGCGGAAAATAATTTAATGTTTTAATTTTTTGTTATTTATAACTGTGAAGTACAAATTTCGCTTATTGTAAAGGACATATTCAAACAAAATTAATTTATTAACTTCCAATATACTGAATTTTGTATGCAAATTTGACGGGTTTAATGTGCTGTTTTCACAACATAAGTAATTGAATTACTACACGTTCTACTACAATTATATGCAAAATAATCAAAAAACTGAGTGCTTTTCATATAAATTTTAGTACACGTTTAATCACTTGTGTTGTGAAAACATAACAAAACTCTTACAAAATAAAAATATTTTTAATGAAAAAGGTCTCAAATAAATTAAAAGGTTTTATTTAAGTTTCTCCTTATTTTTAAATATGTACAAGAATTACATTTCTTGTTTTGTTTTCTTAATTTGTAATTAATATTTTCATATTAAGTGCAAATAACCTTTGTCTGAAAATGCAACTTAAAATTCATTTTTATGTTTTTCTCAATTAACAAAAGGCTTTCTAACTTGGTTAAATTTTTTCACATTTGGTGACTTTTTAAAAACATTTGGTTGTAAAAATTGTATTAGTCGTGGCAGCACTGACGACAATTTTAAATATATTGTTTTCTTTTTGGAAGAGTGGTTGTTTTTAAATGTTACCGTTGATTTCTTAAATTTTTGCGCTTATGAATAGTTTTAATGTTATTGTTACATTATTAATATAGTTACATTGTAAATGATGTGTTTATTGCATTTTTTTTTTAATAAAGGGCGATCTTTTGATGGGCTGCGATTTTATATAAAAGGCACTACCGATCAGGGTCTTTTATTATATGATAATCATATAAAAAATATATATATATAGAGGTTATAATAACACAATTCATCAACGAAATAAATATAAATGGAAAATATATAAAAGGCTTTGTTATAAAAATTGATATTAGGGAACTTATGTTTTACATATATACATTTTTAGAAAAATCGTCCCTAAATTTCATATGCCTAAAAGAAATATGCCTCATAATATTAAAAATTGTTCTGCTCTATTGAGAATTATTACATTTTGAGTTAATACACTCTTTATGATCAAGTGCGATATTTTTTAACATTAAATAAATACATATCTACATACATATGGGCATTTCCATGTCATCGTACATGACATTTGTACGCCTTCAGCGTGATAGAGTTTTTGCACAAATAGTAGTAAATGGAATTTTTTTTTATGTTTCATTTAGAGGGTACTGTATATGAAAAAAATAATTATTACATTCGGAACCTTGTTGTCCAAAATATCTAGCAAAATAGGTGCAAATCGTGAATGACATAAAACGAAAGTGATTTTGGGGTAGATGTAAAAAAATCTGCGAATTGTTGGAGGTTTTTCCTTTTTTTAATTTTTTACATTAAACCACATATTTTTACTTTATAATCCGTAGTTGGAAAGAAAACAATTTTTCTGGATGGTTTTATAATGAACAAAATGTAATATCGTTCGTGGCATACCGTACGTAACAGATTTTTCTCTTATGTATCAAATATATTTTAGGTAAATATATGTATACAAAAAATTAAAACAAACAAGTAAATAAGTATAGTCAGTCAAGCCCGACATATGATACCCTACACCATAATATTGTAAAATAAATTTTTGACAGTGTACCCTATATGGTACCCATGGCCAATCATTGTCGCCAGAACAGAATGATGCTATGAGGTTAAGAATTATATAATAGTTATTTGTTCCGAATATTATTAAGATAAATTTATCTTTATGAGATTTTTTTGCCTTTCACCGAATTTAGGAAGGGGGTTTATATGGGAGCTATGGTTAATTTTGGACCTACCAGCGCAACATTTTCTCATAACATAGTACCTATCGTAAAAGTTATTGTCGCCAATTTGTATGTCAATACCAACATTTATAAGGAAGTTATGACTTTAAAAGCTATTTCCGGGAGTAGTATTTGTATGGGTGCTATGGTCAAATATGGACCGATACCAATAATATCTTGTTTGAACTATTATTTTGAAACAAGTTTGTATTTTGCACCACGTACGTGATATTCGAATAGCATCCAAAGCAAACCAAAAAATATAACGCTAATCGACTTATATATTTGGCCTTTCATCGTGGATCTTATTTATTGTAGTTGTAACATTAATTTTAAAGTATAATTCTAATGTTACCAGTATCTGTACTTAATCGGCAGAAAAGTGAAAATTGTTGATCGCAGTTACTAAAAATGAATCAAAGAGAGAGTGAGTTTTAACTCTTATTGTTTGCTCTTTTAAAATTTTAAAAAGCAATAAAAACGATTGCATAGTAAAATTTTAGTGTTCTTTTACTTTCTACTATATTTGAAAAAAAGTTTTAGGGGTTTTTATTTCTAATAGTCCCTGAATATTTAATTTTTTTTTTAAAAAGACAGGTTTCTTAACCCTCTAATGCATAGAAACGATTTGTGAAATTAAAATTACTTTTTAAACTAAATTTGGGTCATAAAACACGAATCCACTGATATTTTTTATCAAGAGTGGGTGGGGCCTTGCAACCCCAAAAATTGTTACCCCGTCTGTGGGGTCATGCAGAAAGCTTTGAAAAAATTCCATAAATCTATGAAAATAAAAAAAGCGATATGTTTGATTGTATTTATTCACAAAAATTAAATGTTTTAAATGATTTTAAAAGAGAATTAAAACATGTAATTATATTTATACAGAAGTATGATGAAGTACTGGTTTTTTATAAAGTATGAAAGTCCTTGAAGCAAGATTTTTTGATGGACATACACAACGGTATTCCACATTTTTCACAATATACTTGAGTGTCAGATTTACAGGGCTTGTTGCGACATTGCCGTTTCTTACTTTTGTCCTGAAAAGATGGCCAGTGGTGGAGGCCATCATATCTAACATTAGATGGTGGCAAGTACATCTTAGATTTCTGTGGTGTTTTTGCAGAATGTTCGGCATCATTAGATGGTCGACCAACCTTCTTTTTTTCTGACATCAGCAAAAGACTTTCTGCTACTTCTTCACGGAACTGTAATATTCTCAAATGAATATCTAAAACTCCTACAAACTTATTTATTCAAAAGAATAAATTTCATTTGTTGGTCATTGAAAACTCTAACCACTTATTTCACATGTGTTAATTTCAAATGGAACTACTTTCCCCTCTCGCACGACCTTATCCAACAAAGTCGTGGCTTACATGAATTTAGTGAATAAGGTTTAACAAGTAAGTGTTAAGAAGAAAGAGAACTGCGGGAGCCATTCATACGCTAGCTATCAGCCGGGATTGGGGGAGTTCGTGTTCTCCTTCAGCCTAACCTCTGTTTAATTACAAAAATATTTTTATATTATAGACTCCCTAGTTTGACGGAAATTTTAACTTGACATGGGCCAAAATAAAGAAAAAAAATGTGTACCCCCTAAACAAATAATATTGATCAGCATACCAATAAATTATGTCCCAGGTGAAAATGGGATCATTCAGCTCATAACCCTCCCTACCGTGATTCTACTAGCAAGATGTTCAAATTTCATAGAATCCCACAGTTGTGGTTACCCTACCTTCCTCTATATTATGGAAAACAAATTAACGTTTAATTTACCAATTCATTATATATATAACACTTTATTCAACCCATTAATGTTAATAAAAATTCTTAAATCTAATAGGTATAAATTAACGTAGGAAAAAATTTTCAGAATATAAGAAAGAATAAAAAAATTAGAAAATGATAATATAAAATTATAATTGATGTATTTATTAAAAATTAATTCAAATTTTTAAACAATTAACTTTTCCATTTGCATGCTATTTAACCATTAAAGTTTGTTATTGTTTACTGATGTTAACCGTGTAATTTTTCCCCTTTTTTTTCTTTTTTTTCTAATTCCCTAATTCCTTTAACATCTTTAAATTCAATTTTACATCACTTTCGAGATTGTGTTCGTAATTTAATTTCTAAAAAAAAACCAGATAACTTAATTATAAATATAGGCTAAACACACTTTTTAAGGAACAGAATTTAAAAGAAAATTAATAACAAGCGTAGGAGAAAGAATAAACGAACTTGGAAAACAAAATTAACTAATTGTCAAAAAAAAAAACATACAGAAATGTGATTAATAAGAAAAGTCATAATTCTCTTGCAATTGGTTTATGCTTAAGTTTCTCCTGCTTTTGTTCAGGTGATAACGAATTTGCACTTATGGGAGAGAATAACAGAAAAAGAAAACTTACCCAACTTTATCCATGATGATCGATGAGGCCTCCTCGAACAGATGAATAGTGCTAGAATTGGGATTATGGTGTAGAAATGTGTATTGACTTTAAATTTGTATACATATATTAATTGCCGTGTATTAAATGTAAAAGGTGTTTTGGTATGTTGTGGTGTGTGATAATGTGAAGTGTAGAGTGAATTTATTAAATTATTAACAACATTTTCGTATAAATTTTTTTGTTTTTTTTTTTTTTTTTGTTTTTTTTTTTTTTTTTTTTTTTTTTTTATTTTTTGTTTTGTTTTCTTTCTTTTAATTAACTTTTCTTTTATTTTAAAAATATTTGTTTTTTTTTTTCGATTGTAGGTATATAATCTTATAATTAATATTATAATCTTATATACGTCACTTAATTTAGTTACTAAAATGAACTTAAATTTTGTTTTCGTTTTTCTTTTTAAGTCTTTTCTTACTTTTCGTAACACTATTTAAAATAACAATATTAGGAAGTGTTTAATTTACTTATTTTTTGTTAACTTAAAGATTTATTTTCCTTCGCGATTATACTTTTCTTTTTATTTTCGAAATTTATCATTATTTTGCTGTTTATTACTTTTCGTCAATTTCCTTGAATCTATTTATTAATATTTTTGGACATCTCACTTTCGTCTCTTTCAATTTTTCTTAATTTCTATACCTTTTCTCTACTACATTTACTTTTGTTTTAGTTCACTATTATATTTCACTACTTCTTTAAATTTATCACTCTTATGTTTATAGCATGCTCAGTTTTTTTCCGAATCAAGTATCAATTTTAGTTTCTAATGCAGGTTCCCATTTTTTCTTTTCTCTAACTTGACTAGTTTATTTATGAAATTATTTGTGGTTGATGGCTTTTAGGTTTGTTGTTGTTATTGTGTAAAATTTGTCCGTAGGTTAATATTCTTAGGTGGTGTAATTTTAAGGCAACTTTCGGGTTTATATACTTGAAGCATTTGCTTTGAGGTTTTGGAAGACACGGTCACTATGTTGGTGTGATGTGATAGTGTGCTGATAACTTATTTAAGCAGAATAACAACTGAGTGTCTGAACCTTATCTATGGACATCTAATATCTGGAAACACTGGAATGCGTTAACTTTTGCGTGCGAGCAAACCCGTTGGAGGTTAGCCAAAGGCTTTTGAGAGAAGGCCACTGGGAATACTCGGACAATAACGTTTTTTGAGTTTGGAGTACTTCCAAAAGCCTACGGAAAAATGTGGATGTTTATTCATTAAATATTGATTAAGGTTGGGAAATAAAAAGAGAAATTTTCACGAGATTTACCTTCTCTCGGATATATCGTGGGAAATAGCTGCCCTATTTGAGGGATTATTCCAAGATTATGGATCTTAACCGATCCTAATGCCAATCGCAAGGTTTCCTTACTTTCCTGGCAAATAAGGAAACTATTGTGTACAATTAAAACTTGGAATTTGAAATAGTTGTTAATATACTTACATTAGGCTTCGTTCAATGGCCTATAGGGTAAAAATCTATACTTCCCGGGAGGATTTTTGAAGAATTTATGGATTATAGAAAATTGATTTTTAATCTGTGATTGATGTTCTTTCTTCAGAAGTCCCAAGGAAAAGGAAGTATTTTACTGCTGTCATTTATAATGACAGTTCTGTTCGAAATATCAAGACATGTTTATTATGCTTATCTCTAAGTGTCAAATAACAAAATAATACTACATATTACGACTCTGCTTTTTCCGATTATCGCCTTCTACACACTACCCGTTTTACATCAACTATATCTTATAATAATCAACAATGATTTTTGGTACAATGAGCGTAGAAACCAAGCCCATAATAGTTAATGTTAAAAGTGAGTAATGATATTAAAAAGAAATAAAAGAAATAAATCCCGATACTAGGCATACATTCCATTGAAATACAGCAATACTAACTAAAGCATCAAACTGCCCATAAGGCTGGCAGAGGTTACTGTTTAGGTGGGTTGGCGAGAAAACTAATGAAGTTTAAAAATGAATGTAGGAATTTAAGTTTCTAAAGATTGTTTCTGTTCAATAACAGAAAGTTAAAAGAAAAATTAAAATTTTGAAAGTATTAGGAAAGCTAAATTTAGTATGGTAATTTATCAAAATAGCATTTTAACAAAAATTCGCTTTTATTTGAGAAAAAAAAATAGCAAAAAAAAAAAAATTTTTTTTAAGTGAAAATTAGGCTAATTTTAGATAATCGTACACCACAAAACCGGATAATATTGACTCATTGAGTGACAATATTAACTGGAAGAAAACAATTACGACCGGATATCCTTTGCGTGAAATGTCCCGATTTGTTTTCCCTGTAGGTCTTCAAGTTGATAGTAATGGTTTCCTAATTTCGATTTTATCCTAGCTTTAACAAATAAGGGAGCAAATTTTGCATTAAATTGACTAACAGCACTACTCTGCACGAAATTTCGACGGAAAACTTCCTGGCCAATAGTGAATGTCTGGGGTCTGGTGCGTAAATTATAATAATGTTTATTTTGCTCATATGCCGTTGTTATGTGCTTTTGAATTTCCTTGCGAATTAACTGTAAACTATCGTCTCTACTTAACTGATATGATGGCTCCTCGAGGAGTTTGAGGTTTCTCAATAAAGCATATGTTGAACCATGGGTGACCATATCAAAGCCGAAGAGGGCATGATAAGGCGATATATTTATAGCTTGGTGACATGAGTTCCGGAGAGCGCAACTAATGGCACTCAGCTGCTCATCCCACTTGGTATGATCAGTCTTTAGGTACGACCGGATACCCGCTAGTAACGAACGGTTAACCCTTTCCGAAGCATTAGCTTGTGGTGAGTAGTATGCTGTATACACGTGGTTTATTCCCAATGACGTGAATAATGCATTTAAGTCATTTGCCTTAAATTGGGAGCCGTTATCGCTTACGATAAATTCGGGAATACCATAGGTATGAAATATTTGTTTTTCCATATAATCTTTTATGGCCGCTGAACTAAATTTTCTTAGGGGCTGCAACCAATGAAACTTGGTCAGGTGGTCTAAAACGATTAATAATCCAATATGGCCAGACTTACTTCGGGGATACGGACCTAACAGATCAATGTATAAACGCTGAAATGGACGGACAGAGACCACTTGCTTCCCCATTTCAGGTTTCATTATGAAATTCGGGGCTTTAGTAGTCTTACAGGTTTCGCAATGTCGTATAAAATCTCTAACATCTTTGACTAAACCAGGCCAGAAGAATTTACGTTTCAGGAGTTCCATTGTTTTCTGCATCCCTCCATGAGCAGTTATTGCAGGGTTATGGAATCTTTTAATTAAATCTGTTCTCAAAGCTTCTGGGATCCATAGTTTCCACGAATTTTTCTCGTTATATTCATTACCATCATAATGTTTTGTTCTAATGTAAACAAAATCATCCACAACTCGAATATCTGGATATTTTTCCTGGTTTTCAAGTACTTTGCTCTTAATATTGATATAATCTACATCTTTAAAACCTGGTGAAGATAAATCTATTTCTGGACCATTAAATTCTATAGAAGCAACTTCATCACAAGGAATTCTAGACAATGCATCTGGGACTATATTTTCTTTGCCCTTACGATGACTAATGGTAAACTTGTACGCTTGAAGTTTTAACACCCATCGAGCCAATCGACCACTTAAGTTTGGTTGTCGCATCAACCATACGAGACTGGCGTGATCAGTGATAACTTCGAATTCTTGAAGTTCTAAATAACATCGAAAACGTTGGATGGCTTCTAACGCAGCGAGACATTCGCGCTCGGTAACGCTATAGTTCCGTTGTGCAGAGTTCAATTTTTTGCTCATATAAGCAATAGGTTTTTCGCGGTTATCATCATCTAGTTGGACCAACACTGCCCCGATACCACAATCACTTGCGTCGCAGTGTAAAAAGAATTTTCGGTTAAAATTTGGATTAGTGAGAACGGGAGTTGAGGTTAAAAGATCTTTAATTTGTTCGAATGCCTTTTGAGCCTCCATAGTCCATACGAATTTTTTCTTTGTTGAGATGGTTTCGGTGATAGGAAATACAATACTAGAAAAATTGTGGATAAATCTCCTATACCAACCAGCGAGTCCTAAAAATCCCCTAACTTGCTTCAGGTTTTTCGGTATAGGCCAATCGCGGATAGCGCTTACTTTTTCAGGATCGGTAGTTATCCCTCCGTCTCCAATTACATAGCCAAGATATTTAACCTTGGTGACACAAAAATGACTTTTGGAAATGTTTATCGTCAAATTAGCCTTCTTAAATTGCTCTGCTAACCGAACTAGCACAGACAGATGTTGCTCAAAGCTTTCCGAAACGACTAGCAAATCATCTAAATAACCGAATACCATGGTTTTGAGATCTGGTGGAATGATTTCATCTATCAAACGACACATGGTTTGGGGAGCCGTACAGAGACCGAATGGCATTACAACAAATTGATAAAGGGGTCTGCCAGGTACCGTAAAAGCTGTTAATGGCTTCGATTGTTCTGCTAACTCTACTTGCCAGTAGGCATCTTTTAAATCAAGTTTCGTTATGATGTTGGCCTTAGGTAACCGAGAAAAAATGCCTTCGATAGACGGTAATGGGTAGGCATCTTTTTTGGTCACTGAATTCAACTTTCTCGCATCTAAACATAAACGTACCTTATTAGGTTTAAGGACTAACCTCATTGGGCTACTCCACGGTGATGTTGACGGTTCTATTACCCCTAGTTTCAACATTCTATCTATTTCAGTAAAAATTAAGTTTTCAACAGCCGGAGAAACCGGATAAAAACGTTGTTTTATTGGTTTAGCGCCACCTATATCGATCTCATGTTTTATTAAACTTGTTCGACCAATTCCTTGAGTTTCAAAATTTGGAAACAATGAAACAACAGCCTTTAATTGCTGATCCTGAGAAGGTGTGAGTTTATAATAATGATTATCCGAATCTTGTTGATTAGATTTTTCATTGCAACCGGTCGGACTTTTGACCAATTCAGATACATCTGATGGACGAAACTTAACTATTGATTTATCAACTATATCAACAGATTCTATAATATTTGGTATTAAACCAAACTGTTTCCAAAAATCAATCCCTAATATAAGTCTTTGCGATATTGTGGGTATAATAAAAATATTTAATTTACGAAAAGTATCCTTAAAGTTCACATCGACATTTAGCCAACCAATTACTTGTTGTGTGTTTCCATCGGCAGTCTTTACGTAAGACTTGCATTTAGTAAAATTACTAAACTTTCCAAAATCTTCCCGAGCAAGATCCGATCCAATGCAGCTAATGCTAGCTCCAGTATCAAGCAATCCATATTCGGAGAAATTTAAGAAATTTACTTTAGCATAATATCGGCGATCCTTAGGAATAGTAACTATAGCAGAAACTAGTAATTTGTTGCTTAATTTTCGACGTTTAAAATAGTTCCGCTGACGTAATGATGAACGTTTCTGACGGCGTAAGACGGTAATTTGGGAAATTGCAGAATCCTGAAATATTTCATTGCGTTTATTAATATAGTTTTGCCAGCGTTCATGATATGGTTCTTTAGGGTATAATATTTTTGAAAAATCTAAGTGGTTCTTACAATTTTTACAGGTATCGCGTTTAAGAATTTGTAACCCTTCATTATTAAGACTTTCATCATCAAAATCTGTAGGGAAATCGGGTGTCAAATCAGTAGCATAAGGGTCGTCATCAAGGGTTTTATGGGAATCTACGCCTGTTCCTTTGGTGGAACTGGCAGTTTTAAGTTTTTTGCCGCTTTACGATTTAAACATCTGGGGCATTGAGGCCTGTAGGTGTTCCTGGCCCCACAGCCATAACAAAAGATTGTTCTGTCCTGTAAACAGTCCTCATAAAAATGTCCAAGCTGATCACAATTCCAGCATCGAGGTATAACGTCAGGCTTATGGACAGCGTCCACCGAAGAGCCATGATCAAGGTTCATGTTAGAATCTATATCAATAGTTTCATAATCTATCTCAGAAACTTGTCTACGCGTCATAAGATTGTTTGGGTTTCTTACCATGAAATTTCGACGAACAGACTCATCACTGAGAAACGATTCGCGCATCTGTACTAGCTTCCTGAGATTTGAAATAGAATATATCGGTTGGTAAAGTAGCTCATGCCTTATCTCTGGTCTAAGGTTTCGTGTAATTATTTCAATTAATTCCACTTCTGAAGGAGGATTTGGAAGACGATCTATTAAAGAAGATATTGAATCGTAAAACATATCAAATGATTCAGTTGGTTTTTGCTTTCGATTCCGTATCTCTTCACGTATATCGAATGTTGTCTTAAAATCTTTGTACTGATCCCTAATGGCGTTACAAAAGTCGTCCCAAATAATTGGTTGGGCCTTCTTGTGATACGACCAGAACCAATCTTTGGCTTTACCAGATAAAACTATATGTAAGTTCGGTCGAATGAAATTGAAGTCGCCATTAAAATAATCATTAATAAGAGAACGCAGACGATACAAAAATTCTTCTACATAGAGACCATTGGATGAACCGTCAAACTTTAAACCCCAGTTTTGGATTATCGAAGTAACCCTATCCGAATTAAAACTTGAGTTAGAGGGAAAACTACGTGATAGCAACTGAAGGTTATTTTGCAAACAAGAACTATTTCCCGAGGCTTGTTGCGATCGTAAAAAGTTTTGGGCTTGGGGTTGGTTTCCATTAGGTGTATCTAAAAGTATGGGTTGACGCAAATTAGGGCCCCGATATTGAAAATTATTATCCCTTTGTCTACAGTTTTGATTTTGATTTGAGTTATATATATTTCGTTGCGATTGTTGTACAATATTTGGATTTTGTACTTGATGCGGGTTAAAATAATTTGAGATAGTTGAACCGATGCCTTGATTTTGCCCTGATTGCCGTTTTTGCGTACTAAAAGATTCACTATAGGCAGTGTTTAAACACGGTTGTACAGGAGCTGGATCCTGTGTTGTGTCAACCACCAAGCTAGATACAGGTTGGGGTTGTTGTATTTGGTTCTGATGAGGATTTGAACCCAAATTTAAATTTTGGAAAATCCTTGAAACGTTCGTTTCAATCATGGTATTAATTCTATTGTAATCTATTGTTGGTAAATTATTACCTTGAGGGACATTAGTAAAATTATTCAAAGCTCTGCCGAGATTAATTTCTATCATTTTATTTATCTGATGGTAATCTATAGTAGACTGAGAAGCATTTTGTAAATCCAAGTATTCTTTGCCAGAACGAGCGGTTTCATCAAGATTATTTAGAACAACACTTTGAAGACAACTACCTTCTGTGTCATTATTACCGTGTTCCAAAGCAGTGGGCATATCTTCTTTGCGAGTATCATCTATTGTTCCCTGAGGTTGGGGGTCCTGAAATAAGTTTTGTGTTACACTACGTGTAGTGTATTGGTGTCCCGCTCCCCGGGACTTTACCATCGGTTTATATGGTTTTACGGAAAACCTTATCCTTTTTAAATCAGACAATTGACATGAAAGATGACATACGGGACAGGCATTGTTGTTAGAAAGAAAATTTTCAATGCAAGCTCGATGAAAACTATGATTGCACTTAATAATAATTAAGCATTCTATCTTATCATCTTTATGTTCACCACATATTTTACAAATATTATCAGAAGTGGTAGGATTCTGATCCACAGGTGGAAAAGATGGGGACTGACCCGCCGTAACAACAGGGGTTTTAATTGGGGTGTGGCCCAACATTGTAATAGATGCCTTTCAAGACGTATATTTGTTTCAAAGGTTTGAATATTTTCAAGAAATTTATTATATATTGATATATTTTGCAGCCAATTTGCTAAATATATAACTACGCAATATGTTAAAGTACGTGCAAAACAAAATAAAATAATCGGTTGGCGATAGTAATAACTTTTCAATGTAATATCTGTTTTCTCACAATATAATGGTTGGTAGGGTAACTAAGTAATATGGTAACCCTGATCAATAAATTAAAAAAATTAGGTTATTGAAAAATCCTGTAGTAATAAGTTTATAAAATCCTAAACCTTTAATATCTCCGATAACTACCGGATATTAAATTGCTATTAGCCATCTAATATAAGTCCAAGTACTCATAAGTCAACGATACATAGATCCGTCAAATTTTATAAACGAATTATCTACAAAATTTGTGCAAAGTGAAAATTTCCCTTTAGTGTAAATTAGTAATAACCTAGAAAGGAATATGCAAAGTAAGCGGTTAGATTACTCGAACCCTCAAGTACCTAATATTCCAGAAAACTGGCATATTTATTCATATGAAACAACTTCCGTACACTAAAGGCAATTAACACCGAGCTGTTAATGAAATTTTACAAAACTAACAATGGATTCAGAACCGAATATTTGGAAATATTCGGCCCCACGTTGGGCGCCATTTTGTAATATTCTCAAATGAATATCTAAAACTCCTACAAACTTATTTATTCAAAAGAATAAATTTCATTTGTTGGTCATTGAAAACTCTAACCACTTATTTCACATGTGTTAATTTCAAATGGAACTACTTTCCCCTCTCGCACGACCTTATCCAACAAAGTCGTGGCTTACATGAATTTAGTGAATAAGGTTTAACAAGTAAGTGTTAAGAAGAAAGAGAACTGCGGGAGCCATTCATACGCTAGCTATCAGCCGGGATTGGGGGAGTTCGTGTTCTCCTTCAGCCTAACCTCTGTTTAATTACAAAAATATTTTTATATTATAGACTCCCTAGTTTGACGGAAATTTTAACTTGACATGGGCCAAAATAAAGAAAAAAAATGTGTACCCCCTAAACAAATAATATTGATCAGCATACCAATAAATTATGTCCCAGGTGAAAATGGGATCATTCAGCTCATAACCCTCCCTACCGTGATTCTACTAGCAAGATGTTCAAATTTCATAGAATCCCACAGTTGTGGTTACCCTACCTTCCTCTATATTATGGAAAACAAATTAACGTTTAATTTACCAATTCATTATATATATAACACTTTATTCAACCCATTAATGTTAATAAAAATTCTTAAATCTAATAGGTATAAATTAACGTAGGAAAAAATTTTCAGAATATAAGAAAGAATAAAAAAATTAGAAAATGATAATATAAAATTATAATTGATGTATTTATTAAAAATTAATTCAAATTTTTAAACAATTAACTTTTCCATTTGCATGCTATTTAACCATTAAAGTTTGTTATTGTTTACTGATGTTAACCGTGTAATTTTTCCCCTTTTTTTTCTTTTTTTTCTAATTCCCTAATTCCTTTAACATCTTTAAATTCAATTTTACATCACTTTCGAGATTGTGTTCGTAATTTAATTTCTAAAAAAAAACCAGATAACTTAATTATAAATATAGGCTAAACACACTTTTTAAGGAACAGAATTTAAAAGAAAATTAATAACAAGCGTAGGAGAAAGAATAAACGAACTTGGAAAACAAAATTAACTAATTGTCAAAAAAAAAAACATACAGAAATGTGATTAATAAGAAAAGTCATAATTCTCTTGCAATTGGTTTATGCTTAAGTTTCTCCTGCTTTTGTTCAGGTGATAACGAATTTGCACTTATGGGAGAGAATAACAGAAAAAGAAAACTTACCCAACTTTATCCATGATGATCGATGAGGCCTCCTCGAACAGATGAATAGTGCTAGAATTGGGATTATGGTGTAGAAATGTGTATTGACTTTAAATTTGTATACATATATTAATTGCCGTGTATTAAATGTAAAAGGTGTTTTGGTATGTTGTGGTGTGTGATAATGTGAAGTGTAGAGTGAATTTATTAAATTATTAACAACATTTTCGTATAAATTTTTTTGTTTTTTTTTTTTTTTTTGTTTTTTTTTTTTTTTTTTTTTTTTTTTATTTTTTGTTTTGTTTTCTTTCTTTTAATTAACTTTTCTTTTATTTTAAAAATATTTGTTTTTTTTTTTCGATTGTAGGTATATAATCTTATAATTAATATTATAATCTTATATACGTCACTTAATTTAGTTACTAAAATGAACTTAAATTTTGTTTTCGTTTTTCTTTTTAAGTCTTTTCTTACTTTTCGTAACACTATTTAAAATAACAATATTAGGAAGTGTTTAATTTACTTATTTTTTGTTAACTTAAAGATTTATTTTCCTTCGCGATTATACTTTTCTTTTTATTTTCGAAATTTATCATTATTTTGCTGTTTATTACTTTTCGTCAATTTCCTTGAATCTATTTATTAATATTTTTGGACATCTCACTTTCGTCTCTTTCAATTTTTCTTAATTTCTATACCTTTTCTCTACTACATTTACTTTTGTTTTAGTTCACTATTATATTTCACTACTTCTTTAAATTTATCACTCTTATGTTTATAGCATGCTCAGTTTTTTTCCGAATCAAGTATCAATTTTAGTTTCTAATGCAGGTTCCCATTTTTTCTTTTCTCTAACTTGACTAGTTTATTTATGAAATTATTTGTGGTTGATGGCTTTTAGGTTTGTTGTTGTTATTGTGTAAAATTTGTCCGTAGGTTAATATTCTTAGGTGGTGTAATTTTAAGGCAACTTTCGGGTTTATATACTTGAAGCATTTGCTTTGAGGTTTTGGAAGACACGGTCACTATGTTGGTGTGATGTGATAGTGTGCTGATAACTTATTTAAGCAGAATAACAACTGAGTGTCTGAACCTTATCTATGGACATCTAATATCTGGAAACACTGGAATGCGTTAACTTTTGCGTGCGAGCAAACCCGTTGGAGGTTAGCCAAAGGCTTTTGAGAGAAGGCCACTGGGAATACTCGGACAATAACGTTTTTTGAGTTTGGAGTACTTCCAAAAGCCTACGGAAAAATGTGGATGTTTATTCATTAAATATTGATTAAGGTTGGGAAATAAAAAGAGAAATTTTCACGAGATTTACCTTCTCTCGGATATATCGTGGGAAATAGCTGCCCTATTTGAGGGATTATTCCAAGATTATGGATCTTAACCGATCCTAATGCCAATCGCAAGGTTTCCTTACTTTCCTGGCAAATAAGGAAACTATTGTGTACAATTAAAACTTGGAATTTGAAATAGTTGTTAATATACTTACATTAGGCTTCGTTCAATGGCCTATAGGGTAAAAATCTATACTTCCCGGGAGGATTTTTGAAGAATTTATGGATTATAGAAAATTGATTTTTAATCTGTGATTGATGTTCTTTCTTCAGAAGTCCCAAGGAAAAGGAAGTATTTTACTGCTGTCATTTATAATGACAGTTCTGTTCGAAATATCAAGACATGTTTATTATGCTTATCTCTAAGTGTCAAATAACAAAATAATACTACATATTACGACTCTGCTTTTTCCGATTATCGCCTTCTACACACTACCCGTTTTACATCAACTATATCTTATAATAATCAACAATGATTTTTGGTACAATGAGCGTAGAAACCAAGCCCATAATAGTTAATGTTAAAAGTGAGTAATGATATTAAAAAGAAATAAAAGAAATAAATCCCGATACTAGGCATACATTCCATTGAAATACAGCAATACTAACTAAAGCATCAAACTGCCCATAAGGCTGGCAGAGGTTACTGTTTAGGTGGGTTGGCGAGAAAACTAATGAAGTTTAAAAATGAATGTAGGAATTTAAGTTTCTAAAGATTGTTTCTGTTCAATAACAGAAAGTTAAAAGAAAAATTAAAATTTTTAAAGTATTAGGAAAGCTAAATTTAGTATGGTAATTTATCAAAATAGCATTTTAACAAAAATTCGCTTTTATTTGAGAAAAAAAAATAGCAAAAAAAAAAAAATTTTTTTTAAGTGAAAATTAGGCTAATTTTAGATAATCGTACACCACAGAACTTTGGAAGTTCGATTCGCTGATGTTTTTCGCTATTTATGCGGTGGTATAAAACGTAAGCATTTACCATTGCCAAGTCAAGCATATGGTGAAATAGACGAGATGGCCATTTACTTGTCTTCATCAGAATTTTGTAACGGCCAATCAGACTGTCCATCAAATCGAATCCGCCCATGTGTCGATTATATTCTTTAAAGATATTTGGACAACTCACTTCTTCAAACTGCTTAGTAGTGCGATTCCAACGTCTTGATTTTGTTGTAAAGTCACCTGGAGTATTTGAGTGAAATTGCTGAACTCCTGCATATGTTGAAGCTAAGCGAACGCCCTTGTTGTCTTTCCTAACAACTGTAGAAATATCAATACCAAATGCGGTGGCGACATATTCTTCAGAGTAGCCTCGAGGAGCTTTCTTTGCCACCAACTGCTCATCAGTAGACAATTAACAGTTCTTCACTCGGTTGGCACGAAAAGTTCCAAGAGAATAAATGCCGCGACTCCGTAAATAAACCAAAAAAATAATTATCAAAATATGTTATGTGATTCCGAAAGTCAGGTATGTTGCGAGACAAACGGACAACAACATTTGAAGCAGCTCCTAAATCAGGCGTTTCTTCTTGAATGACGTTGTCGGCAGCACCTGTGAATACTTCAAAATTATAAGAATAGCCCTTTGTATCACAAATTGACAAAATTTTGAAACCCCACTTATGGAGCTTATTTGGCATATACTGCTTAATATTTGTTTTAGACATTTTGGTTCCACACATTTGTTCATCAATGCTCAAACGCTGCACCATTGGCACCGAGGAAAATCGAGTATTCATATGTTTGATGACGGAACGGATAAGGTATAAAATGTCGTATTCAGCGTCATCTCTAGATGGGCGTTTAGAACTGTCAGCAAAATGTATGTGGCTTCGAATTTCTTCAAACCGATTTACAATCATGGCATTTCGTATAAGTTCAAAGGAATGTCTACCCCAAAAAGATCGCACATTCGGGTAACGATACACAGACATGAACATTAGAATACCTATGTACTTTCTTATATCTTGTGATTTGCAGAAGAATGTCGAGTTAATTTTTTTCTGTCGTGCATAAAGATTACTTTCTGAAGAAATTAGTTCTAACAAGTCTTCATCGACAAAGTATGCAAAACAATCGTACGGTGTTTTTAAATTAGAAAACTCATTCTTGTCCGGGTTCTGAAAAGCCAATTCTCTGACATGAATTTGAATGTTCTTTTTTCGCCAGATCAACTTTTGAAGTTCAGCCATATTATTACGAAGCTGTGCAATATTACCTTGGAAGTGACCTAATGAGGACTGTTCTGGTTCTCCCTGTAAATCGTCAACTGAAGCCATTCGTGCTTTTTTCCGCAAACGACTGGCAAATGGAATACTAATTTCTTCTGCGGCATTATTCTGCTTACCTGCAGAAGCTTCAAAAGTAGCCGTCTCAACGGTAAAAGAATTTGCAGATTCAGATATGTTACCAATTTCCGAAGGAGGAGAAGCAGATGTTGCTAAATAAAGGTCAACGTCCGACACATTTATGCTACACGATACTGCTTCTTGAGGAAAAAAGTCACTTTCATTTGGAAGCACATAATCAGGATCATCGAAGTTATATTCACTATCAAAATCATCCCCACCCACTTCTTCATCGCTATCTTCGCAGAAGTCCATAAAATCATGAAACTCGTCGTCTGCCACCTTTGTTATGTCATACTTGCGTTTACGCTGCCAACGCGACATTATTCTATTGAAAATAATATATAACATTCACATCATTTCAATAACTCAATTTGAAATAACTGATAATTTTTTTTAACGCACTGCATACACCCGCCTACAGACGGTTGGGGTGGTCAAGCGTTGGTAGGCCTTGTAAACATAAAAATGCATTGTCTAACACTTTATTTCACTTCAAAAAACTTCAAACTACTTACCAAAAAAATTTCCAATCGAATATTTCAATTAGTCACTGTTTAAATATTTACACAAAAATCACCTTCTGAGAAATATATATTTTTTTAACTTTTATCCGTTATTTGTCACACAACTGAAAAAATTTTGAAAACACAATGAGATGCAGAGTTGATGTGTACACGAAAAACGAAATAAAGTAGGCAACTAGATCATATTTTTTTAAAATCAAACTATCAGCTTTTATATTTGAATGTTATGGGCTTTTAAACTATGCCCGTCTGTAGACGGTCATATGCACTAGAGGGGTATCAGAAACCTACATCTTCAGGAAGAATAATAAATTATTTTTCAAAACACCCTAAAAGGATGATCATAAATACAGCTAAAAATCTAATAGAGAGAGTATAAACAATAAGTGATGTAGAATTCCATAGGGAGAATAGGAAAAAGATTATAAATATCTTAACGGATAATAGTTTTAAAATGAAACTTATAACTAATTTAATAGGTCTATACATAAACAAAAATGGAAGATTTATAAATCGTTGACTTATATACCGAAAATGTCGGAACGGTTGGAAAAATCTAACACCTATAATACTAATATTTATAAAGCGGCACATAAGTCATATAATACATTAGGCAGATTATTTACAAGAATTAAGGATAACATACAAAAGTTAGATGTAGTTTATAGAATACCTTGTAGGGGAAATAATAATGGACAATGTGATATGTTATATGTGGGAACAACAAAAAATAAACTAAAAACGAGAATTGCTGGACATAAATCAGATCAGAAATATAAACACAATATTACATTACAAAAAACAGCATTAGCAACCCACTGTGCTAGTTTAAATCATTATCCAGATTTTGAGAATGTAACAATTTTAAACACAGAGAGTAATTACAAGAAACGTTATATGTTAGAAATGCTTCAAATAATAAAGGTTCCAAATTTGTTGAGAATAAATTATAAGACAGATACAGATAGTGTAGCCCATAGTTATAGACATTTACAGCCCAATTATGAAAGAAAAACTCCCCGGGAGTTTTCTCCCTTCTCCCAGTTTTCCTATGTTAATTCAATTGTAGAAATGGGAAAAGGGAAAAAACTCCCAGGGAATTTTTATTCATAATTGGGCTGTTAGTTAATAAGCATAGAAACGGAAACTAAATAAAATTTTTTAAACTGTAATAGATTATGTTTAAATATTTTGTTAGCATAAGAATTTTTTCAAATGTTGTCAATATTTTTATTTTAAGAAATTTTGTTAATTTGTTTTTTATGTAATTGTTTTTAAAAAATTTTCAATCCTGAAGACGTAACACAACGGAGTTACGAAAATTCGATAGAAAAATAAAGATTAACTTTTTTATAAAATAAAAACTGGACCATAAGCTTGAATAAATAGGAATTGGAAATAATATAATGGATGGTCGAATAATTTATAATAAGATATTTATTTATTTGTTTATTTATTTATTCCATTTGCTTTACAACAAGACTGGGTCTTATATTTATAGTACAGGAAAGTATTACGTTACAAAACAAACGTGATACAAGTGAATATAACAATATTGATATACATATAAAAAAAAAAAATTAATTAAAAATTATTTATAAACGTTGAATAAAAATTTTTTGAAACTATTAGCATTGCTTTTTAGTTGTTTACATTGTGGAAGATTGTTCCAAAGACGAGCAGCATGTACATATATAAAACTGCCATTCAGATACTAGGCAATGATGTCGAGGTATTACAATATTTTTATTTCGTGGCGATTGAAAAAAACGTATTTTATCGAATATATTTATGTGTTTTACTGTATTATTTTATGTAAAAAATAAAAGTGAATTTTTTTTATTATTGGTAACAAAGAAAACCTGATCATACCGTCTTAATTATCTTATTATGTTATTGAACAAGACCTTAAATTTTACCTTACTAATTGAGTCACAGCTTACAAATTATTCACACCCTTAGATCAGGGAAGGAAACAGGTTCGATTTGGAAAGTAAGGCTCTTATTCTTAAAGGGGTGAAATATTGTGCTGACTAGACAGCTCGTATAATTGCTATTGATGCCAAGACTCTTTGTTTTGTCAATAAATAAAATTTTCACGCCATTTAAAATAATATCCCCAGATACGGAGGAAATTTAGCTTCTCTACATATTACAATGCATTTAGATTTATGCACACTAGCCCAAAAGTAGATTATGTTTAAGTCGTCATTTAGGTAGGATATACGCGACGCAATATTTTGAACTGGGCTACTTAAAGCGAGCTGCACGTCTTCGGCGTATAAAAGGATATTACATTTAGTGAGTTGTTTTGGCAAGGATAAACTATCTGACCATATACCTCCTACATCGGATTTTGTGCGTTCTGAAAGATACGATAATATAAGTTTGGTTGACGTGTTCGTAAATCTAAAAAAGTGTTTCAGTTTTCTTATGAGTATATCATGAATATAGAATGGTTAAGAAGCACCCAATAGTTAATATTTCCACTTTCCAATTATTGCCGTATATTTTCACCTACTTCCACAAGAGCCGTTACGCAGCTTTGACTCTGACGAAAACCAGATTGTGTGCTGGAAAGCAAATTATGTGTATTAATATATGTAATCAAATGTTTAAACAAAAGTTTTTCCAAAACTTTCGATAGAAAACACAAGATTGCTATAGGTCTGTATTCTCCATTCGACTAAGGTAATGAATGGTACAATTTTTGGATGCTTCTAGTTCAGCAAAAGTACTCTTGTAAATTTTGGGTGTAAGTTGTCACTTCCCACTGCGTTAGATTTTACTAAAGAGCGGAGTTGAAGAGTCGAAGTTGAGGTTATTGTAGCGGAGTCGGAGTCGTAGTACCCATAACAAATCACGACTTCAATTTCTAACTCAAGACGAGGGTTTTTAAATTTTTAGCATATGCACTATTTTGAATTTATTGCTTTTTGTAAGTGTTTATAATTATAAACCCTAAAAATGATACTTATGCTGAGAAACTAGGCAAATTAACCTTTTTGACTGTATGTAATATGCCTAATTAGCATGTTATGCCTTCGATACTGTAATACCCACAATATGTTAATCCCAGGAATAAAATCACTTTTTTTCTATAAAAATGTTGGCAAATTAATTTTTTGTATTTTTTTTGTAATAATAATTAAATTAATATATAATAATAATAATATATAATAATAAGAATAAATAGATAAATAATGTAATAAAATTCAATCTAAATCACATTAGATCCTTTTATATCATAACTATTTTTACACTTAATTTATTGTAGCTGATGAAGTGTTTAAGTTTTGCAAATTTTCAAATACAATGTCTTTCATCCTCCCTATTTATCGCTTTTATTTTGTGCTATTTTTCCAATCCTTTCTTGCCGTTACTATCTTCAGCTGCTGATTTCGCTGCTGGTTTATTTTTTGGCTTTGGAAAGAAATCGCATTGAGTAGAGGCAGGAAACTTGTTGATCTCTTTCAGCTCTACTCTGTGACGTTTTGTATTTCTCTTTTATTTAAGAACTTCTACTACATCCTTATGATATTTGTTTTGACACTCATTATTTTGTCTGCATCTGGAATAACTTCAACGCCAGGCTCATTACTATTCAAATCATTTAATTCGTTCAACTTAACGAGCTCTTTCCTGCATGATGCACAAATTTGCAACCGTTTTGACAGCGTATGAAATTTTTTTTAATAAGCCGTCGGAAATATTTCGAATATCTGATGTTCTATAACTTTTTTTGTTAAAGGGATTAAAACAAAAAGAAGCAAATATATCACTTTAAAGCTTGGACTTTTTAGGAGCTGTAGACATTGTAAAGATTTATTGTTTCTAAAGAAATGATATACGAATGTCTTCAGATTGACAATAAATAGTTCTTTTAAATCAAATAGGGAGTGCAATTTAATGAATGTGTCTTAAATCTTTTATTAGGGTCAAGAAGGGCTTAGTGTGGGCTAACCGCATGTTACATAATTAAAATAAAACAAATATTTCTAATAATAATAAAAAAGCCACCTGTATAATTCTTACATTTTAAAATAATATTAAAAAAACTACCCGTTAAATCCTATCTCTCCACCCACTTTTTAAGTGTCGTAAAATAATAAATTAACTGGTATTTCGGATAATGGCCATCAAATACTTCCATTTTGACAAAAAAAATCACATTTAGTATTACGTGCGCTCAAAGCTACTTATAGGATTGACAAAAAAGCCCAATGAAAAACAGATAAAAGACTTAGGACAGATTTTGACGTTTGAAAATGAATGGTGGTCGGCCTCGCATTGCACCTCTCCAGAAACTAGCAGCAAAATCAACAGCTGAACCTAGTAACCCCAAGAAAGGATTAGCAAAAAAAAAAGAGCAGAAAATAAAAGCGATAAATAGGGAATATGAAAGACTTTGTATTTGAAAATTTGCAACACTTCATCAGCTACAATAAATTAAGTGTTAAAATAGTTATGATATAAAAGGATCTAATGTGACTTAGATTAAATTTTATTAAGTTATTTATCTTATTATTTTTATTATTATTATTAGACATTATTATCATTATAATTATATATTAATTAAATTATTATTACAAATAAATAAAAAAAAATTAATTTATCAACATTTCTATAGAAAAAAGTGATTTTATTCCTGAGGTTAACAAATTGTGGGTATTATAGTATCAAAGGTATAAAATGCTAGTTAGGTATATTACATACCCTCTGAGAGGTTAATTTGTTTAGTTTCTCAGCATAAGTTTTATTTTTAAGGTTTTAGAAACACCTACACACAAAAAGGAAAAAATTCAATATAGTGCATATGCTAAAAATTGAAAACCCCTCGTCTTTAGTTAGAAATTATTTTTTTTATACATATCCTACTCGCAGCCCACTAACCGACCAAAACTACCTTAAAGGAAAATGCATAAGCTTTCTTTTAAGCAATAAAAAAAAAAGAAAAAATTTCAAATATATTGAAAAAATACCTATCTAATTTGTTTGGGACAAATTTTGCCAACATCAATAGATAATAAGTTACATCGATAAGAAAGAACACCTGTTTGGCCAAAATGTCAAATCTTTACCCCCTCTAACTCAGAAAGCAACAAAAAATTACGAAATATTTATGACATTGTTTGTGCTTTCAATGTAATTTTTTGGCGTTGCGTTGCGTTTAACATGATTAGAGCCTTAATAATTTTCCTGAGTGTGCATAATATTGGACATTATATGGTAAATTATGGACCGAATAACACGAAATTTTATAGTGTGATTTTTAGTCCTTTAAATCTTTGACGTACCACATTGTATTATAATCACATTATTTATTACATTTTTTAACATACTGAACCGTTTACCGTAGTAGGTTTTATATGCGGCCTAGGGGATATTATGCAACGATCTTCACGAAGTTTTGAAGTATGTATTTTAAAGTATTTCTGCCCTTATAAAATTATGATAGTTTTATTTCTTACGGTTTAAGGAGTACTAAACTATTTTCCGGGAGTAGGGATTATATGGGGCATATTCACGAAACTTTACAGTACTTTTTACATTTAGTCCTATAAAACAGTCACGTACCAAATTTTATTATGTTACGGTTTAAGACAAACTAAACTGTTTTCCGAGTGTAGGGTTTATATGGGGCCTAGGGGAAATTATGAACCGATCTTTACGAAATTTGACAGTGTGTTTTCTAGACGCATATAACTATGACGTAGCACCTTTTAATATGATAGCAATATTGATTACGGTTTTAGATGTACTGTATGATTTCTAGTCATATAGAACGAATTTGTGTAAAATCTTATATTATACCGTGCATTACGCCACCTTTTATGTTAGTTTTTGTAACATGATGTTTTATCATGTTTCTGTGGTGCAGTTAAGTTAAAATGAAGGTGAATGTTATGTTCCAAACATGAAGATTGCTCATCAACAGAGGACATAAAATAGATGCAGCAATATAGGATGAATACTCATACACATTATTAAAATGTAACCCCCATGTTCATAAAATATATTTTTAATTAATAAAGAGTTTATTACACAAATTTTCATAGAAAATTCGTTTTATAAACCTGCCATAAACCCAAAATATTTTTTATGAATATGGGGGTAAGTATTGAAAGTCACGATAACTGAAACACTTTTTAACTTATACCGCACGATGCTAAATGTGAGTCATACCTTAATTTAATTTGACATTTCTTTGTTTCAGTGTTTGGCAAACAATTGGGAGGTACACAATTGAGCAGCCCGATAAGATTGAAACCTTTTACGACTAATCGACCAAATTTTAGCATCAAGTTCTGTAGGAAATGTCACATGTGTTCGCGAGATGATAACGGGCTTCTTGTGTCCAGAAATTAACGATACGGACCTGAACGATATGTGGTTCGAACAGGATGGTGCCACTTACTACACAGCCAACGAAACAATCGCTCTTTTACGCGAGAAATTCAATGGCTGTGTTATCTCACATCGTGGCGATAATAATTGGCCGCCACGTTGGACTTCTTTCTTTGGGATACATATTTTAAAGAAAAAGTTTAGGTCAATAAGCCAAGAATAATTCAAGTGCTTAAGGACGCGATAATTCGACACATTAACGACATTGAACCTCAATTATGTCTCAGAGTCATTGAAAATATGTACCATCTGATAGTGATGAATAGTTGCCACCGAAGCCGTTGCGAGCATTTGGCCGATATTTTGTTTAACACATAATTGTCATAAATCCTTCTTTCATAATAAAAAATATTAAGATAATTCTCAAAAAACTTTTTGTTTTATTTTTAATTAACATCGTGCGTTTTGGCTGGATCACTCTTTACACCTTGAAATAATTACTTATGAATTTTTTTTTTTGCTAAATATTACTATTTGATAAACAAATTTTTTAACTTTTTGTTTTAAATTATGAATTTGTATTATAAGAATTTCAATAACTTTTCAAAAACAATTTTTACTGTTTATAGATTATTTGATTAAATTATGATGTCATCCCCAACACTAAGATTTAATGAATCGACGACTGTTGTCGATCGCTTGGTAAATTTTTTTGTGGAACATGAAGATCTTCGTACTAAAAGTTGGTTCTTATCTAATGCACCTGGTCCTCTTTTTATGATTTTGGGTGCATATTTATATTTTTGTTTATACGCTGGTCCCAGATACATGCGCGATCGCAAGCCGGTTGAACTAAAAAACACATTATTGGCTTATAATGGAGTTCAAGTTGTTTTAAGTTGGGTGCTATTTTACGAGGTATTTTTGAAAAATTTTACTAGAATTATGTTACGATATCTTTTATTTGCAGGGATATAAGGGCGGATGGGGAGGTCATTATAATTTTCGATGTCAACCTGTTACCTATGCTACAGACCCAATATCAATGAGAGTAAGTTCAGCTTCTATACGAAAAACCACAAAAAAGTTAATTTTCTTATATTTGATGAATTCAGATGGCTCGCGCTGTTTGGCTTTATTATATTGCAAAGATTACCGAATTGTTGGACACTGTTTTTTTCGTGTTACGTAAAAAAGATCGCCAAATTTCATTTTTACATTTGTATCATCACACATTGATGCCGGTGTGTGCTTTTGTCGGCGTTAAATATTTTGCTGGTAAGATAAAATTCCAAATTATTTTTATACCCACACCATCTCAACCATGATGGGGTATTATGCGTTTGTGCTGATGTGTGAAACACAACACTTTTTCAGTATATCTTTCGTCTTTCCATTAATCGACATCCGTCACTCCTATATAAACCTCCTTTCTTAAATTACATAAAGACGAAAGAAATTCCATATGGATATAACTATATAATGTTCGGCACATAGAACATTTATATAAATCTAAACCTCATTCTCTTAGTTTGTTTTCGCGTTGCCATGATTGCCCACGGGTCCTAAATAGGGTACACTTTCAACAATGTGTCTGCAAATACTGTGGTGTGGGGTATCGGTTGTGTAGGGTATTCCTCTAAAATAAGAGTGATGGTTCAAACTCAAAATTTAAAAAATGAATTTTATGTAGGTTTTATGATTTAAACTTTTGAGAGCCTTTAAAATAGATAAAAATGTTATACCAAAAAATTAAAAATTTTGTTTTTCTGCAAATGTTTTGGTTACACTTATAAGTGCACAATTTGTTGATGCCCTATATTCTTTGTGAATTTTTATCAAATTTTGGAAATTTCATAAAGAAAATAAATATAGTACATATGTATATACAAGTGCACAATATGAAAAATGAAATTACTTATTGTATAGGGTATATCCCGCTTAATTACCCTACGCTTTAATGTTTTTCACGCTTATTTAGCTTGAGTTTTAAATCCCTGTTTCTTATTTTTCATTTTTCAAACAAAAATCCACGTTTAATTGCCTACGCTTACTTACCCAATTCGGGTAATTACCTTAAAAATTTAATTCAAAAGCAAAATGTCACCTAAATTTCATTCGTTTAATTGCCTCAGTACTAAACAAGTAAACATTTAAAAAATAAGCAGGGAAACCGGAAATATAATCTAAGTGTTTATGAGCATTAAATATGCACTAAAAACCTGAAAAAATGCACTAACCATTTAAAAAAAATGCCCCAAAAAACAAAATAAATATATGAAAGCAAAATATTCAACAATTTAATATTTTCATAAAAAACCCCGTCAGAAAGTATAGTCGATCAAGCACGACCATATGATACCCTACACCACAGTAAATAAGATTAAGATATATAAGATCGAATTTTTGCGAGCGTACCTATTTGGGACCTACTCTTGTAAACTGCATAGCTAATGTGGTTTTATGAACATAAGTCTATCCATGTTTTAAATTTCATTAAAATCGGTTTGATAGTTTCTGAAATGTTTTAAATTTCATTAAAATTGGTTTTAAAGTGGGCACAAATACACTATTCCGGAACACAGCCCAGGTGGGTGCAATATTTTAAGGTGTTACACACTGTAGTAATATATAAGAATTGTCAATTCAGTTTGACCTCCACTTTATTACTGCTTCTTTTCTCATCCAGCTAAGTAACAATCAGGAAATAACTTAAAAACTAGTCAGTGAACAGAAAAGGACAGAATAAACTTAAATCTAAGTAACAATCAGGCAAAACATAACTAGGCAGAAAAGGAGAGATCTACTTACATAAACTTAAAGCTAATTCACAATAATAATTAAAAAAACTAAGAATATTCACACAGCGAAACATTATAACACTCAACAAAACATGTACACTTAAATAAATATTCAGAAACACAAGTACCGTCCCAACATACTTCTACAATTCGGCCATCCTGACCACGAGATCACCTGATCTCGGTTGCGTCATCTAGCGACTACGACCTTTGAACCAAGGGCGGATATTACCAATTGCCCATACTACCTTATACGTGTAACGCGATTTTTTGAAAACCTTCTATATCCTCTATAATATATCTATCGTTTCTCAAAACCCTCGACACTCTGAACGGGCCCAATGACTTCGGAATCAGTTTACGCGACACACCCGTATGCGAATCAAAGTTTCTCACCATAACATAGTCGTTAACAAAATATGTCGTCGGTAGTCTTCTCCTTTTGTCAACATAATCCTTATTTCAGTTCTGTAGTACCATCTGTCTATCTGACGCCCTTTCCCGAACATCGCCATGATCAACCTATTTCCTGTCCTGCTCGTCATCAATCGAAGTCTCCCTTAAATAGTCAATCACACTACCCCTCTGTGAGACCCCAAATAACATAACGCTCGGATGCTCGCCTATTGTCCTATGGACCGTATTATTTAGGATATGCTCAACCCTATCTAATACTGTATCCCAATAAACACTCCTGTTCTCCCTCTCTACCTGACCATTCGCTCGTGGAGAGCCCGTTGCTGAATATTGTTCGCCTCTAAAATTTCCTGGAATTTCCTAGAAGTAAAAGCTGTACCCCTGTCGCTCACTTTGCTCTTAGGCCGACTGAAATGACCTGAAATATTTCTTTAGATGCCCAATTACTTCCCTTGTGTTCGCCGTTTTCGTCGGATAGAATCTCACGAACTTCGTGCTACCATCTATGACAACCAATATATGTTTTAACGCCCTGCCGTTGTCAACAGGCCCATAATGGCCAATATGAATCATAGCAAAAGGTGTCTTTGGTTTGTGAATGTTATTCAAAAATCTCTCCTCTTTTCCAGTTTTCGACGAGTATGCAATACATTTCAAACCATTCCATTTTATTAATTCCCACATGCCCCATTTCATCATGGTTTTTATAAAAAACATGGTGCTCCATTTCTGCAGGCACGCAAAATATCAAAACATCAGCACTCGACTTTCTATATATAACTCCATTTCTGATCTCAAACATTCTATGTTGTCTGTTTTGAAGTTCATTCTTAAGTTTTGCCAACTTTGAATCCTTATTCTGGCATATGACCACATTTTCCTCAAACGTATTGCCATTACACTCACACATCTACTAAGTGCATCCACATTCTGCATTCGCGATCCCGCCCTATGTTCTAAAACATAGTTCTGCAACTCAAGAGCCCATCGCGCGATTCTCGGGTTCAATTCCCTTTTATTCAACGTCATCGTCAAAGAATTGCAATAAGACAAAATCTTAAACTTCTTCACCTGCAGGTATATACGAAAGCGTCCAAAGCGTTTGCTATAGCGAGTGTTTCAAATTCAAAACTGTGTTACTTAGACTCAGTTTCAGTCGTTCTCTTCGAAAAATAAAATACTTAATGCATTCTTCCATCATCCTTTTTCAATAAAACGGCCCCAAAACCTATGCCTCTGGCGTCGCAATGCAATTCCGTATCGTCCTTCGGATCAGATGAGGCCAAAACCGCCGATTTCACAAATTTTTCTCTTAGCAACTCAAAAGCAGTCACTATATTTTCTATCCTTTTTCGTCAAATCATATAAAGGTTTTGCTATCATCGAAAAATCCCTAACAAACCTCCTAAGATATGAGCAAAGTCCCAAAAAACTTTGAACCGAATGCACATTCGTCGGTAAAGGAAAATCCCGCATTGCCCTAAGACCCCTATCATCCACAGAAATACCCTGGCCATAAATCCTATAGCCCAAATACGTTTAACTCGTCTGTAAAAATTCCCAACTATCCAGCCTTAACTCTAATTTGTTTTCCACCAGACGATCAAAAACTTCCCTCAAAATTATAAAATGTTCCCCAATGTCCGATATCGCCACCATTATGTCATCCAAATAAATAACCAATCTCCCATCCCTTACCATGTCCGCAAAAATTCTATTCACAAACCTCTGGAATACCGAAGGGGCATTCTTAAGACCAAATGGCATCCTGAAAAACTCATATTGACCCAATGGAGTCACAAAAGACGTATACTTGGGCGAAACAAATTCAGACTGGCTTGGCCTGATGTATCCCTTCGTCAAATACTCATCCAGAATCAACTGTATGCGTTCCCTCTCATCGTATGATAGTCCACGCGGAGCACGGCTAAAAGGCTTAACATTCTCAAGAATTAACTTAATTGCACTTCTCACCCTAGGTTCAATAGGTCGTTCTGGCCGTAAATAACAATTAATGAACAAGTGACCCAATCTCCTAAGATCCATATCAATTATACCATCACCCACTATCAATTGAATCTCATCATCCCCACCATAATCAATAGCCAACCCCACCTTCCCTTATCCCAATATCCGTAACTAACTTCAATTCCGTCTTTTCCAAAAAATCACTCCCCAAAATGCAATCATTGACTCATCATTAACAACAAAAATTTCCAAATTAATATTTTTATTTTCAAAAAAAAAAAAAAAAAAAACAAAAAAATTTTCCATAAGTATTCAATTCACTTCTATTAATTCATAAATTAAAAAAATTTGTCAACATTCGACCTTTCCTCCAAATTAACCTTCCCCGCAATCATAGACCTCCTAACAAAACTCACGGGACTCCCTGTGTCTATTAAGCATTCCAAATATAAATTAACATCACTATTACTAAACTTAAAATACCTTATTATGATCTATCTTTGGAAATACTTCTCTCCAATGGAATTACAGTTGAAGCATCTTAATTTTGTCTCATTTGTTGTTATCGTCGTTTTTTATGTTACTGGCTCTCTTAAGTGAATTCTAGAGAATGCCTGCAATAACTGCGTTTTGTTTTTATAGCATTGCAAATTTGCATGTATTTTTAAATTTTCATCTGGTATGCCATCAATTATATAGTCGATCAACTCTTCTTCTACAACTCCAACTTTATTGGCCAATAAAACTTTCTCATTAAAATATTCTACAAAGCTTACATTGTACTGCCGTTTGCATGCCTCATAATTAGTTCGAACAACTAATTTGTTTTCTTTTGAACTAAAAATATTCAACATTTCTGCAAATAAGTCATCACGTTTTTCACGTACATAATTTGATTTACAGTACAACCACTCTTGAGCCTTTCCTTTTACCTTAACCATCAACAAAGCTCTTAAAGTACTTTCATCAACAGAATACACTAGTGCAAGCTCTTAAAGTACTGTCGTCAACATAATACACTAGTGCAATATTCCTAAATTGGGAAATACACACTTCAGGGCCAACTCCACCATCATATTCAGGCAATAAATCTTTCAGCAAACCCAGTGAGACTATGTTGCTGTTATTGATGGTATTTTGATCATTATTATTCACCGCTTTGTTAATACGTTCACATTAGTTTGGTTTCCAAAATTTTTCTGGGCGTCATTAACAGTGCGTGCTAAGACATTCGTTTGATTTCTTTCAAATTCTTCTTTTTTTCTATAAAATTCATTTTCTTTCATTAAAATTTCTTTTTCTCTTTTAAAAAATTCAAGTTCTCTTTTCATTTGATATAAAGTAATTCCACCCCAGTTTGCATTAGTTTCATTTTCCCTAGTCATTTGTAAATTTTCTCTTATTTCTGTATTTGCATCAGTTTGGGCGTTGCTTCATTTTGTACATCTTCGCTATCATTATCAAAACCATCATTTGTGTTTGCGGCAGCGCTGCTATTATCAACTAGGCATTCCCCTCTTTCATTTGCTGAAATTTCGTTGAGTCGTAAAATAAGAGTGCTTTTTGCACCAGCAGACTGCAAATTAAGACGTTGCAGCCAACTAAGTAGCTGTGCAGCAGTATATTTATTTGCATTTATATCCAGCTAAGTAACAATCAGTAAATAACTTAAAAACTAGTCAGTGAACAGAAAAGGACAGAATAAACATAAATCTAAGTAACAATCAGGCAAAAACTTAACTAGGCACAAAAGAAGAGATCTACTTACATAAACTTAAAGCTAATTCACAATAATAATTAAAAAAAACTAAGAATATTCACAAGGGCGAAACTATAGCTCTGTTCCACATGCATAACGAAACAGTCCGAACTTGCTCAAAGTTACCCAAAAGTAATTTTTTGAATTTCCTGTACAAATTTGCCTGAACTTTTTCTTGGGTAAGTTCGGACAAGAATAAACAATCAGCTGTTTTTGTTTAAATATATAACTGATAAATTAATCAGAAAACTTACAAGCAAAAAAAAGTTTAGTTTTTATTAAAAAATATATATAAAAGCAAAATATAGGGTTTTAATGAAAAAATTAAAGTGGTAAATACTTTATTGCACACATCTTTCCCTTAATCTGTAATATAAAAAAAAAACAAATATAAAAAATGACAATGGTGCAAATGTTTTGGTTTTATAATGTTATGACTTTTAAGCGTCGAAAATCACTTAAATATATCCTAATTTGAAAAGTAAGCAGCATTAGTATTTGAAGAAGTTCAAAAATGTGGGGTATTCACAAGGTGTGCTATCATGGTTTATTGTCATAATGTTCTAACATTTTACAATGGTTTAAAAATATTGTTGTTGGTTTGTAAACAAAAAGTGTCTTAAATAAATAGAACGTTGCTTGCTATGTTTATTGTGCTGTCTTAATTAATAACACATTAAATTATGAGGGGTTGCTCACAATAGTCGTATTTTTTCATGTTATTATTTTAAGACATATGACTTTATGACACCTTGTGAATCCCCCAATGGTTTTTTGCGTTCCAGCAATTTTGGGTTGTTTTGGTAAATTTAGAGAGTAATTTTCATTTTACTCTCATTAGTCCGAACTTGCCCGAGATCTTGTGGAACACAGCTATTATAACACTCAACAAATCATGAACACTTAAAGAAATATCCTACAACACATTAGCACAAATGCATAATACCCTCTCCACTATTGTGGTGTGGGTATAACAAGGAAAGAGCTGCAGACGCATTTTCGAGACTGTACCCTATTTGCAAGCGATGGGCACTAATAGGCTCACCAGAATAATGTTATGTTATGTTATAAGGTTATATGTGGATTTCCCGTCCCAGGAATTCTCGGGATTTTCACTTGTTTTCAATTCCCGCTTTACCGGGAATTAATTGTGGGATTCCGGGAAAAGTTGGAAAAAAAACTTTTTTAAATCTTGTTGGGACTCGTGTGTTTCGTTGCTTTATCCAACTAAATTTTAACACAATACTAAAATTTTCTGCATTTTAAGGCTGATTAAGCCGATTTTTGAGAATGAGCTTTAATTTTATTTCTTGTCTTAGCAAACTGTAGTGGGATAAATTTTACAACAATATCATTAAGGTTTGCAGTTAATGGCATAGTAAAGTATTTTCCGGGATCGTGTGTTATATGGGGGCATTTCGAGTCTTGTGAAATAAGATTATTCTAAATTACATAATTCGTTCCGCTTTCCGAGTGTGGTATTAACATGGAACCGTAGGTGACATATAAAAGGAATTTGCTGAAATTGAATTGCAATCGGTGCATTTCGCCACAAATTATGCTAGTATTTGTCAAGTTTTTAGGGAAGCAGTTCCACACTTGGGTGCATTACTCTTTTCCTACTGAAGCCATTCTGCTGGAATTCAATCCCAACCATCCTTGAAGGACTAAAAACAAGTTGAAACCCAAATGACTAAATCGACTTAGAATTACTGAAGCACCCAAAATATATATACTTAATGGGATCTTAGATTAATATTAAAAAAATAATCACATGGAATGGCAGATTTAATATACCTCCTAGATAATTAGGTAAATAAATAAATAGAAAAATTTCGGCGGGAATCCCGGGATTTTTATTTCCCGCTTTCCCGGGAATACAAAAAGTGCGGGGAAAAACTCTATTTCTTATGAATTAAAACGTATTTAACAAATTTGATCAAATTATCTAACAGTTGTTCATCGATTTCGAACGTTAAACAGGCAGTAAAAATTGCAGCTGGTACTTTGCGCACAAGGTTTACATCAATAGACAACAAGCGAGATGGACGGACGGAACAAATTTTACCGCAATATCTATATCTGATACGGTTTTAGGGGTATTTAGTTAATTTCCCAGAGTGGGCTTATGGTAAATTATGAACCGATCTTCACGAAGTTTGTAAGTCTGATTTCTAGTCCTTTAAAACTGTGAATTATTAAATATAATTATGATTGCATTATGTATAATGGTTTTAGGAGTGCAAAAAGGTTTTCCGGGAGTAGGGCTTATAAGGGGCCTACAGTAAATTACGGACTGATATTCACGATATTTGGCAGTGTGATTTCGAGTTCTATGAAACTGTGATGTACCAAATATTATTACAATTGTACTGTTTTCCGAGTTTGGCTTTATATGGGGACTATGGTAAATTATGAACCGATCTTCATTAAATTTGACAGTATGATTTCAAGTCCAATACAATGTTGACGTACCCAATTTTATTATGACAGCAATATTTATTACGGTTTTAGGCGTACTAAACTTTTTTCTGCGAATAGGGTTTATATGGGGCCAAGGGAAAATTGTGGACCGATCTTCATGATATTTGACAGTGCGATTTTTCGTCCTATAAAACTGTGAAGTATTATTTTTTATAATGATTGCATTATTTATTACGGTTTAAGGCGAAAGTCCTTAAAACTGTGACGTACTAAATCTTACTGAAATAGCATTATCTGATACGGTTTTAGGGATATTTAGTTATTTTCCCATGGTGGGCTTTATATGAGGCTTATGGTAAAGTATGGACCGGTCAACACGAAGTTTATTAGTGTGATTTCTAGTCCTTTAAAACTGTGAAATATTAATGTAATTATGATAGCATTATTTATAACTGTTTTAGGCGTACAAAGATGTATTCCGGGAGTAGGGTTTATATGGGGCCTACAGTACATTACGAACTGATATTCACGAAATTTGACTGTGTGATTTCGAGTTCTATGAAACATGGTTGAAAAGGAAAAGGGTATAAAGTATCACAGATGAAATATGATGTATATGAAGAGGAATTTTGTCTTTTTTACCTTATACTAATAAATAACTAAATATATAAGAAGTTTTACGGCTTAAAAAATAGCATTGTAAAAACAAATTTTTGTATATGGGCATTTCCATGTCATCGTACGTGGCATTTGTACGCCTTCAGAGGATAGATATTTTGCACAAACAGTAGTAACTGGAAATTTTATTATCATTATATTTAATTTAGAGGGTACTATATATGACAAAAATAATTATTAATTTTGGGACCTTGTTGTCCAAAAAAAATCTAAGTCTAGATTCGAACCCCCTCTCGCGAGTTCGTCTGCCACCTCGTTGCCATCCACCTTGCAGTGTTCTGGTACCCAACACAGCCTTATTGTGAATGCCAACATGAGCTCTCTCAGAGCATTTCTACACCGTGCAACCAAGCATGATCGCACCGTATAATTTGACAATGCTCTTAACGCAGCTTAAGTCTTGATTCAAACCCCCTCTTGCGAGTTCGTCAGCCACCTCGTTGCCATCCACCTTGCAGTGTTCTGGTACCCAATACAGCCTTATTGTGAAAGCCAACATGAGCTCTCTCAGAGCATTCCTTCACCGTGCAACCAGGCACGATCTCACCGTATAATTTGAAAATGCTCTTAACGCAGCCTGACTATCAACGTAGATTGTCACCACAGATTCCCCTACGATGTGACCCAGTATCAATGCCGTCGCCCTCCAGATCGCTAGGATCTCAGCCTGGAAGACACTGCACTCATCCCGGAGTCTGAATTACCATTTTACGTCAGTGTCAGCAATAAAAACACCAGCCCCAGTGCCAGAGTCCATCTTTGACCCGTCCGTATATACTGCCCACCCCTCAAACAGTCCGTTAGATCCACGCCAAACTTCCCTATCCGGGAACTCCACCGGTGGTGTTACACCGAAGTCCAAGGTCATACTCCTATGATCCGAGATTCTCCCCGGAATACTTTGCTGATCAAGCAGCCCCACTTCGTATAGAATCCTGGTGTGGTCATCCCGCCTAGGTCTAATCAACGAAGACTCGTAGAGTCTAAGTAAGTTCCTGGCAGCCACACTCTTCACATAATGTTCAATGGGGGACAGATGTAGTAGGATGTCCAACGCCGCCTGTTGCGTGCTTCTCCTTGCACCAGTGATGCCAAGAGATGCACTCCTCTGGGCCTTGTTGAGCATCTTCCCATAGCTGTCTACTCTAAACGCATCCCACCAAACAGTGCATCCATAGGTAAGAATAGGCCTAACCACCGATGTGTAAATCCAGTTTACCATATCTAGTCTTAGTCCCCAATTCTTACCGATGGAGTTTGTGCATGTGTAGTAGGCATTGATTCCTCTTTTCATCCTGTCCTAGGTGTTCTCCAATAAAGTTTACAGTCGATGAAGTTACCCAAGTAGTTAGCACAGTCAGAAAGAGTTTAGTCGACGCCATCCAACACTGGCCCCTTAAAAGCTTCTATCCTTTACCTTCTGGTGAAAAGAACCAGCTCAGTCTTCGCCGGGTTTACCCCCAGCCCTCTATCCTTCGCCCAAGCCGAGAGTTCGCCCAACATCACCTGCATAATTTCACTGATCGTGGACAGAAACTTTCCCCTGACCAGTAGAACTATGTCATTCGCAAAGGCGACGGCTTTCATACCCTTGGAATCAAAATATCTGAGAATCCTGTTGACCGCAAGAAACCACAGTAGAGGAGATAGAACCCCCCTGTTGTTACCCCTTGTTAACCTTCCTCCTTGCACTATGATCCCCCAGGCTCGAGTTTATAATCCTGCTGCCAATCATGCAGACTATCCACTCTACCAGAAAGCCCTGAACTCCCAGCTCCACCAAGGAATCCGTGATCGCCTCAATCCTAATGTTTGAATTGAGATCCCCCATATATGTATGTATGTATGTTGGTATTTAGATTAATTTTGTTCCAGACTTATTTTATTGCAATCAAAATCATCTTACCAAATTTTATTGAAATCGGTTCATATTGACTATAGTTTCCATACAAATACTACTCCCGGAAAAATCATTTTATGACATAACCTCCTTATAAATGTCGGTATTAACATGATGAAGATATTTAAATAATTTAAATAAAATTTACATGAATCTAAGCCTCATAACATAATTTTGTTGAGATGGGTCCATAACTGCCCATAAGTCCCAAATAGGGTACACTAGCAAAAAAAATTTTATATACTGCGGTGATACCCTATATGGTATTGGCGACTATACTTTCTAACTTTTTAAAATATAATAAATAATTTACACAGGAAACAAAAATTATTCTAAGTATTACATTATTATAAACTTATTTAATGGCTGTAATTTTGTGCTACATTATCTGTATCTGTTTTAATTCTTTGTTGGTACATTAATAATTTGTAGCATTTCTAACATGCAACATCGCACTATGGCTGAAAATTGAATTTCATCGCCCAAAAGTCCAATTTTTTGTCATAGCCGATTTCAAAAATCTTAATGCCATTCGATTGAAAATATTTTCCAAAAAACTGGATTAAAATATTGGTAATTGCGGGTGTGCCATGCTGCTGGAGACAAATATTTTATGTTGGTTTAGAAAAAAATTAGTTTTTGTAAATTTGATCAGAACCAAATTAGGATTTCTCGCAAACTGTTGTGGGATATTAGTCTTTTAAAAATGGTTCGTTACATCACTTATCACTTGTAGCTGATGTGTTATTAAATATTTCCCCAGATTTAGGTTAAAGCCGAATTTCAGAGGCGTTGAACTTGTAAGGGTCAAAAGGAGATTTTAGTACCATCAGAAAGCTGAAAGTATCCTCTTTAACCCCATATATACTTTTGCAACTGTCTGTTGAACATTTTTTTCATTGTAATGAAATAACTCGCCACATATTTTTTGTTTGAAAAATAATTTTGCTACTTATGAACGGCTGAACATATTTCAATGTAATTGGAAAATTTCATAGCCGAGTAGCTTTTGAGTTAATTTGAAAGAACACTGTTCCATAGAGGATCGGGAGAGTGACTTGTGAAATTCTAAAATTGGTTACCTCAGATATTCAAACTTTTAAAAACTTCGCCAAAAATATGTGTATTTATTGATTGCAAAAACATTAGACTTAAGCTGACCTACAAAAATATGCTTCAATTTTAGGTTATCTCCTTTGCCTTTAGAGACATTCGGATAAAACGGATTTATTTTAACGAGTTTTCGAGTTTTTTAATCGGTGGAATTATATTTTATATCAAACTGATATCAAAGCCGTCTTTAAACAATTTTATGATGTATTACTGTACCGTTTATACCTGCTGTGTTATTAAATATTTTTTCGGGTTCTATATTTTAGTCAAATTGAAATTCAGTAGAATAACATTTATGAGCGTCAAAAGGGGTTAGAGAGATGTTACTAGCTGTAGGAAGGTGAAAGTATCCACTTTAAGTCCATATACATTTTTGTACCAGCCTATAATACACTTTTTTAATTTGAGTAAAATTAATCGACACATTTTACCTGTTTTTATGACTGAAATATAAGTCAAGTTGTGGTAGGTATCTTATATTATATAATTACTAATGTCCGTCAGATTTTTACCGTATCCTACTTTAGCCCTTTTTAGTTTTTTATTCTACCTTCTTATGCTACCTAGGAACACAGCATGACGCAAGCCATGTATAAAAGACAATCTAATTTTTAAATATCTATAAAAATGGAGAGCAATTGTCCGAAGAGTATTTTAAAAATAAAAAGGAGGAAGATGTTTTAAGTTACATTGAGGTAAACTAAATTTACATTCCTGTATCACTGAAATACGATCCGAACTGCAAAATAAAATAACTGATTTCTTCAAAAACTTTAAAAAGCGCTTCAAACAAGTTGGATAGAGTAAACCTAGATTTTACAAAAGTTTTAAAAACTGGTTAGATAGCGGACTTAATGTCCAGATATCTTCAGAAGGCACAAATAAAAAGAACCTTGGGAGACCAAAGAAATCACTTTACAACTGTAGCGATATATCTAAAAGGCGGAAACTTAAGAATATCAATGAATAAATCGGAGATAAAAATATTCAAGAAGCTTTGCTATATCAACTGCGATCACAAAAAGAACAAGCAAAAGTCGTTATTATTGAAAAAGTTTTTATCGCTAGTCCCAAGTGAGCAAAAAGGATTCTTAAGAGTCTTCCAATGCCAAGCGATTGAAAACAGTTTTTAAATGAAAAGGCATTATTTTTAGATTTGAAGCTAACAAAAGAGCAGTATATCCAGCTCAGAGTACGTGCGGTTGAAAAAGGTTCAAATATGTATTCTGCTTATCATCACAACTGCTGCTAATAAGGACTGTTTCCACCAAGGGACACTATTAAAATCACACCAGTTTCGGCAGACGTAAAACTTCAAGCTCTAATCATACAGCTTAGCGCTTACTACAATTCCTTAAAGGAGATGATTTGAAAGCATATTGTAACTGCAAGTTAACTCTCTTTTGCCAATGGGGATGAGATTGTTCTTCTGGACAAAAACAATACAAGCAATATATATGTGAAAATACTTCAGATAAATATATGTTCATGGTATCATTTGTTCCATTGCGATTGATAAATATGCAGACCAATTTAATTTAAATTTAAAAAGAAAACTCCTGATACCATTAAAAATGAATTAGAAATGGATGGCCATACAATTGAAGTTATCTATCAATTAGTGCTAAAGATGATAGACGGAAAAGTAGGCCAGGCTTTGACTGACACAAATGCTTCATCCAGCTGCATTATAACCAAACCACATCAAGCAAATTAAACCAAGTCCCGAAAAAACGTTAGATTAAACTGATTCATATGAATTTGGATTATCGCCGCTACATACAAGAATACGAATTATAGAGAACATAATTAAAATCCGTTATGATTTAGGTTTTAAATGTACAAGATCAATAAGAAACAATGATAACAACAAGAATTTAAGAAGTATAAAAAAGAAGCTTGTTCAGGATGAATTTCGACTATGTGGATTGATTATATACCAACTAAAACGATGATTAGACAACACGAATGATGGGAATACAGCAAGAAGGTTATTTTCTGATCCCAAAAAAGCATCTGAAATAATAGGTGTTGATATATGTCTTATTTCAAGATTAAAAACAATTATTGATGCACTTGCATGCAATGAACAAATTGATTATAGAGAAATTTGGTGATAATGTCAAAGATACAGCACGAATATATACTACCAAAATATCCATGGAGAAATATGTCTGCAACTGTTCACGAAATCCTTTATCATGGAGAGGATGTCATTATTCATCATTTAGTACCCCTAGGAGATTTGTCAGAGGATGCCCATGAAAAAAGAAATAAGGATGTAAGATTTTATGAGGAGCAAATTACCAGAAAAAAATAATAATAAAAATATAACAATAATTTTCTGTAAATGAACACACATATTATGATACCTTTATTCATGTCAGCTGTATAGAATGTCAAACAATAAAATTATTATTTCTATAGTGTAAATTAATAAAAGTGCTTTCAATATGAGTAAAAAAAATATAATTTTAAGGTTTGACATTGTATAAATCTGCCTGAATAATACTATCAAATGAACTTTTGCAGTTATGTAGATTAAAAAGTTCTCAATTTCAATACTTTGCATTTTCATACTAAATGCTGAATAACATAACAGGTTCAACTTTGACCTTAAATTTATCAACAACTGCTAAACTGATTTAAAAAATTAAAACTGTAAAAAAAGCTCAAGAAGTTTTCTCACCAGGCAAAAAAAAAATAATTCAAAATTATATCTATCGGTTCAAAAGTTACAGATTTTTGTCCGATAAAAAACGATTGTTAGCTTGTTGTTTGTTTCTGTATTTAAAACTTATATTTTCAAAATCTGGCGCATGATTGAAATTGGCACAATGTGATTGCAATGCAGTTTTTTAAGAATCTAGTTTTTAATTTGTGTTTCGTGGTACCTATGTATGTATATATATTTGGGGGATTCACAAGGTGTCATAAAGTCATATGTCTTAAAATAATAACATGAAAAAATACGACTGTTGTGAGCAACCCCTCATTAATTACGACAGCACAATAAACATAGCAAGCAACGTTCTATTTATTTAAGACACTTTTTGTTTACAAACCAACAACAATATTTTTAAACCATTGTAAAATGTTAGAACATTATGACAATAAACCATGATTGCACACCTTGTGAATACCCCAATTATCTTGTAAATAATATGAGAAATATCTAATTTCTATGTCCTATCTTCCAGTTTACTCAATACTATATCTAGTGTATTATATGTTTAATGAGGCATCCTATAATTATTTATATCACATAAGTATATTAGAATAAATAAATAAGTTAGGTTCAATAATTGTATTCACATGACCTTCCCTATTGTCCATTGTACAGTTCAATCAATTCACAAATCAGTTCCCTTGGGAAATTATTATCCTCTAAAATATTTTTGATTTTATTATTTTCATAAAACTCTATATCACTAATATTTATAACTTGATATTACTCTTCTCTCTGAAGAAATTTATTTTTGGTACCAATCTACTTATAAGTTATTCTCCTTTCTTATTATTATGGTGTCTATATATGGAAGTTTATAATTAAAATTTTTTTCAATTGTAAATTTAATATCCAGATAGAAAGAGTTAAATATGTTTAAGATATTTTGTATTTCACATTCTGAAATTAACAGATCATCTATATTCTGTTTATATTTTTTGGGTTAATAGATAATTTTCTAATACATGTATCAACTAATTATTCCATTACTATATCTGCTACAACTGGAGAGGCTAGAAAACCCATAGGTAATCGCTTTTGTTGAGAATATATTTTGTTTTTTTATTAAAAATATCTACTAACACCTATGCAAAATTCGAGAATTCTTAAACATAACTCTTTTCCAATAGTCGTAACTTCACTAGTTATATTCCATTTTTTTAGCTGTAATACCTTACAAAGACTACATCTTTAGGAATACCAGGGAATAAGGAAATTACATCTAACGAAATGATCTTCTCCTCATTCTGTATCACTGTTTGGATCTAACAATTCTTAAATTGTACCGTCACAATTGCAATATTGTACCAAATTGATATAAATTGCAAAGTGTCCAGGTGTGGGGGTTTCCTCCTATATTTAGGGGTTTTATTTCAGTTAGACGCAAATTTAGGGGGTACAAGTATCCCTTTGAGATGGACAGACGCGGATCCAGCTTAAGTATTAGGGGGGGGGTAAGTTTTTATGATACAAAACAATTTAAAAAAAATTTTTTAAAGTTTTTTAAAAACGATATGTTTATATTGTATTAAAAAAAAAACTCAACAATAAGGAAAAATAAAATATAAAATCAGTTCAATAGAAATTAAAATAAATTAATATTTTTAAATAACGTTTTTGCTATAAAAATAATTTTATTTATTTTTAATGCTTTTTTTTATTTGTAACAATTTATTTGACTACATCATACTAAATTGTTTGAACAATTTTTCGACAATTTTAATCTAAAGATACATATATCAATATTCTGATTTAAGTTGATTACAGTTAATTTCTTTATTTAAATTATTTTTATTTAGAAAGCTTATAACAATGGAGAGACCAAAATAATTTTGGCTGCACAAACATACATACCTTCAGTCGTAAATGCGCTAATTTTTAATTTTTGAAAATTAAGTTTTTGATGCAGTTCAATAGAGTTAACTAAAATACATCGTTTGTGGAAAAAAGTACAAATATTTTTTTCTAGTTCTTGTTTTGCCACGATATGTAAAAGTTCTAAGTCTAAAAATGGTAAGGAAAAAGCGCTAGGGCCCATTAAAATGTGAAAATTTCAAAAAAAATTTGTTAATATTTGTAAATAGTCAACATTGATATAAATAAAATAATTTTATAGTATATTTTATTTTTTGCAAATTGACATACAAAAATGTACATTAAAAGTATAAAATATATTATAGAAAAGGTGATAAGTCACAAAAAGCTATGTAAAACATAAATGTATTATTTTTAGTTGTTTTTCAAGCCAATAAAGAGTCGGCAATGAGGCAAAACTGGATTTACAGACTTAAAATATATTCAGAACTAAAGACTTAAGAAAGTTTTTTCTCTCTCCTATAAAATTTACACATTGGACTTACATCCTTTACGACTAAATGATATATACTTATATAGGTACATTATATTAAAAAAAAAATTACGGACTCACCATTGTTTCACTAATTTTTATGTATTTCTGTATATCAAAGAACTTTTCTTATAAATGCACTTGAAATTTAACAGTTATATAATTCTTCTTTGGTAAACTTTTACTAGACCAAAACATATATTCATATGTATATATGTGAAGGTAGAATGGCAATGCATATAAAATTCAAAGCCTACTATAATGAAAATATGATACGAAAAACGGTTATATTCAAATATATATAATAAATAATTATTATAACACAAATAAAAATATTGCATATACTAAAGCTTATTAATAATTCAACCGCTCGCATTTTCAACCCAAACGTTTATTTTTCGGATATAGATGGATTGAATGTAGAATAAAATGTATTTTAATACAGTAAACTACACCATATTTCATTGAAATTGAGAAAATTCCAAATGAAAATGAGAATTTTAATTTGAAATTGAGAATATCAATTTGAAATTGAGAAATTTCCAATTGAAATTAAGAATATCAATTTAAAATTGAGAAAATTCCAATTGAAATTGAGAATATCAATATGAAATTGAGAAAATTCCAATTGAAATTGAGAATATCAATTTGAAATTGAGAAAATTCCAAATGAAATTGAGAATTTCAATTTGAAATTGAGAAAATTCCAAATGAAATTGGGAAATTTTAATTTGAAATTGAGAAAATTCCAAATGAAATTGAGAAAATTTAATTTATAAAATTGAATTATATAATTTTTTTAATATTCATAAAACGAACGTACATAACAAACATAATGATGGAAAAAATTAAAATAAATACAAATCGCAGTATTATCATTTGGAATTTTCTCAATTTCATCTGGAATTTTCTCATTTACAATGAAAAATGGTGTGGATGTTTCATTGGAAATATATAATAAATAACTATTAAGATAAATACTTGGAAAAGGTCGAAGAAATTAGACTAAATAAACTAATTATTTTTATTTTTTAAGGTGGTCATGGTACTCTGCTTGGATTTATAAATTCATTCATTCATATTATTATGTATGCCTATTATTTACTTGCTGCGATGGGGCCCAAAGTACAAAGATATCTATGGTGGAAAAAGTACATTACAATTTTACAAATTGTAAGTTTGATAAATCAAAACAAACATTTTAATAAAACTATTTAACCTTTTTTGTTTTCTTAGGTTCAATTCCTTATCATCTTCGTGCATACTTTGCAGATCCAATTTCAACCTAACTGCGCATTCCCAAAATCGATCGCTGCTTTACTGACATTTAACGCAGGTCTTTTTACCTATATGTTCAGTTCGTTTTATGTTAAAAGTTACAATAAGGACAAGAAAAATGCAGCTGCATTAGCAGCATCTAAAAATGAATAACATCATGATGAAAAAAACTTCCTTTATATTTTTCAGTTATACATATCTTCAGGGTATAAAGATTACTTTTTACAACTATTAGACTTTGGAATTAGGATCAGCATAAGCAAAATGATGTTTTATGTAATGAATTAATAATTAATAAGATTTTTTTTTGTTTGTTGTGCTTAATTTCCAATTCTTTTTATTCTCGATAAATACACTGACATTTATTGTTGAAGGATAAGCTAGTTTCTATGCGCATTTCACTGGTTGGTTATCCCAGATCATCGGGAAACATTTTGCCAAAAAATTTTAAAAAAGCCAAAGATATTAGCAAATAAAACTGCGAATAAAAATGAGAATTACAAACACGCAATTTTTTGACCAACCAGTAAAATGCGCATAGAAACTAGCTTATCCTCCAACAATAAATTTCAGTGTATTTATCAAGAATAAAAATTTGGAATTAGCACAACAAACAAAATCTTATTAATGATAAATTATGTATTCCCAAGAATAATTTTGATAATAAATAATGAATTATTTTAATTCTATATGATTTAATGTGATGCACTGAAATAAAATTGTATCCGTACGAACAAATGCATAGCTCAACCAATGATAAAACAATGTACGCGACCTTACAATTTTTGTATACACACATAAAAAATTATCTATATATTTAATTTATTCGCAGCATAAAATAACTCCTCAAAAGAAAAATGATTCGTTATATTAAGATTATTCACAGAAACGTAGTTATCGAGAGTAATTTTAAGTAGGTTCGCACTTTATCGACTAGAACAAACCAGAACTGCTGTATGAAAACTCCTGCATACATTTTTTCTTCAGTTGTTTACCACCGTGTAATTTAAATCAAAAGTGTGTGTCATTTAATTTTATTTAGAAATTCGTGTTGTCAAAGGTCATTTCATATTAGGGATGCCAAACGGAAAATCCCGAATTCCGAAATCCCGGAATTTATAGGGATTGATAAATCCCGAATCCCGGGATTTATTTTTATGAGTCCCGGGATTTTTAACATATCAACTTTTATATACAAAACTGTTCGTTTTTATTGATATTTTATACTATATACAAAAAAATTATTAAAAATTATATTTGAGTTATATTTTTTATTGCAAATAATTCTTATTTTTGAGTTTAATTTTTGTTTTTGGCACACAGCAAGTATTTAAAATTTTTAATTTTTGCTGGATATATGACGACTATTTCTGGATTTTTGTATTTTGCTTAATAAAACCCATTATTTTAAGTAGAAACGAAAATTGCAGATTCACATCTCAAGCCTTTTTTACAATCACGTTTAGCAAGTTCAGCTTTGGCTTAAGACAGAATATCAAAATAAAAATTATTATTTTCATGCAAAATATAGAAATCAAGAAATAATTGTTATATATTAAGCAAAAAATATAAAATTATTCACGATCCAATTAGAGTTTTATTCAGAAACTAAAGAATAAAAGTTGATATAATTATAACAATTAAGTCGTAATATTGATGAAATAGCTCATTTTTCTTCCGGTCCAATAATAATAAAAAATTTGCTTAAAAAACATACGGTAAATAAAATATTTTTTTATAAATAAACACTATTTGACGTATTCATAAATAAATTATTTAAACTTGAAATCTGTTTTAAGAAGCATTTGTATAAACATTTTGTTTTAAAATAAATTTCAAACGTACTTAAATTATTGATTATGAATCTCGCCCTCACCCTGGAGGTGTACTGCATTGCAGTCGACATAGTTTTACAGTTTTTAACTCAGCTATTGAGATCGATGAGAGACTACACTTTGCAATGTATTAGTGTCGTCACAACTTAATTCACATTAAAAATTTAATTGCCGTCAAAACACCGAAATGAATTGATCTAGAAAAACTAAGAGATACGTATATTTTTTTAAGCCTTTTTCACATATGTATAAAATAAATTGTTTTGTTGTTTTCATTTTTAAAAAATTATGTTACGTATATAAAACCTTTTAAATATTCAAAAAGTGTTATTTATTAAAAAAAAATAGCATCTTAAAGAAACACATTGATCCCGAAAAATCACGAAATCCCGGAAAATCTCGGGATCCCGAAAATCCCGGAATCCCGAAAATCCCGAATTTCAAAAATCAGTCCCGATTGGCATCCCTATTTCATATGTATGATTGTTCGGAATTACACTTCGAATTTTACAACGAATATAAATTTCCAAAAACCTTTGGTCCAAAACGAATAAATAAATCATTTTACATACTAACCATTTGTTTCTAAAATTTGTAAAGCAAAGCGCAGTTTCTAAAGTAAGATTTGTTTTGAATTTTGTTTTTACAATAACATTTGTGTTAAGTTTACAACTCTGTTATTTTTTTGCGAATTTATACTACAAAGCGTGAGTGGCTTTTTCAAACGTATTATAAATTAATGATTCTGCTGAGAGAGAGAAGAGAGTGTTTCGTTAAATGTTTTATGGCCCAACTATAATATGCATGAGCTTGCTTATGCTACTGTCAAAAGTTAATAAAAAGTCTCTCAAACGCATTTAAGACAAGTATGATAGTATAGTCGGTCAAACCTATGGTCGGGTTTATACCCTACACCACAGTATATAAAACCAATTTTTGCTAGTCTAACAAACGCCTAAACAAAATCATGTTATGAAGTTAAAATTCATACAATAGGAAAACCTTTATAAGGAAGTCGTGGCATTAAAAGCCATTTTCGGAATAGGTATTTATATGGGAACTATCGGTAAAATTGGAACGATTACAATAAAATTTTGTAAGATGATTTTGATTGCAATAATATAAGTTTGGACCAAAATTAATCTAAATACCAACATACATACATATATGGGGGATCTCATGTCAAGTGACCCAACTTTTGAAATCGATGTCTTCCGATTTGGATGAAAAAAAAATTTTAAAATTTAAAAAAAAACAAGAAAAAAATTTTCGAAAGATTGAAGAAATTTTGCTAGCACTAATTGATAATAACTGACATGGATGAGAAAAAAACACCTGTTTGGCCAAAATGTCGAACTTTGACCCCCTCTAACTCAGAAGCTTTTTGACCGATCTTATTGAAAATTTGTGTCTAAACTACGATCTAATATGACTAACCATATCAATAAATTTCTTGATAAAAATATCTATTAATTAATTTTTTTTTGAGGACTTATCTCTTGCTGTCAATTAATTAATTAAGCAATAACGGGTTTTGTTTAAGGCGTTTACATTAACATACAATTTGTCAATGATTTTATTTTTTGCTTATAGTGGTTGAAGAAAAGGCTATAAAACCAAATATAATTATTAGCTAATTTATTAGAGATCGCCTTTTATTATTTTTGCAGTATTTTTTCAGATTTAATTTAAGTCAACAGATCTTGCTGAATAAAAAATTTACAATACCTTAACTGTCTTATGAAAAAAATATTAGAGTTTACATTAGTTAACCAATACATTAACCCATTCACTCTTGCTTTAACATATACTATTAAAGTTAATTTATATGAAGGGGTCCATAGCAAAACGCAACAATTCCACTTTTCAAGTTTCATTTTTTTTTACAATATACTATTCTACATATTAAAATCAATATAGCCATTGTAAATAATAAAACATACCAAATGTCAAGATTATGTTGTTATTCATTAACACACACGAGTAAATGGTTCAGATCAAAATGAAACAATTCCACATATATTAAATTAACATCTTCGTAACATTACATTACATTACACAGATTCTAATAGTTTTTAATTTTCTATAAAACTTATTAAATTAAAACAAAGGTAAATTTACAATATCATTTATTATGGAAACTTTACACTATCACACTAGTCTTACGTATTTGAAGGAAAATTTTCAAACAATAATTTGATCACAGATGCATTTTAAATAAAAAAAATTCAGAATTATCAACCTAGTTTATGATAAAACAGAACATTTCTATTGGGTTCATATTCAAACAAATATATCAATATGAATCGGATCAAAAAGCAACAATTCCAAATCTGTTTTCTCAATAACTTATAAACTTACTATCTGATAAATAAATTTATTTATGATTATTATTAATAGTACAAGATATACCACAACAAGTGTTTAATAAAATATATAGACATCTTACTGACTTTAATTATAAATCGGTAATTCAAAAAATTGTTATAGTGAAATTGTTGTGTTTTGTTATGGATCTCCTCTAATGTAAATTAGAATAAACGAACTAAAGTAAGGAATAATTAATAATCAGGTGTGATTTAGAATCCGAATCCACTCGAAAGTGGATTACTTCAGCATTTTTGGTGTTCTGCATTTCACATCCGCATGTTTTTATTCGTTTTCAATTAAAGCAGTTAGGGGTTGGTGAAAGTAAAACGAATCGAATTTTTTTCTTATATTTGATAAAATTTTTAACAAAAACAAAATTTAGGTTTTTAGTTTGAAATGTTTTTTATTCAATTTAATAAAAAAATAATAAAAAATAATAAAAATAATAAAAAAAACATAAATATTAATAAAAATAAAATTTTTAACATATCCAAAAATTTAAGTTGTTTTTATTAAACTCACTTGTGTAAAAAACACAAACATGGAGTCAAGCATTATTTTTTTTAACAATTTCTTTGAACTTTTTGAACATTATTTTCTTGTCTCCGCAATTGTATATAAGATAAAACAAAAGTTCCAGGCATTTTTATAACAAAATTTAATTTTTTAGGAATAATTTTTTATACAATAAAAAAAATTTAATTTTTTTTTTGAACAGCTGATAAAAAGCTGTTTTTTTTTTTTGTTTTTGACATTTAGATTTTTTTTTTCAAACACAAACTTCGAATACACAAAAACATGCGTATTTGAGAATACCAATTTATGAATTATGCGAATTCAAAAAAAATTGCGTTTTCAAAACGAGTCGAAACCTAGAACAGACCCGAATATCTAATTATAATAAAAAGAAATAAATACATAGATTCATACAAACTTAAATACTCCACGCTATAACGCTTTTTTGATAGTATAAAGGCATTACGAGTTAAGTTACCAATCGACTATGTCCCGGAAGGAAACTTGCTTAGTCCTCAATTGTTTTTATATAGATATTAACAACAATGACTGCGTTCGTTTCTTAGGAAATTCTTTTTAAATTTCTGCTTGGGGATTGTTTCAAAATGAAATAATTCCCCAAGCTTTGTAAATGAAGTAAACCTTGGGGACTTATTAAATTTTATTAAGCGTAAATCAAATTAAACATGTGACGATTGTGACATAATAGGAGACTATTTCTTAAATATAACCAATATTCATATATATATATATATTAAAATACATTAAACTAGAATGCCAATGTGGCTTTAGAAATTCTTAAATTTATAAGCCTTTGTCAAAACTGTAAAATCTAGAATAGACAAGTATCAATAATTCAAAAAATAATAATATACAGCCCTGTTTTAAAAATCACATTTTATTAAAGTGATTTGAAATCACAAGAAATGTGTTCTAGGTATATTATTTTTCGATTTCAAAACGTTTAGCTACGCAAACAACTTTTTGAAATCACTTTGTTATTTTTGCAACTATTGTAAGATGATCGTCATAAGAACAGTAAAAGTTGTAGAGAATCACAGGAAAAATTTCATAAATTCGCGAAAAATTGCAAACTTCTAAGCAAACCCTAAAATTTATTTGAAATCGCTTAATGGGTTAAAAAAAACTAAATGTCGGAAAAAAAACAAAACATAATATTTCAAACAAGCCATAAAATTTACGAAAAGTCCCTAAAACTAAAAGGAATGGCAAAAATTCGGTAAAAAAAAAATAGCTAAGTTAGCGGAAATTCGCAAAAGTTTGCTAACAGCGGCACGATAGCAGAGCACCATTTATTATAAACCGTTAAGGCTGTAAATAATCAGAAAACCTTCAGTAACAAATCGCTTCTATCGCGAACATGGCTAAAATTCGCGAAAAATTGCAAAACTAAAACTCATTTGAGATTGCTAAATCGGTTTAAAAAAACAAATTGTCGGAAAATAACATAAAAAGCGCTAAAAAAAATGAGCTATAATTTTGTAGAACAAACTTTTTGTCCGGTGTTAAAGCCAGGGTATTCCACTTGTGTTTGATTGTGCTTTCGGCAATTGAAAATCACACCGAAAAACAAAAAACGGCGTGATTTACAGAACTGCACAGAATCACACGTGTGATATTAAAAGCACATTTGATTTGAAATTACGTGATTTTCTGAACAGGCCAAATATAGAACATATTATGTATGTTCGAAAACTTTAAAATATAGATTTTGGAGTAAGATGGTTGGTTGAATAAAAAGAGTGATAAAACTAAAAGTATATTTTTATTTAAAACAAAAAAGGGGGTTATAAAGGTTAAATTAATATTTTTGGCGTCGATATAAATTTTTTTTAATATTAATATTTAAATTAGTTATAATAATTTACACAGTAAGACTAATTTGTAGTGTTCGAGCGATTAATCGTCTTCGGTATCGGCCAACAATTGATAACCAGCCAATAATTGGTGTTCTATATTCATTTTAACTTTTATAAAAAACGTACATTTCATTTTAAAAAAGTCAAAGATTTATTAAAACTAGTTAAAAAAAAAACATATATATAACCTATTCTGTAACAACCTACGGCCTAAGTTATAAAAAATAAAGCATGTCAATAAAGGGTTTATGAAACGGATTTTCTGTATTTCTCACAACGCAAAATTTCTCACATGAAGTGTGAAACAAAAAATTCCATCGTTTCTCGATTTGTGAGATAAAAGTATTTCTGTATTTGATAACTTGCGGACTGCGACATGTTTATTTTTTTCTTCAAAATAGTGACAAATAATATCAATTAACAATGATCGGTGATGACCAGAGAAGACAAATTTGCTTTTTTGCTGTTTTTGCCCATTTTTGCTATTTTTGCTATTTTTGCTGTTTTTGTTATTATGGTGCTTATTTTGCTTTTTTCCTATGTTTTTGCTGTAAAATAGCTTTTTTAACATAATTTTTACGTAAAAAATATTTTTTGAGAAAACATGAGGAAAAAAATAATTGACAACTTTTTTCTGGGTTAAAACAAAAATATGTTAGTTGCGGACGTTTTTGGGCGCTTTATTACAACTAAAATTAATAAACTTACCATCCCAAAAAAAACAGCCATGTTACTTATTTGAGTTTAAAACAAAATAAGTAAACCGGCCGTTGTGAACGAAAAAATAATAAAAAAAAAAAATGCCGAAAGAAAAGTCAAATATGTTATTTTTGCTAAAAATTGTAAAATTGTATCCTGAAGTTTTTAAAGTTGAAAAAGATTGGCTTTTTTGTAATGTGTGTTCGAGTAAAATTAATAGCGAAAAGAAGTGCAATGTGGAGCAACATTTTAGTACAAAAAACACAAATTAGCTGCTTGCCAAGAAAATCGTTCTCAAAAACTTATAACGGAATTTCCTGTTACTATTACTGCTAATACATTTCACGAAGATATATGTAAATTTTTGTTGGAGACCAATATACCAGTAAAAAAAGTAAGCCATCCCAGTTTCAAAAACATCTTTCAAAAGTACGCAAATTTGTCAGTTCCAAGCGAAAGTTCTATTCGAGGTTAATACATACCTCAAATGTATACGGAAGCTTTGGGAAAAATGCGTGAAAAGGCTAAAGGTAAACAAATATATGTGGCCAACTTTATATTTGGTATTTTAAATGACGATGTTGGAAATAAATCTTTTTTTATTGAACATGGGTGTTCTCGAAAATGCAAATGGGGCATCTTTCTTCAACGATTCATTACAAATTTTATGGCCTGATGGTAAGTGAATATTTGATTCATAATTTTTTTTTTTTTATTTTTTATGTTTTTTTTAATTTAATCTAGGCATTCAATACGACAAAATATTGCTAATGGTAACTGATGCAGCGCTTAGAGTTTCAGCATGTTAATAAATTAATATCTTGTACCAAATCCGTTTTTGTTAAGTTAATTTTTCAATAACTCGTATTTACACACATACAAACTAAAATTTTAATTTCCATAGGCTCCTCGTAGAAAGCAGTTATTTTTACAAATTAATCCCAATTTGGCTCCTCCACCGTTCTCATGCTCTACACGTTGGGGTACTTGGATAGAAGCCACAATGCATTATGCAGAATACCTTGATAAAGTAAAGCCTGTTATTTCTTAACTGAAAAGTGAAGACTCAGATTCGATCGCGCACGCCAAGGAAATATATAACTTGCCCGGATTAAGTTCCCAACTTGCGTTTATCAAAAACAATTTTTCAATTATTGTGTCTTCTATAAAAATAGCTACAAACAGTTGGGTTAGCTATTCACGAAAGAGTAAATATTGTGTCAAATGTACGAGAAGCTCTTGAGAATCTACATGAAAAAATATATATGAAGAAATTTAATGCAGTATGTATTTCAAAGAAATACGGGGTTCAAACAAATTTTACAAATAAACAACATTCTTGAAACTGGTGCTAAACCTGATGACGAAATGAAATTTTGAAATATAAATTTGCTCCAACAAAATCCGTTGACGTGGAAATAAGTTTTTACTTATACAATTCACTTTTAACAGAAAGACGAAGAAAAATGACATTTACAAATATAAAAGCCCACATGATTGGTTATTGTAACTGTTTTCACGAATCTGAAGAAATAGAATAACTCTAATTTTTTATATTTAAATGTATATATTAAAAAAATAAAAATGCTTTTTTTGCTGCTTTTTTTCTAAATTTTTGTGCTTTTTTATATATTTTTTTTTTGCTGTAAACACTTTGTTTTTTGCTTTTTTTTGTCTTCTCTGGTGATGACATAACAAACCAGAAATCTCGTTATAGTAATCCGTCAATTGTTTTGTTTTTTTTTTTTAATTTGATGCAATGTAACTACTTATAGCTAGTTGGTTTCGCTTCGACTTGGTACAGAGGTAGAGATTGATGAACATCGCGAAAATGTCTTTGCTGGATCGGCACCAATATCTTAAATACTTATTGAAACTAAATTTGAAAAATACCACGGACTTTTCATATCTCTGTGTTTGAGCGCTGAGGGTTCTTCAGCTTTGAAATCTTTTTTATTTTAGCACTTGCGTTTACGTTCAATACTGCAGTTTCATATACCTATATCATTATAATTATTTAAAAAAAATAAAATATGTATTTCAACTAATCTTTTCTTATAACTTCGCACAAACTTATTTCTTAAACTCTGCATAATAACTGATTGCTATGTAGGTAGGTATAAATTTTTTTTATTGCGAGTTTTTATCCCTTTATAAAACAAGGAACTAGTAAGTTGAATTGAACCAAGTGAAACAAAAAATTAAGTACTGGTTTATTGAATCAAAGTACTCGTTCATTGATTAAAACATCTTTTTCTTTTTTAAGTCAAAATTAAGGTACATTTCTTAAAACCAACAAACGGGTTCGTTAAATTAATGTACACTTTTTTGAAGTTTTAAAAATTTGTTGCTGTTATTTATAAAAGAATGAACGTGTTCCTTGAATCAAACCTAATATACATTAACAAAAAAACTAGTTCATTGTTTAATTCAACGAATAAAATCAAAGAATGGTTTCAAATAATACGTTAAATTAAGGCATTTTTAAGAAGAAGTTCAATGAATTTAATTCAACGAACATGATTTCTGGGTCGTGATGCTTATTGCCTCCTACACATATACATACATAAAAGTTTGGAAAAGCAAATTGCTGAGTATGAGCTGTTTTTTTTCTTATTGAATGTCAGCAAAATTCGTCGTTATGATATTGTTTTTTTTATAAACCATTCAAAAAACTGTCTTGAAAATGTATATCATATGCCTGCATGAAACAAAGAAAACAAGATAGTGCATTGCGCAGGTCCGTTAACTTTTTACTCTCATTTTGGCGTCATTTTTACGCAACTGTAGTAAAGAGAATTAAATGTAAACAAACATTCAGTATAGCACATACACGTGTTTGTGTGATCATGTTTGTGTTCATTTGCTACTATGACGTACCTGCGTGGAAAAATAATGGTTTTTTAAATTTTATTGCACTATCTTGGTTTCTTTGTTTCATGATATGCCTGTAAAAATTTTTAAAAACATTACTTTTCATTGAAAAATGGTAAAAAAAAAAAACATCTTGTTTATGATATGGTAAGAAACTCACACGCTTATCAGACAGTTAAAGCCCATAAAATATTGCTAAAAAAAAATCCAATACACAATAATTTATCTGCTTGATTTTTAAAATAAACTTTTTTATTTGGAAACTTATATTTATTGAACACAAAAACAAATCTTAGTTTTTTTTTTGTCGTTTCATACCCGTAATTTCTACAAATAGATATATAGTAGCTATGTATAGATATCTATGGAGTAGCGAATTTTTCATAGTTTTAATGCAGGGGTTTCCATTTCTTTGCACAATTGTGCACACCACTACTAACACATATTTTTATACTCTTCAATTCAGTCGTCGATGTGACTTCGACAAGTGTGCATGTCTAGCGGATGCTATATTATTTTGTTTCAGCTTACACTCAAAAAATATTGTGCGGTCAAAAATGCTTTTGGTAACATCCAATGCCTTTCGTGCAATTTTTATTTAGAGTTTAAATTTTAAGACTTAAATGTAGAATAATGTAACATTTCATAAGTTTACATGCAAAGCAAAGAACTCTGTAAAATGGTAATTATTTGAGATTTAAAAGCAATTTTTAATATTTCAGATAAAAAATTTCAAAATGTCTAACAGTCCTATGTGGAAGTAGCTTATAGTCACATTTATTATAGGTTTTATTTTACATACGTATATGGACTCGGTTCTTATAATTTTACAGTAGTTTTTTTATTTTTTCTTATGCAATACTAAAAATTATTATTATAAATTCTTATCTGATCACTAATTCCACTAACACCGTGGTAATAGTTATAAAACAGATTACCCAGTTTTGGTGTCTAAAAATATTAATGTGTTCTTATAAAAAGAATTAACAATTCTGCTAATTTTTTTATTGAGTGTGATTATACATTATGCTGTTAAAAAAATTATATATTTATTTGATGATACGTCATTTTTAATTTTGTAAATAACTTAAAATTATATAAAAATACATATGTAACGTGAATCCTAATCAACAAAAATTTCAAATTTTCAAATAATATCTACATTGTTTTGCATTTAAGCTAACGATATGTGTTTTGTTTGTGAAAAAATTCTTTGATGCCTGTAAAAGGGTCGCTTTTTCTTTCGTAAAAAAGACGTACCTAAATGCAGAAATTATTAAGAAAAAAAATAGCCATAAGAATTTGTTGGTATTATGTGCTTGTAAAAATAGTTTTGTTTCTGTACCAATCTCGTCGGTGGGTTTTTTTTTCTATGAAAACACTTTTCTTAAGTAAAAATATTTAAAAAACATGTTAAAAAAGTCTTGTTTTCCTACAATTTATGTGTAAACCTATAACATAAAAGCAAATATGACAGCAGGTAACATTTTTGGGTAAGAAGATGTGTTTTATTGATGTATCAATGAAACTTTATTGTTTCGCACTATTCTTATTGCTTACTTTTTTATGCTACAATTATATGACCGAGTCCAAAGAGTTAACATTACTAATTTATGGTATTTATTTAATGTAATTTCGACCTGTTATAATGACTTTATACATTTTTGCAGGCAACCTCAGGTCCGCATTTGGTATTTCGTAAAAAGTTATGATATACCATTAGCTAGAATTAAAATGTAAGCACAGATGTTTGAAGTATGAGTAACCCAACAACGTGAATACCCTTTCTATTTTACTTACCACTATGAATACCCTAACTTTTAATACGTTTCTATGCACAATTGTGTATACAACTACTAATACATATTTTTGTTTCAGGTTAACAGAAAAAACTTTATGATGGCACTTAAAAAATATTGTGCGGTCAAAAACGCTTTTGGTAACATCCAATGCCTTATATGCTATGCAACATTTAAGGAAGGAACGGAATATGTTCTTAAACGGCATTGCGATCGTTTCCATAATAATATAAATAATTTAAATGATAATTATCACAATATACACATTGCTATATATACACTATTTTTGAGTCAATGTTTACTTTAGAAACATTTTATGGAAATGTAACTGGTACGTTGTTGTATGATGTTGTCACAGAAAAGCTTCTTTCCATTGTAGACATAAACAAATTTGCTGGAGTCTGCACAGATGGAGCCAATGTAATGTTGGGCAAATATAATGGGCTTATAGGCCAATTAAAAAAACACGAATTTGCAGTTCATAATTTTCACTGCATAATTCATCAGACCGCTCTTGCATCGAAATTCATAAATGATACCCCAGCTATGAAGACAGCAAAGGATATAATAAATAAAATTCAAGGCGGGCATCAAGCGCTTACCCAAAAGTGCTGTGAATTGTGACCTGAAAATGTTTACAGAAGTTCGGTGGCTAAGTCGCGGTAATTGCCTGAATAGACTTTATGATTTAAGAGAAGAAGTTCTTCAGTCCTAGAAACTGAGAAAATAGAAAAAGTTTTAATACAGTGTTTAAAAGGCAATAATTTTATTTTAGACTTAGCTTTTTTGGCAGATACGACAAGTATGTTAAATGAACTCAATATATGCGACTTGTCAAAAATCATTCACAATTTTAAAACAAAACTTTTTCTAATTTTTTCCCAAATTAAAACTGGTGATTTTTCCAATTTTCCAAAAATTTCACTTGTTTATAGAAATCTCGAAATCGACAAAAGATATGTATGAATATGCCGAAATATTTGAAACACATTCCAATAATTTTCAAGACAGGTTTCAAGATTTTGTAATTTTACAACCGCTATTAGATCTTTTCGAAAACCCTTTTCGTTGCGATGTAAGCAACTGCGAATTTGATATTCAATCAGAACTCATCATACTACGAAGCGAAGTAAATGCTCCAGACGAAAATAATATTGTAGAGTTCTGGAAAGATTTGAATGGCGATCCTGAACTAAAAAAAATTCATTTAAGTGCCTCTCTTTATTCGGCACTACTTACCTATGCGAACAATTTTTTTCGGATTTAAAATTTATTTGTTCCAAGCAACGTAATAAGTTAAGTTCATCCCATTTGAAAAGCATTCTACTATTTCGAAACTGCCATAAAAGTATAAATTTAGAAGATTTTATTTTATAAGTTGTATAACACAAGGGAACAAAATTAAACATTTTTTGTGTTGATAGAAAATTTGTAGCAGTTCTTTACCAATTCAATGTCGCTGATTTTAAAACTGCACTTTTTTTTCTATCAGCTGTGATTTGCGTGCAATATTTATTTTTTATGAATTTTTAAAACATAAAAATCTTTAATTTTTTTATAATTGTTTGATAAGATATTTGAAACTGATTTAGAGTCAAAAAGCTTCCGAATAAAAAAAGTGCAGTTTTAAAATCAGCGACATTGAATTGGTAAAAAATTGCTACAAATTTTTTATCAACACAAAAAATGTTTAATTTTGTATTATACAACTTATAAAATATATTACTAACATTTTATTTCGGCTGTAAATGAATGCATTCTCTCAATTTGTTTACTCTCTGGTACTCACTACACACAACCAAAAAATTTTTGGAAATCCCTGGTACAAGGCGAATTCATGTATACGGTGGTGTCGATACTACAACAATGCATTTTCTTGTTGCTTTCGTTGATCGATATGTCAAAAACATAAGCAACTTTTGACATTTCTCTCTCTAAGTAAGAAAAAAAAGTAGCACAGCTGTGTTTTCAACGTGTAAAATACACTACAGCATAATATACAACTAGTATGCCGACACTTTGACAGGTACATAACTCAAATGTCAGTTTGAATTAGTAAGATTTTTTTTTCAAATGTATTGGTGTAAAAAACTATTTCCACCACTATACATAGTTGCATAAAATCGTATAGAATGTGGCAACAATTTTTTCCAAAATAAAATTTTCTTAGTTCAATAAATATAAAATTTGGTTCGGCTTGAGGTCATTTATTATAAATTAAAAGACAATTTTGAATTTAATTTTTAATATTTTTATTTTTGTACCCAATATTTCGAGGCAACTCCGCAGCAATCTAAAGCTTACAACGCACAGTGACAACAAGAATTTTTTAATTTGTTTTTTATTTTAATAAATCCCCTGAAGATGATCAACGGAGTTGCCTCGAAATATTTGGTTCAAAAATAAAAAAATTTAAAATTAAATTAAAAATTGTTTTTTAATTTACAATAAATGACCTCAAGCCGAACCAAATTTTATATTTATTGAACTAAGAAAATTTTATTTTGGAAAAAATTGTTGCCACATTCTATACGATTTTATGCAACTATGTATAGTGGTGGAAATAGTTTTTTACACCAATACATTTGAAAAAAAAATCTTAATAATTCAAACTGACATTTGAGTTATGTACCTGTCAAAGTGTCGGCATACTAGTTGTATATTATGCTGTAGTGTATTTTACACGATCGATATTGACATTTAATTAAAAAAATAAATAAAAATACAAATGTTGCCATAATTTAAAAGAAAAATTAAAGGAAAAAACACGTAGGCAAATTAACGTTGAAATTACCAAAATAGTTTTATCGGATAGCTAAAGATAACTGTTAGGCACGAATTGGTTTACAAACAACAAACTTTATAACGTTTTCTTACCAATTGCTCTGAATTCAAAAAATATTTGAAATATTGGTATTATAAGTTAATTCGTGCTGTGCATTTTTGACTTTGCCACATACGGGAAGGATACATATGTTTTAGATCTAATAAGTGCAGACGTTACTAGGCACCATAACTAATTAAGTAACAGAACCAAAAATTTTTAGTATTCATACAAAAAGTAAAAAAAAAAAATTAAATAGATCCGTAAGATATTTAACACCTAGTTTACACGTCGACAATCCAGCTTAAGTAAAACGGTACCGAATGATGAACTTGAACTGCAAAAATTATGCATCGCGCTAAAATAGAGCGTATTTTGTATTACATATTAACAAATAGGACATGAAAATGACTGTCAATCAGAGCTGCCACGACCAAGTAATTAGTACAATCAAAATTTTTTAAATAGTTACCTTATGTGAAAAAATAACCAAATTTGAAATGCCTTTTGTTAGACGAAAAAAAACATTAAAATTTTTTTTATATTGCATTGTTATTCAAATGTTATTTGCACCTTGCAGTTAAATAATAATTGGAAGAAAAGAAAACAAAACAAGAAATATAAGTCTTTTACATTTTGGAAAACAAGAGATACCTAATTCATAAAAATATTTTATAAGAATAATGCCCGTAAATTCTACAAAGAGATATCTGGTCGTGTTCGTATCTAGCAGTAATCTTTACCTATCCGGTAAAACTATTTTAGTGATTTCAACATTAATTTTGCCTACGTGTTTTTTCCTTTAAGTTTTCTTTTTATATATGGCAGCATTTGTATTTTTATTAATTTTTTGAATTAACTGTCAAAAATCAATGGTGCAAAATACACTACAGTTTAACCAGTATGTAGGACATACGTGTTAAAATTATGAAAAACTCGTTACACCATAGATATCTATACAGAGCTATATATCTTTTTGTAGAAATTACGGGCATAAAACCCGTACAATACAAAATTCCACAAAGTCCTTACAATATTCATTTTATTAAAGCCGGGTTTTTGAGATCTCAGTTAAACTAGACTAAGTTGATCCGAAAAAACATTTGTGCCGCCATTACCAAGATTTGGACGGAACAGCTTATTATTATTTAATATTGATCTCTAATGAAATATCTAATTTAAAAAAAAAATCAAATTAATCTAAATCTCAAAAAATTTTAAGAAATGAGTTTAATTGAATATGGCCCTTACAATAAACGAAAGTTGTACTTCACGGTTATAAAAATAAAAATAAAATTAAGTTGTTTTTCGCGTTACTGTCAGAAGGAGGCCTATGTGGGGATTTCTCGTCAAACATGGCGATTCTTAAATTCTTTTAGCGATGAAAATTTACGCTTTGGCGATGTGCCGGTTTTTTTTGGTGAAATCGGAAATGGGTATATTTTCTAAAGGTAAGTTCAGACCTGATACAAATTTGACAAAAAAAAAAAATCCAAAAGAAGCGTGACCAGAAAATTGATCAAACTTTACCTTTATGCTTAAAAATTTCTATTGATTTACTAAACTTTATATGTAAGAAAATAATTGTATAATGGAATTAAGAAACTTTAAACTGATGTTTGATCTAGCCAAACGATTTAATTAGAAATTAATTTTTTAATAAAAGCAGGTATAATATTTTTCTTTTGTTTGTAAACTTTATTTGAAATTTATAAGTGTTTTTAGTACTGTTTTAAATTTATTCTTTTCGAAACATTTTGTAAATTTTTTTTCAAGAGGGGAATTCTGTAGAGTGATTTCTGGTATTAAAAACTCCAAATTAGAACAAATTTCGGTATAGAAGTGAAATTTTTTATAATATTAAATAATTTAAAAGGTTTATTATGGACCGATTATTACACATTTTGTACAATGGCGTACAAAATTTTATTGCAGTAGTATTATTAGGTTTTAGGCGTACTAAGCTGGTTTCCGAAAGAAGGCTTTATATTGGACCTATGGTAAATTGTGGACCGATCTTCACGAAATTTAACAATGTGATGTTTAGTCTTATAAAACTGAGACACACCAAATACACCACAATAGTTTTATTTGTTACGGTGTTAGATGTACTAAACTGTTTTCCGAGAAAAGGTTTTATATGGGCCTATGGTAAATTGTGGACCGATCTTCGCAAAGTTTGATAGTGTGATTTCTTGTCATATAGGACTATGGCCTACAAAATTTCACGACAGTATGCTTATATGTGTCCTATTCACGAATTTTTAAAATATGATTTCTAATCATATAAACCGAATTTATGCCGAATCTTATGTATATCAATCCGTGCATTATACCACTATTTATGTCAGTTTTTGTAACAAAATTTTTAATTATTTAGGGCGGTGGTTTCACAGTTGGTCTCATAGCTCTTATCCTACTGAACCGATTTTGCTGGATTTTAATTCCCAACTGCTTAGGATAGATAACTAAGTAGAAGCAATTTGACGCCAAAATTGTAATTTTCTTCTGTGTTTTTCGAATGTGAGCGTGTTTTCAATAGACGGATAGACGAACAGCCAGACTAGTGTTGACAGGAAATTTTTTCCCCCCAAAAAATTTAAAATTCCCCAAAAATATAACGTATTTTGAAAAAAACCCATAAATGGAAAAGCTTAGATAATAATTTAATTTAAATTAATTAAACTTACCTAAGTTTTAATTTATGTACTAATATCTTTACCTAAATAAAGCAAAAACCGAGAAATCTTTAAAATTTTACTGTTATTCCCCCAAAAATATTTGTTTTGAAGTTTTTTGAATATTTTTTAATAATATATCTAAAACCCAAATTATAGACAACTTAAAAAAAGTGATGCTTGAAAAATGTATTTCCAACACGCGAAGCGAAGTTATTCATAACACAGCAATATATAAAGCCCTCATTTTGTTATATGTGTTTTCCTGTTATTTGGCTAGTAGCTTCTGAAAAAAAAGAATTATATTTTTTCATATTTTTTATTGAAAATGGTTTAAATAATAGAAGAACAAAATAATTTTTAAAGAGTTAACAACTTATTAGATAGTAATATAACAGAACTGAAAATTTTTTCGAAAAGTGGAGTTACCCTTTTAGTTTCTAACACATCCAGTGGTATATTTATAAATTATGTACCTAATCAAAATATTTATTTCTTTATTTCTTTATTTATCTGTATTTCCATACAACAAGACATACATCTTTTAATTATAGTATGGAACTAGAAGAAGTTATAGTAATACAATTTAATACAATCTTAATAGAAGTATAAAAAATTGAAAAATTTTAAAAATCAAAAAAATTTTAATCAAATTAAAAACAACAAAATTTAACAATAGAGCAAGTTAATTATTATTGGACCTTGCAAAAGTTATCCGATCATATATGTAAATATGACGGTAATTTTGTGTACAACGTTTTGTGCAGAAGCATAAGTGTCCTGACCAAATACATATCTAGCAATGTTGTTAAAAAGAGTATTCAACTTCTTCTTACTAGTGGAACCACAATAAGCATAAACTTCGCATTTTTATAGAAGTACCGGCATCAAATAAGTATTAGCAACTAGCATTCTAATGTTAATAGGAGTGCAAAAGTGTGTTGCCCAGAGAGTACGAAGCATTGAGTACGTTTTACCTACTACAATATAGAGCTAGTATAAATCATTTCTTTTTATAAACATTGCAATCAAGTTTCTTTAAAAATATGGAGTATTGCCAAATCATTTTCTGTAAACTTTGTATATACATATTACCGGAATTTTAAAGTTTGAGCATTTCATGTATTGAATTTAAGTTGTGTGTCGTATTATATAATGAATACTTCGCCCTTAAAACGCTTTACTTTGTAAATTTTACTTTTTTAAATTCCACGAAACTAAGCAAAACTGGCACTTGAATTAGCAGGAAAAAATTTTAAAATGTTGATACTTTATTATCTACCTCGAGGACAATCGTAAGCAGTTGCTTAGCTTCATAATATTTGGATGCGGTTTAGATCTATATTAAATTAGTGACCGACAATAAGAAAGTTTTATTCATTTCTTGTTAGAACTTTGAACTGGCTTGAGTAAAATATCATGATTCGTTACAATTTTAGCCGAACTAAAAGGATTTTTAGGAGGGTAATTTGTATGGTAAATTAATGACCAACCATCCTAAAACTCTGAAGACTGATTTATGGTATTACAAAAAATAATTTAGAATAAATTTCAATACAGCAGTGTAATTAGTGAATTTCACAAAATTGCATGATATTTTTTCTGGCCATATGCATCTTAGTTGGATGGAATTTTACCGCAATATCTATATCTGTTATGGTTTTAGGCGAATTAAATTATTTTGCCGAAGTGGGCTTTATTTGGTTTTAGGCGCAATAAACAGTTTTCCGGGAGAAGGGTTTATATGGAGCCTAGGGTAAATTATGGACCGTTCTTCACGAAATTTGACACTGCCATTTCTAGTCTTCAAAAACTGTGATATACCAAATTTTATTACGATAGCATTATTAATTACGGTTTCTTTTCCGGGAGTAGGGTTTATATGGGGCATAGTGTATATTATGGACCGATCTTCAAAAAATTTTACAGTGTGATTTCAGGTCCTATGAAACTGTGATATACCAACTTTTAGTAAAGTAGCGTTATCTTTACGGTTTTAGGCGTAATAAGCTGTTTTCCGGGAGTAGGGTTTATGTGGGGCCTAGTGTAAATTATACACCGATCTTCAAATAATTTTACAGTGTGATTTCAAGTCCTTAAATACTGTGACGTGCCAAATTTTAGGCGTTTAGGCGTACTTATCTGTTTTCTGGGAGTAGGGTTTATATGGGGCCTAATGTAAATTATGAACCGATCTTAAAAAAATGTTACAATGTGATTTCTGGTCGTATGAAACTGTGACGTGCCAACTTTTAGTATGATAGCGTTATTGATTACGGTTTTAGGCGTACTAAACTGTTTTCTGGAAGTAGGGTTTATATGGGGCATAATGTGAATTATGGACCGATCTTCAAAAAATTTTACAGTGTGATTTCTGTGACGTGCCAAATTTTAGTATGATAGCGTAATTGATTACGGTTTTATATGGGGCCTAAATTAAATTATAGTCCGATCTTCACGAAATTAAGCAGCGTGATTTGTAGTTCTACAAAACTGTACCGTACCGAATTTAATTATGATAGCATTATTTTTTATGGTTTTAGGCGTACTAAACTCTTTACAGGGAGTAGGGTTTATATGGGGCTTAATATAAATTATGGACCGATCTTCAAAAAATTTTACAAAATTTTAAACTTTATTCGAAATTTATAAGTGTTATTAGTACTGTTTTAAATTTGTTCTTTGCGAAACATAAATTTTTTTTCGAGAAGGGAATTCTGTAGAGTGATTTCTGGTATTAAAAACTCTAAATTAGAACAAATTTCGGTATAGAAGTGAAATTTTTTATAATATTATATAGTTTAAAAGTGATTTTCAAAAGGCTGCCTAATATATGACATAAGGTTAATTATGGACCGATTATAACACATTTTGTACAATGGCGTACAAAATTTTATTGCAGTAGTATTATTAAGCTTTTAGGCGTACTAAACTGGTTTCCGAAAGAAGGCTTTATATGGGGCCTATGGTAAATTGTGGACCGATCTTCGCAAAGTTTGATAGTGATTTCTTGTCATATAGGACTATGGCCTACAAAATTTCACGACAGTATGCTTCTATGTGTCCTATTCACGAACTTTTACAATATGATTTCTAATCATATAAACCGAATCTTATGTATATCAATCCGTGCATTATACCACTATTTATGTCAGTTTTTGTAACAAAATTTTCAATTATTAAGGGCGGTGGTTTCACAGTTGGTCTCATAGCTCTTGTCCTACTGAACCGATTTTGCTGGATTTTAATTCCCAACTGCTTAGGATAGATAACTAGAAGCAATTTGACGCCAAAATTTTTATTTTCTTCTGTGTTTTTCGAAAGTGAGCGTGTTGTCAATAGACGGATAGACGAACAGGGGAGGAAATTTCCCCCCCCCCCCCCCCCAAAAAAAATTTCAAATTCCCCAAAAATATACTGGAGTAGGGTTTATATGGGGCTTAGTATAAATTATTGACCGATCTTAAAAAAATTTTACACTGTGATTTTTGGTCATATAAAACTTCGACGTACCAAATTTTAGTATGATAGCGTTATTTATTACGGTTTTAGGCGTACTAAACTGTTTTCCGGGAGTAGGGTTTATATGGGGCCTATGGTCAATTGTGGACCGATCTTCACGAAATTTACTAGTATGATTTGAGTTGTATAAAGCAAATTCGTGCAAAATTTTATATCATTCCGTGCATTATTTCACCTTTTATGTTAGTTTTGATATCCAAATTTAAAATTTTTTTAGAGTGGTGGTTCCACATTTTGATTCATAGTTCTGATTCTACTGAACCGATGTTGCTGGATTTCAATCCCAAACTGCTTAGGGTAACTACAAGCATTTTTCGAAAGTGAGCGTGTTTTCAACAGCCGGACAGACAGACGGACATGGCTAAATCGACTCAGAATTACTCAAGGAGCCAGAATATATATACTTTATGGGGTCTTGGATTTATAATAAAAAAGTTTCACACGGAATGACAAATGACCTTTTGTTTATTGAGAGAAACATTAAAATTTATTTTAAGTTGCATTGTAATTGCATTTAATAGGAAAATATAAAGGCTTTGGCTACTTAACAGGAAAATATAAATTACTATTTTAATTCTTGTACATATTAAAAACATAACAAAAAATTTAAATTAAAAGTTTTTATTTATTTGAGACCTTTTTCATAAAATATATTTTTATTTTTTAAGATTAAAATTCCATACAAAATCCAGTATATTGAAAGTTAATAAATTGAATTTTTTTGAATATGTCCTTTACAATATATGAAATTTGTATTAAAGTATTTCAGCTATTTACCTGTCAGTGGCAGGGCTGTAAAATGTGGTGATTTTTAAATTCTTTTGGCGATGAACATTTACCTTTGGCGATATTGCGATTGTTTTGGCGAAGTAAGAAAGTGTTGGCGATATGGGAAATGCATTTTTTGTGAATATATTCAAATTTACATATAACTAAAATATCAATTAAATGGGTATAACTTGTTTCTCTTGTTTGTAAGTTGTATTTTCAAATAATAATTGTTATATTCCTGTTTCAAAATTGTTCTATTTGAAATATTTTGTGAAGCATTGTTTTATATTATGACGAATATAAACAAATTCGTATTTCAAAAGATACATTTAATGGGGAAAATGACTGACAGTCAAAGGTTGTTTTGTTATAAATTAAAAATATTGCCAAATTATTATCTAAACAACATTAAATAAATATACATATCGACACGTTATAATAAGTAAACTTTAAAATTTCTTAAATTCTCGCCATTTTCTTACAGGAAATTTCATATCTTATAAAATTATAAATTATATATCGATTTATTTTGAAAAATCATTAAAATTCCTAGGTGTATTTCAATATATTAATATAAACTATTGGATATAAAGAAAATTTAGAAGATTTTACTTATATTCAAGTTTTTAAATGCACTAAAACTACTTTGTGTACTTTTTCAGTCATGTTCTGAAATCGAATCCGCGTGATATACCTATGCACTTTCTACTTTAAGTACCACTTAAGAGTAATGAACTCTTAAAGTCAGGAAAAACTACGCTCATTTAAAAATTTTATTGAAAATCCCCATCAATAAAACTTCATTTGAATTCCATTTCAGAACATGGCAGTTTCTAATATTAAAATCACATTTGGCAATTTTTTTCTTAACAAAAATCCTAAAAAATATCTGTTTTGAAAGGGACTTTTTGTCAACGAAAAAGTATAAAAAAACTTCTGTTCATTTAAATCAATTAACGAGAAAATCGTAGTGCAAAGTACACATTGCTTGAATTCGTAAACAATTTCCTTCGAATCGACCCCCCATGTAAATAAAAAGGTTAAAAATTTAAAAAACGTAAATTGAAAGTGTATCAAGAAAAACATATTCATACCTATTTTATATTTTAGAAAAAAAGTTACCAAAATGAAAAAAATATTCACATCTCCACATTGAGAAAAAAAATAACCAATTATGGTTAGAAATAACCAAAAATGGCAGCGTTGGTTGTAGAGTATAAAAACAGAAAATAGTAATGAATGGGAATCGAACCGGAGCCTAACAGATTTAAACAGAAAAAAATTGGAGCATACACGGCATCTTAGACGACTGAGCCACGTATACATATAGAGAAGTGTCGTTAATATATGTACATAAATGAAGAGTAACAAAAACATGATATGAAAAATTTTTTCGTTTAAAACACAATTCTTTTTTTAAAGTTAAAACGGTAAATATTTTAAGGTGCTTGTGTGCGCAAGCCAGTGATGCATTTTGAGGCTTTAGTTTTTGGGCCAACTGGATGATTTAAAAGGGCCAAAATACCATTGATAGGGCCAAAATTTTTCCCCAGAATTATCCTGTGTATATTGTGGCTAAATAGATTCAGTAATGCAGGCTTGTAGTTAAAAACAAATCAAATTCAGTGCAAAATAATAAAACGTCGAAAATGGCGATGTATTGTCCATATATTAAAAGAACCAGCAAATATTTTGCTCAACAAGCAAAATACCATTGATAGGGCCAAAATTTTCCCCCAGAATTGTCCTGTGTATATTGTGGCTAAATAGATTCAGTAATGCAGGCTTGTAGTTAAAACCAAATCAAATTCAGTGCAAAAAAATAAAACCAGCAAATATTTTGCTCAACAAGCAAAATACCATTGATAGGGCCAACATTTTTTCCCAGAATTATCCTGTGTATATTGTGGCTAAATAGATTCAGTAATGCAGGCTTGTAGTTAAAAAAAAATCAAATTCAGTGCAAAAAAATAAAACGTCGAAAATGGCGATGGATATATTAAAAGAACCAGCAAATATTTTGCTCAACAAGCGCTTAATTGGAATTCTATAGGTAGTAGGCGCTCCGTCGCGCCCTTGAAAAAAACTGGAGGAGATCTATCGATGAGGAGCTGCGTGCCGCAAATCTCAGTAAAGCGAATAATATTTTGAAATACAGGTGCACGGTTTAAGTCCTATGACCCAATAGGAGAAAATAATGACAGAAAAGAAGTTATTGACAGTCTACTACAGTGATTTTTATACCCACCACCACCACTTGTGGTGAATGAGGGTATACTAAGTTTGTCATTCCGTGTGAAACTTTTTTATTATACATCTTAGACCTCATAAAGTATATATATTCTGGCCCCTTGAGTAATTCTGAGTCGACGTAGCCATGTTCGTCTGTCTGTACGTCTGTTGAAAACACGCTCACTTTCGAAAAACGCAAAAGAAAAGAACAAACTTGGTCTCACATTGCTTGTAGTTATCCTAAGCAGTTTGGGATTGAAATCCAGCAACATCGGGTCAGTAGGATCAGAACTATGAATCAAAATGTGGAACCACCACCCTAAAAAAATTTTGAAATAGATTTGATAGTTTTGATACAAAAACTAACATAAAAGGTGAAAATTTTGATACAAAAACTAACATAAAAGGTGGAATAATGCACGAAATGATATAAAATTTTGCACGAATTCGCTTATACAACTGCAAATCATACTAGTAAATTTCATGAAGATCGGTCCATAATTGACCATAGGCCCCATATAAACCCTACTCCCGGAAAACAGTATAGTACGCCTAAAACCGTAATAAATGACGCTATCATACTAAAATTTGGTACGTCAAAGTTTTATATGACCAAAAATCCCAGTGTAAAATTTTTTGAAGATCGGTGCATAATTTACACTAATCCCCATATAAACCATCCTCCCGGTAAAGAGTTTAGTGCGCCCAAAACCGTAAAAAATAATGCTATCATAATTAAATTCGGTACGGTACATTTTTGTAGGACTACAAATCACGCTGCTAAATTTCGTAAAGATCGGTCCATAATTGACCATAGACCCCATATAAACCCTTCTGCCGGAAAACAGCTTAGTACGCCTAAAACTGTAATCAATAACGCTATATATATATATATATATGTTCCTTTAACTCCCACTGGAGCATAGGGCGCCAATCATACTAAAATTTGGTACGTCACAGTATTTTAGGACCTGAAATTACACTGTAAAATTTTTTGAAGATCGGTGTATAATATACACTAGGCCCCATATAAACCCTACTCCCGGAAGAGAGTTAGTACGCCTAAAACCGTAATTCATAATGCTATCATAATAAAATTTGGTATATCGCAGTTTTTAAAGACTAGAAATCGCATTGCCAAATTTCGTGAAGATCCGTCCATAATTTACCCTAGGCCCCATAAAAACCCTACTCTCGGAAAACTGTTTATTGCGCCTAAAACCAAATAAAGCCCACTTTGGGAAAATAATTTAATTCGCCTAAAACCAGAACAGATATAGATATTGCGGTAAAATTTCATCCAACTAAGATTCATATGGCCAGAAAAAATATCATGCAATTTTGTGAAATTCACTAATTACACTGCTGTATTGAAATTTATTCTTAGTTATTTTTTGTAATATCATACATCAGTCTTCAGAATTTTAGGATGATTGGTTAATAATTTTCCATACAAATTTCCATCCTAAAAATCATTTTAGTTCGGCTAAAACTATTACGAATAATGATATTTTACTCAAGCCAGTTCAAAGTACTAACAAGAAATGAATAAAACTTTCTAAATTTTTGGTTAAGCTGCAAAATGTTCCTTTAGGATTTTATTAATCATTTTTATAAAATACTTAAGCTTTTTATTAACCTAATTTTAAAAATTTGGAGGAATTATTTTATGGTTAAAGCCTAGAATTTTTTTTTAATTAATAATTTTGCACTTAAAAAGAAATTTTATATTAAAATGGATAATTCTCTTCTTAAATAAAAACGGCCTATCTGTGCTGTAAAAAAATAGTACATTTAGGGAACCTTAATTGGGAAATTGTTCGTATTGTATAACTACATATATCGCCAATGTGATATTTGAATATATATTGGCTATATATTGGCAAAAATCGAGAGACTTTAATTTTTATTGCACAACGAAAAGAAGTGCAATATACCTTGAAATGTGAAAATGTTGTTTTGATAATAGTTTATGTTTTTTAAATAAAATTGTGCCGTATTTTAATTGAAACCATTGGGACACTTATTGCATAGTATAGGGCAAAATGGCAATAATATTTCGAATTACATATATATTAATATTTTATAATGGATGAGGCACTTTATCAACGCAATAATCAAGGTGATTGCAGAATTGATTTACCATTCAATTATTTCAATATAAAAGTACACGGGAATTTTACATTGCAATTCATAAGATGTTTCACCAAATACTAAATGTTTATCAGATCAAAAATGTAACTGCAACATTAATTATGCCCTACTCTTTTATGGCTATTCCACAAATAGCTTACTAAGGAAAATCATAACAAAGATAAGCGCTGGAATTGGTGCATTTCGCACTACACCAATATTTGATATCCTATTTGAGAGCAAGATTAAACAGATAGACTATGTACACTGATGCATCGAAAACAAACAAGCTATCAAGTTTCGCTGTTATTCTTAATAATAGTCCCCTTTTTAATCGAACAGACTTTGTATTAATGATTTCTTGGGAACCAACGATTTGCAGAGAATTGGTTTTATGAGATTTGAAAGACTACGATTAGGTCACTTGAAATTATCTAACGAACAAATACCTGTACTTATAATACTTCCCTCAAGTTACATAGGGCATGTACTTTCGACTTGCCCCAAACTTCACAAACAACGACAACAAATTTTAAAAAACATCCTAAATCCTATTTCCTTATTGTTCAACCCAACCAAAAGCAATAAAAATCTTAAAATAAACTCAGCCATATAGTTATTTGAGCTTAAATATCAAAATACAATTCAAAAGGCAGTATTGTAAAACATTTTGTGAATATATACATATGTTTTTCCCAGAAGTTTTATCTTATTAATTTAATTAATCTATTTAAATTTACTATCATATTTAGGCAAAAATTACATTCGATTGTAATTTATAATTATCCTCTTATTGTATAAATAAATATATACATAATTCTTCTTATAAAAAAACTATATTTTTGATCCCAAGATAGAAATTTTATTCTATTAATGTTAAGACACTTAACAACGAAATATCTAAAATATATTTTTGCTCGAAAATGTTAAAAAATTTTAAATTTCAAAACTCCAACTTATCTTAAACTTCAAAAAATAAGGTGGCTTAAAAATCTTTAAAAAACATTTTTTAAATCGGAGCAAGAGATATAATCGTTTGTATTTTGTTTGTATCAGCGACGTTTGTAAAGCGGCTTTGCTATATATTACTGATGCTGTATCAGTATCTCCCTAAGACTTGTTTAAATACATATAATTATTTATTTTAATTTTGTTAAAAACGAGTCACAAAAATTTATTTAGAGTAAAAAAAAAATTTAATGTTGTTAAATAAATGTTTAAAAAAAATTTTAGCACAATTGTTTGCATAACTTGGCCTTGTCTAATGCCAGAGTTAGCTGTAAACAATTTTTTTAATCTGGTCAGACTGTTTCTATGTCATTGTTTTCGGCAACAAAATTAAACAAACTAAAACTAGTTTGTTTATATTATACATTAACATATGAAAATACATATTATTAAATTATTAAATTTTTTGTTTCCAAACAAACCAAGCTAACTGATGCGAGGTTTTCAGAAATAAGAATATTTTTGAAAAATATAATGGCAGCACAGTGAAGCTAAAAAAATTGAAGCAGAAATTCAACATATAACTAGAGCTGACACGGCCAAAAAATTAGTACAACCAACATTTTTTAAATAGTTAGACCGCTTTCAGACTCGGCAAGTTACTTACGCAACTCCTGGATTGTAGATGTCAGCAGTAAGGTCGGGTTAAGGGTGAAAATGTAGTACAGATTTTGCAACTAGCTGGCCGAGTCTGAAAGGAGACTTACCAAATGCGAAAAATATAACCAAATTTAAAATGCCAAATTTTGTTATAAAAAACACGAGATAGCTTCTTCATAAAAAAATATTTTATAAGAGTTAAACCAGTACAATACAAAATTCCACAAAGCTCCATACGAAATTCAGTATATTCAAAGTTTAAAAATGAATTTTATTGAATATGGCCTTTACAATAAACGATATTTGTACTTCACTGTTATAAAAATAAAACAAAAACTAAGTTCTTTTTCGCTTTTTAACTGTCAGCGGGAGGGTTATGTGGCGATTTCTCGTCAATCATGGTGATTTTTTTCATTCTCTTACCGAAAAAACTTTACGTTTTGGCGAAATGTCAATTTTTTTTTTTTTTGGTGAAATAGGACATGATTATATTTTGTAAGGGTATCTTCAGACCTTATATAATTCTTAACGAAAAAAATCCTTAAAAGCGTGACCAGAAAATTGATGAAACTATGACTTTATGTTTAACAATTTCTATTGATTTACTAAACATTGTTTGTAAGAAGATAATTGTATAATGTAATTAAAAACTGTAAAATAAAGTGTTATCTAAGCAAACGTTTTCAAAAGCAAAAATTTTTTAATAAAGTTGGTATAAGCGGGTATAATTTTTTTCCTTTTGTTAAAGATCTGGTTTTGAAAGTTCATAAAAATAAGCACTTTTATAATTTCAATACAACTCTTAAAATTGGGAAAAACTACGCTCATAAAAAAATAATTTAAAATCCCCATCGATTTCAACTTCAATTGATATTGATTTTCATAATATGACTTATTTTTATATATATAGAAGATATTAGTTTTTTATGTTCTTTTACCGTACAAGTAAATTTTTTGTACGATATATTGTATTTTTTTTTTTTAAATGTGAAAAAATAATTGGTTTTTATAAAAAATATACGATTTTTTGTTGTTAAAATAAAATTTAAGAAAAAAATTGTAAATAAACTTTTTATGCAATAAAATAAGGGCCCAAAAAGTACAATTTTATTAGCATGTTGGTACTATTTGCAAGTTCTCATTTTGCATCCCTGGTGCATACGCGCGTACTTGTAACTGTTTGTTGTAGATACAAATACAACACTACAAAAGTGGGCAAAAACGATTGTGCTTGTTTTGTGACGAAACAACAAAAACTCTACATAAAGTAATACAGCCATTTTTTTCATGCTTAACAAGTAAGCCAAGAAGCAAAAATTCTCGAATTCTATTTGTTAAAATTGTTTAGTTAAATAGAACATATTTTGAAAGTAGAATGAATACTAAAATTATATCAGGCATGCAGCTAGTGGCTTTAAACAAGAAGTAAAAAGGGAGGGTGGGTGGGCAAGTAGTATCAGAATTCAAAAGTAGTATCAGAATTTAAAAAATGTGCGATATATGGATAAACTAAGCTACGATTTCTGGCCATTGTGGACAAACTGGGAGACCCACAAGTATGCTTCATACCTTATTTTATAGATAATTAATCCAATTTGGTGTTCCATAAGTTGATTTTAATAAGATTGTCGAATTGGCTGTTTTTTGAATGATGTTCCATGTAGCAAGGTATTGCGCGGTGAATCTCTGCGTGATTTCTGGCCATTGTGGACAAACTGGGAGACCCACAAGTATGCTTCATACCTTATTTTATAGATAATTAATCCAATTTGGTGTTCCATAAGTTGATTTTAATAAGATTGTCGAATTGGCTGTTTTTTGAATGATGTTCCATGTAGCAAGGTATTGCGCGGTGAATCTCTGCGTGATTTCTGGCCATTGTGGACAAACTGGGAGACCCACAAGTATGCTTCATACCTTATTTTATAGATAATTAATCCAATTTGGTGTTCCATAAGTTGATTTTAATAAGATTGTCGAATTGGCTGTTTTTTGAATGATGTTCCATGTAGCAAGGTATTGCGCGGTGAATCTCTGCGTGATTTCTGGCCATTGTGGACAAACTGGGAGACCCACAAGTATGCTTCATACCTTATTTTATAGATAATTAATCCAATTTGGTGTTCCATAAGTTGATTTTAATAAGATTGTCGAATTGGCTGTTTTTTGAATGATGTTCCATGTAGCAAGGTATTGCGCGGTGAATCTCTGCGTGATTTCTGGCCATTGTGGACAAACTGGGAGACCCACAAGTATGCTTCATACCTTATTTTATAGATAATTAATCCAATTTGGTGTTCCATAAGTTGATTTTAATAAGATTGTCGAATTGGCTGTTTTTTGAATGATGTTCCATGTAGCAAGGTATTGCGCGGTGAATCTCTGCGTGATTTCTGGCCATTGTGGACAAACTGGGAGACCCACAAGTATGCTTCATACCTTATTTTATAGATAATTAATCCAATTTGGTGTTCCATAAGTTGATTTTAATAAGATTGTCGAATTGGCTGTTTTTTGAATGATGTTCCATGTATCAAGGTATTGCGCGGTGAATCTCTGCGTGATTTCTGGCCATTGTGGACAAACTGGGAGACCCACAAGTATGCTTCATACCTTATTTTATAGATAATTAATCCAATTTGGTGTTCCATAAGTTGATTTTAATAAGATTGTCGAATTGGCTGTTTTTTGAATGATGTTCCATGTAGCAAGGTATTGCGCGGTGAATCTCTGCGTGATTTCTGGCCATTGTGGACAAACTGGGAGACCCACAAGTATGCTTCATACCTTATTTTATAGATAATTAATCCAATTTGGTGTTCCATAAGTTGATTTTAATAAGATTGTCGAATTGGCTGTTTTTTGAATGATGTTCCATGTAGCAAGGTATTGCGCGGTGAATCTCTGCGTGATTTCTGGCCATTGTGGACAAACTGGGAGACCCACAAGTATGCTTCATACCTTATTTTATAGATAATTAATCCAATTTGGTGTTCCATAAGTTGATTTTAATAAGATTGTCGAATTGGCTGTTTTTTGAATGATGTTCCATGTAGCAAGGTATTGCGCGGTGAATCTCTGCGTGATTTCTGGCCATTGTGGACAAACTGGGAGACCCACAAGTATGCTTCATACCTTATTTTATAGATAATTAATCCAATTTGGTGTTCCATAAGTTGATTTTAATAAGATTGTCGAATTGGCTGTTTTTTGAATGATGTTCCATGTAGCAAGGTATTGCGCGGTGAATCTCTGCGTGATTTCTGGCCATTGTGGACAAACTGGGAGACCCACAAGTATGCTTCATACCTTATTTTATAGATAATTAATCCAATTTGGTGTTCCATAAGTTGATTTTAATAAGATTGTCGAATTGGCTGTTTTTTGAATGATGTTCCATGTAGCAAGGTATTGCGCGGTGAATCTCTGCGTGATTTCTGGCCATTGTGGACAAACTGGGAGACCCACAAGTATGCTTCATACCTTATTTTATAGATAATTAATCCAATTTGGTGTTCCATAAGTTGATTTTAATAAGATTGTCGAATTGGCTGTTTTTTGAATGATGTTCCATGTAGCAAGGTATTGCGCGGTGAATCTCTGCGTGATTTCTGGCCATTGTGGACAAACTGGGAGACCCACAAGTATGCTTCATACCTTATTTTATAGATAATTAATCCAATTTGGTGTTCCATAAGTTGATTTTAATAAGATTGTCGAATTGGCTGTTTTTTGAATGATGTTCCATGTATCAAGGTATTGCGCGGTGAATCTCTGCGTGATTTCTGGCCATTGTGGACAAACTGGGAGACCCACAAGTATGCTTCATACCTTATTTTATAGATAATTAATCCAATTTGGTGTTCCATAAGTTGATTTTAATAAGATTGTCGAATTGGCTGTTTTTTGAATGATGTTCCATGTAGCAAGGTATTGCGCGGTGAATCTCTGCGTGATTTCTGGCCATTGTGGACAAACTGGGAGACCCACAAGTATGCTTCATACCTTATTTTATAGATAATTAATCCAATTTGGTGTTCCATAAGTTGATTTTAATAAGATTGTCGAATTGGCTGTTTTTTGAATGATGTTCCATGTAGCAAGGTATTGCGCGGTGAATCTCTGCGTGATTTCTGGCCATTGTGGACAAACTGGGAGACCCACAAGTATGCTTCATACCTTATTTTATAGATAATTAATCCAATTTGGTGTTCCATAAGTTGATTTTAATAAGATTGTCGAATTGGCTGTTTTTTGAATGATGTTCCATGTAGCAAGGTATTGCGCGGTGAATCTCTGCGTGATTTCTGGCCATTGTGGACAAACTGGGAGACCCACAAGTATGCTTCATACCTTATTTTATAGATAATTAATCCAATTTGGTGTTCCATAAGTTGATTTTAATAAGATTGTCGAATTGGCTGTTTTTTGAATGATGTTCCATGTAGCAAGGTATTGCGCGGTGAATCTCTGCGTGATTTCTGGCCATTGTGGACAAACTGGGAGACCCACAAGTATGCTTCATACCTTATTTTATAGATAATTAATCCAATTTGGTGTTCCATAAGTTGATTTTAATAAGATTGTCGAATTGGCTGTTTTTTGAATGATGTTCCATGTAGCAAGGTATTGCGCGGTGAATCTCTGCGTGATTTCTGGCCATTGTGGACAAACTGGGAGACCCACAAGTATGCTTCATACCTTATTTTATAGATAATTAATCCAATTTGGTGTTCCATAAGTTGATTTTAATAAGATTGTCGAATTGGCTGTTTTTTGAATGATGTTCCATGTAGCAAGGTATTGCGCGGTGAATCTCTGCGTGATTTCTGGCCATTGTGGACAAACTGGGAGACCCACAAGTATGCTTCATACCTTATTTTATAGATAATTAATCCAATTTGGTGTTCCATAAGTTGATTTTAATAAGATTGTCGAATTGGCTGTTTTTTGAATGATGTTCCATGTAGCAAGGTATTGCGCGGTGAATCTCTGCGTGATTTCTGGCCATTGTGGACAAACTGGGAGACCCACAAGTATGCTTCATACCTTATTTTATAGATAATTAATCCAATTTGGTGTTCCATAAGTTGATTTTAATAAGATTGTCGAATTGGCTGTTTTTTGAATGATGTTCCATGTAGCAAGGTATTGCGCGGTGAATCTCTGCGTGATTTCTGGCCATTGTGGACAAACTGGGAGACCCACAAGTATGCTTCATACCTTATTTTATAGATAATTAATCCAATTTGGTGTTCCATAAGTTGATTTAATAAGATTGTCGAATTGGCTGTTTTTTGAATGATGTTCCATGTAGCAAGGTATTGCGCGGTGAATCTCTGCGTGATTTCTGGCCATTGTGGACAAACTGGGAGACCCACAAGTATGCTTCATACCTTATTTTATAGATAATTAATCCAATTTGGTGTTCCATAAGTTGATTTTAATAAGATTGTCGAATTGGCTGTTTTTTGAATGATGTTCCATGTAGCAAGGTATTGCGCGGTGAATCTCTGCGTGATTTCTGGCCATTGTGGACAAACTGGGAGACCCACAAGTATGCTTCATACCTTATTTTATAGATAATTAATCCAATTTGGTGTTCCATAAGTTGATTTTAATAAGATTGTCGAATTGGCTGTTTTTTGAATGATGTTCCATGTAGCAAGGTATTGCGCGGTGAATCTCTGCGTGATTTCTGGCCATTGTGGACAAACTGGGAGACCCACAAGTATGCTTCATACCTTATTTTATAGATAATTAATCCAATTTGGTGTTCCATAAGTTGATTTTAATAAGATTGTCGAATTGGCTGTTTTTTGAATGATGTTCCATGTAGCAAGGTATTGCGCGGTGAATCTCTGCGTGATTTCTGGCCATTGTGGACAAACTGGGAGACCCACAAGTATGCTTCATACCTTATTTTATAGATAATTAATCCAATTTGGTGTTCCATAAGTTGATTTTAATAAGATTGTCGAATTGGCTGTTTTTTGAATGATGTTCCATGTAGCAAGGTATTGCGCGGTGAATCTCTGCGTGATTTCTGGCCATTGTGGACAAACTGGGAGACCCACAAGTATGCTTCATACCTTATTTTATAGATAATTAATCCAATTTGGTGTTCCATAAGTTGATTTTAATAAGATTGTCGAATTGGCTGTTTTTTGAATGATGTTCCATGTAGCAAGGTATTGCGCGGTGAATCTCTGCGTGATTTCTGGCCATTGTGGACAATCTGGGAGACCCACAAGTATGCTTCATACCTTATTTTATAGATAATTAATCCAATTTGGTGTTCCATAAGTTGGATTTTAATAAGATTGTCGAATTGGCTGTTTTTTGAATGATGTTCCATGTAGCAAGGTATTGCGCGGTGAATCTCTGCGTGATTTCTGGCCATTGTGGACAAACTGGGAGACCCACAAGTATGCTTCATACCTTATTTTATAGATAATTAATCCAATTTGGTGTTCCATAAGTTGATTTTAATAAGATTGTCGAATTGGCTGTTTTTTGAATGATGTTCCATGTAGCAAGGTATTGCGCGGTGAATCTCTGCGTGATTTCTGGCCATTGTGGACAAACTGGGAGACCCACAAGTATGCTTCATACCTTATTTTATAGATAATTAATCCAATTTGGTGTTCCATAAGTTGATTTTAATAAGATTGTCGAATTGGCTGTTTTTTGAATGATGTTCCATGTAGCAAGGTATTGCGCGGTGAATCTCTGCGTGATTTCTGGCCATTGTGGACAAACTGGGAGACCCACAAGTATGCTTCATACCTTATTTTATAGATAATTAATCCAATTTGGTGTTCCATAAGTTGATTTTAATAAGATTGTCGAATTGGCTGTTTTTTGAATGATGTTCCATGTAGCAAGGTATTGCGCGGTGAATCTCTGCGTGATTTCTGGCCATTGTGGACAAACTGGGAGACCCACAAGTATGCTTCATACCTTATTTTATAGATAATTAATCCAATTTGGTGTTCCATAAGTTGATTTTAATAAGATTGTCGAATTGGCTGTTTTTTGAATGATGTTCCATGTAGCAAGGTATTGCGCGGTGAATCTCTGCGTGATTTCTGGCCATTGTGGACAAACTGGGAGACCCACAAGTATGCTTCATACCTTATTTTATAGATAATTAATCCAATTTGGTGTTCCATAAGTTGATTTTAATAAGATTGTCGAATTGGCTGTTTTTTGAATGATGTTCCATGTAGCAAGGTATTGCGCGGTGAATCTCTGCGTGATTTCTGGCCATTGTGGACAAACTGGGAGACCCACAAGGATGCTTCATACCTTATTTTATAGATAATTAATCCAATTTGGTGTTCCATAAGTTGATTTTAATAAGATTGTCGAATTGGCTGTTTTTTGAATGATGTTCCATGTAGCAAGGTATTGCGCGGTGAATCTCTGCGTGATTTCTGGCCATTGTGGACAAACTGGGAGACCCACAAGTATGCTTCATACCTTATTTTATAGATAATTAATCCAATTTGGTGTTCCATAAGTTGATTTTAATAAGATTGTCGAATTGGCTGTTTTTTGAATGATGTTCCATGTAGCAAGGTATTGCGCGGTGAATCTCTGCGTGATTTCTGGCCATTGTGGACAAACTGGGAGACCCACAAGTATGCTTCATACCTTATTTTATAGATAATTAATCCAATTTGGTGTTCCATAAGTTGATTTTAATAAGATTGTCGAATTGGCTGTTTTTTGAATGATGTTCCATGTAGCAAGGTATTGCGCGGTGAATCTCTGCGTGATTTCTGGCCATTGTGGACAAACTGGGAGACCCACAAGTATGCTTCATACCTTATTTTATAGATAATTAATCCAATTTGGTGTTCCATAAGTTGATTTTAATAAGATTGTCGAATTGGCTGTTTTTTGAATGATGTTCCATGTAGCAAGGTATTGCGCGGTGAATCTCTGCGTGATTTCTGGCCATTGTGGACAAACTGGGAGACCCACAAGTATGCTTCATACCTTATTTTATAGATAATTAATCCAATTTGGTGTTCCATAAGTTGATTTTAATAAGATTGTCGAATTGGCTGTTTTTTGAATGATGTTCCATGTAGCAAGGTATTGCGCGGTGAATCTCTGCGTGATTTCTGGCCATTGTGGACAAACTGGGAGACCCACAAGTATGCTTCATACCTTATTTTATAGATAATTAATCCAATTTGGTGTTCCATAAGTTGATTTTAATAAGATTGTCGAATTGGCTGTTTTTTGAATGATGTTCCATGTAGCAAGGTATTGCGCGGTGAATCTCTGCGTGATTTCTGGCCATTGTGGACAAACTGGGAGACCCACAAGTATGCTTCATACCTTATTTTATAGATAATTAATCCAATTTGGTGTTCCATAAGTTGATTTTAATAAGATTGTCGAATTGGCTGTTTTTTGAATGATGTTCCATGTAGCAAGGTATTGCGCGGTGAATCTCTGCGTGATTTCTGGCCATTGTGGACAAACTGGGAGACCCACAAGTATGCTTCATACCTTATTTTATAGATAATTAATCCAATTTGGTGTTCCATAAGTTGATTTTAATAAGATTGTCGAATTGGCTGTTTTTTGAATGATGTTCCATGTAGCAAGGTATTGCGCGGTGAATCTCTGCGTGATTTCTGGCCATTGTGGACAAACTGGGAGACCCACAAGTATGCTTCATACCTTATTTTATAGATAATTAATCCAATTTGGTGTTCCATAAGTTGATTTTAATAAGATTGTCGAATTGGCTGTTTTTTGAATGATGTTCCATGTAGCAAGGTATTGCGCGGTGAATCTCTGCGTGATTTCTGGCCATTGTGGACAAACTGGGAGACCCACAAGTATGCTTCATACCTTATTTTATAGATAATTAATCCAATTTGGTGTTCCATAAGTTGATTTTAATAAGATTGTCGAATTGGCTGTTTTTTGAATGATGTTCCATGTAGCAAGGTATTGCGCGGTGAATCTCTGCGTGATTTCTGGCCATTGTGGACAAACTGGGAGACCCACAAGTATGCTTCATACCTTATTTTATAGATAATTAATCCAATTTGGTGTTCCATAAGTTGATTTTAATAAGATTGTCGAATTGGCTGTTTTTTGAATGATGTTCCATGTAGCAAGGTATTGCGCGGTGAATCTCTGCGTGATTTCTGGCCATTGTGGACAAACTGGGAGACCCACAAGTATGCTTCATACCTTATTTTATAGATAATTAATCCAATTTGGTGTTCCATAAGTTGATTTTAATAAGATTGTCGAATTGGCTGTTTTTGAATGATGTTCCATGTAGCAAGGTATTGCGCGGTGAATCTCTGCGTGATTTCTGGCCATTGTGGACAAACTGGGAGACCCACAAGTATGCTTCATACCTATTTTATAGATAATTAATCCAATTTGGTGTTCCATAAGTTGATTTTAATAAGATTGTCGAATTGGCTGTTTTTTGAATGATGTTCCATGTAGCAAGGTATTGCGCGGTGAATCTCTGCGTGATTTCTGGCCATTGTGGACAAACTGGGAGACCCACAAGTATGCTTCATACCTTATTTTATAGATAATTAATCCAATTTGGTGTTCCATAAGTTGATTTTAATAAGATTGTCGAATTGGCTGTTTTTTGAATGATGTTCCATGTAGCAAGGTATTGCGCGGTGAATCTCTGCGTGATTTCTGGCCATTGTGGACAAACTGGGAGACCCACAAGTATGCTTCATACCTTATTTTATAGATAATTAATCCAATTTGGTGTTCCATAAGTTGATTTTAATAAGATTGTCGAATTGGCTGTTTTTTGAATGATGTTCCATGTAGCAAGGTATTGCGCGGTGAATCTCTGCGTGATTTCTGGCCATTGTGGACAAACTGGGAGACCCACAAGTATGCTTCATACCTTATTTTATAGATAATTAATCCAATTTGGTGTTCCATAAGTTGATTTTAATAAGATTGTCGAATTGGCTGTTTTTTGAATGATGTTCCATGTAGCAAGGTATTGCGCGGTGAATCTCTGCGTGATTTCTGGCCATTGTGGACAAACTGGGAGACCCACAAGTATGCTTCATACCTTATTTTATAGATAATTAATCCAATTTGGTGTTCCATAAGTTGATTTTAATAAGATTGTCGAATTGGCTGTTTTTTGAATGATGTTCCATGTAGCAAGGTATTGCGCGGTGAATCTCTGCGTGATTTCTGGCCATTGTGGACAAACTGGGAGACCCACAAGTATGCTTCATACCTTATTTTATAGATAATTAATCCAATTTGGTGTTCCATAAGTTGATTTTAATAAGATTGTCGAATTGGCTGTTTTTTGAATGATGTTCCATGTAGCAAGGTATTGCGCGGTGAATCTCTGCGTGATTTCTGGCCATTGTGGACAAACTGGGAGACCCACAAGTATGCTTCATACCTTATTTTATAGATAATTAATCCAATTTGGTGTTCCATAAGTTGATTTTAATAAGATTGTCGAATTGGCTGTTTTTTGAATGATGTTCCATGTAGCAAGGTATTGCGCGGTGAATCTCTGCGTGATTTCTGGCCATTGTGGACAAACTGGGAGACCCACAAGTATGCTTCATACCTTATTTTATAGATAATTAATCCAATTTGGTGTTCCATAAGTTGATTTTAATAAGATTGTCGAATTGGCTGTTTTTTGAATGATGTTCCATGTAGCAAGGTATTGCGCGGTGAATCTCTGCGTGATTTCTGGCCATTGTGGACAAACTGGGAGACCCACAAGTATGCTTCATACCTTATTTTATAGATAATTAATCCAATTTGGTGTTCCATAAGTTGATTTTAATAAGATTGTCGAATTGGCTGTTTTTTGAATGATGTTCCATGTAGCAAGGTATTGCGCGGTGAATCTCTGCGTGATTTCTGGCCATTGTGGACAAACTGGGAGACCCACAAGTATGCTTCATACCTTATTTTATAGATAATTAATCCAATTTGGTGTTCCATAAGTTGATTTTAATAAGATTGTCGAATTGGCTGTTTTTTGAATGATGTTCCATGTAGCAAGGTATTGCGCGGTGAATCTCTGCGTGATTTCTGGCCATTGTGGACAAACTGGGAGACCCACAAGTATGCTTCATACCTTATTTATAGATAATTAATCCAATTTGGTGTTCCATAAGTTGATTTTAATAAGATTGTCGAATTGGCTGTTTTTTGAATGATGTTCCATGTAGCAAGGTATTGCGCGGTGGTATCTCTGCGTGATTTCTGGCCATTGTGGACAAACTGG